>OZ012738.1:469504796-469901998 GCA_963859935.3 Lathyrus sativus
ATGGGGAACTGTGTCTGCTAAGCAAACAGGTCCCCCACTAGTCTCCACTACTAATGCTAGGTCTGTACTCAAGCCTGGGTTTGGCTTATCACTCATCAGAACTTCCCTCCCCACAACACAACAATAATGATATATAATGCTGAAAATAAATGCGGGAAAAATAAAGTGCGGAAGTAAATAAAGTACAACACGTATGTACATACACCCAAAGATAAACAAACAAGCGCTAGGATTGACTCGCATAGGGAACAGCCAGAATCCCCAGCATAGTTGCCAGTTGTCGCTACTGCGAAAAAAGGTGTCGGCAATGACAGAAGAGTTTCCACCGTTCGTTATTTATCCCAACGCGAGGGAAAGGAAACGAGCAGAGAAAACCTGACGAAAAGGGATAAGATCGGTCATTGCAACCAAATCTCAAGTTCGGGAGTCGGTTACGCAAGGGGAAGGTATTAGCACCCCTTACGTCCGTCGTACTCGACGGGATCCACGCTTGTGTTGTCTATCTAAAAGGGTGATTTAATCTATCTACGCTAAAGGTCTGGGACAAAAGGAAAGAAAAAGGCAAAAAAGGACTCGACAGAGCGTCGCTGCTCTGGGCCTATGTATTCCCTCGTGCAATGGGAAAGTCAGAGTCAACGTAGTTCGGCTAACTACGAATGAAAGGGGGAAGGTTACTCGCCAAGATATCGCATCTTGTGCCTACGCACTCTCAATAAGTATGAGAGATCAGAGCTTACGTAGTTCGGGATAAAGAGCACACAGGTTTGTTCACATGTTTTTTATCCGAGTAAGGTTAAACTACAGTTCCAGCAGTTAGGGACAACACCTGTTTGCGGTAGAACCGGAGCTTAACAACACTCTTTTATCTGAAAAGATTTTCCTGATTAAACAGAGCCCCAAACGGCAAAAAGAGGTTTGAATGTTTGTGTTGAAGTATTTTATGGAAGAAGTGTTTTGAATGAATGTTTGTAATTCATATTGCACTAGAGACTATGACCTAGGAACGAATGCGTCGCATATCGTCCGAAGGACATATGCTAACACTCTAGATGATTGAGAGGAGACCGCTCAATTATCATTTCCCAAGTAGCTTAAGGCTCGTAACGTACACTACTCATTAGCCTTTATTAGGTGTTTTATTATTGTTTAAAGATGAGAAGAGAGAGAGGACTCTAAGGGGAACTAACCAAAACCCTACTGTTATCATGCAAGATGGTCCTAAGCTTGAGTTTATAAAGGGGGATCTATTCTACTGTTATCATGCAAAGGGTCAACCCTAATGTTGTATCATCACTATCCTTAAACAAGGAAGTGAGAGTCCTAGGGGGACATGGCGATGGAAAGGAAAACAACAGGAAATCTCATGATTATTCAACTGAAATGTCAAATGTGAATGAATGCACATGCAATGCAACAATACAAGCAAGGGAGGACACCTCAACCTTTAATGCAAACAAGGCAAACATAAAAGAAAATAACACACAAGCAAAGGGAGGCAACCTCAACCTTTAATGCAAACATGGACTTAAGAGAAATAATGCCTACACATGCACTTCTATCCTAATGCACCAAATCAAACAAATAGCAGGGGAGGGGATAAACAAGATGATGGGAAAGTAAAAGTAGAACTAAACTCATCCAGTTCAATGTGTATCAACACAAGAGTCCACAAAGGTTTAACTTCTTTATGGAATGCTCTAAGTTCTTCCTAAGGAAGAACTAGGCTCTCACAAGAAGGATCCTAAGATCAAAGGACAAATAAGAAGGAATGATGGGAAGCATAGTGTGAACCAAGGGAACCCACTATGTTCAATGTGTATAACACAAGAGTCCATCAAAGGCTCAACTTCTTTATGGAATGCACTAAGTTCTTCCTAAGGAAGAACTAGGCTATCACAAGGAGGATCCTAAGATTATAGGACAATGAAAGGCATAGAGAGAATGATGAGGAGGGAAAGCAACAATGAGGACCAAAGGAACTCATTATGTTCAACCAAACTCATCACATTCAATGTGTATCAACACAAGAGTCCTTAAAGGTTCAACTTCTTATGGAATGCCTTCAGTTCTTCCTAAGGAAGAACCAAGCTCTCACAAGGAGGATCCTTTGATTGAAGTACAAGAGGAATTAGAAGAAGAAGATGTAGCAAGAGAATAAGAAAAGGAGTGGCAAAAGGATGGAAGTCATTCAAGGGTACTCACAAGGAAAGGCTAAAGGAAAGGTCCTAAAGGAAGCCTAAGTTAGGAGCAAGGTATGAACATGATTAAGACTTCAAATTCATCACAAAAGTGGCTTAAGATGTCTACAACATGAATATGCAAGAGTTGGATGCACAAGTATTGCAAAGAGTTCACACAAAATGTAAACTAGGCAAGATGTATAGTTGGAAACACACAAGGATAGGCCAGAATGTGAAATGCATAAAAAATAGTAAAGTGCACCTAAAAATTCTAAGAAAATTCCTAGGGGACCCGTTTGGCATTAGGAACCAGGGGTCCAAATTTGAGAGAAAAATTCTAAGCCAAGCTATGCCAACAGAAGGCAAAGTGTTAGGGGTATCTATGAACTAAGCAAGATGAGAAGGTCCTAAAGGATCAACCTAAATCCTAAGCAAAAGGTATAAAAAAAAGATATAAAAATATCCTAAAATCCATTAAGATATTAAGATTATGCACACAAAAAATCAGGAGTTTATTTGAAGTTTTGATCCAGAAATAAAATCAAGAAAGAGTAGTATGCAATTTTCTCATTTACAAGAACACTTTAAAAAGAAAATGCACAACTAAATTGAAAAGTGAATTAAAAATTGGTAAAATTAGATCACATGTTAAAGTATGCAAAAATATTTTTCTCATGATTTTTTGGAAGTGTAAATGTATTTTCCATGCATTTATTTGTAATTGAAAAAAATAAAGGAAAATAAAAGAAAAAGAAATTAAATTGAAAAATGTGTGGTGCAGAAAGTAAACCATTCAAGTGCAATTCTATGGGCTTTGGTATGCAGGGGGTGCAAGTAGAAATAAGGCCCAATTTACTTTAGAATTCACTAAACGCTACGCTGAATTTCACTAAAAGGGAGTCAACATGCTGAGACTAGATCTTGGCCATTAGTTTTGGCTTGAGTCATGGATCCTAGGGTTTACACATTGCCACGCAAGCTTCAGCAATTAAACTCAAAATGGAATTAAAATGTGACCGTTGGATTGGATGAAGGTCAAGCAGTCAAGCAAGATCTAAGGGATATGGTTATGTCACGCCCTCATCAGAGGATTCAAATGGAAAAGGGAGGGAGAAGACAGGTGACGGAGCACGACGGCTCCAGTCGTCTTCTCTGGGAGACCTGCCACTGTAGCGTCCAAACAAACTCCATGAAACTTAAAAATTCTTGCACTAATAGATTCGCCTCACTTAGTACAACATCATGACATGGTTTGTTTGACCTAATTGTCTCTAAAACGTAAAAACCGCAAGCAACAAGATTCTATGCTCAATCAAGAAACTTCCCAATCAGTTCTCAAACTTATCCTAAATCCATCTACAGAGTGCAGGGATCACAAATACATGAACAATGTGTGCCAATTCTTCCTAAACAGAGAGGAATGTTGAAGAGAAACTTACCTAGTGGAGTGCTTCCACTAAGCCTTCAAATGGTGGTGAAGCTTGATGAAAAGCTTCCAGAAACGATCCTTGATCCTTCCCTAAGCTGTTTGAATGCTCAATTTGGCTTGGATCTTGATGAATTATCAGACTCGATTTTCACTTTTCTCTCAATTTCTCTAACTGCTTTCTCTCTCAATTTGGCTCCAAATTCAGTTATCGTTGATTGTGAATGATCCCAGCAATTTATACTTTGGATATGGATGGATAAAAAGCCCAATTGCAGCCTGTACAAGCCCAATGGAAATCCAATTTTTCTTGCTTTGAAACTTGATGAACCGTGCCAAAACAGAGCTAGGAATGCCTCAAGCTATCTTCATTCATGTTGCTTATGCTATGAGTGATCCAATGGTGCAGATTACTTCCTTGCTTTAATCCTATGGTTGAATTTGCATATGTTACTTAAGCTTGAAGTAATCTTGAAAATGCTTATGAAAAAGGGCTCAATTTGCAATTCCAAAAGTTTCATTGTGTTTAGAATGTCTTTTGCCCTCAAAATATGCACAAACTTGGACAAAAATGGTTCCATATGAATTAATTTGATTTTTGTACTTTTAATGCCCTTTTCATGGAAATTTCTTCACTAACTCTTAAATCCAAGCCAAATCCATGGTGCCTTGATGTTTTATTGAGAAAATGACCCCATTTGGATCAACTTTCAAGTTGGAAATATTTTCATTTGAGATGTGCAAAGTGGTGAAATTGACCTATAATGAAAAGTGGCCCATAATCTTAGTTTCCCAAAATACCCCTGCCTTGCAAGCTTCATATCTTGAGCTTCACAAATCAGCTTGAGGACTTCGAGTAATTTTTAGAAAGATAAGATGATAAGGGAGAACTTTCATGTTTGGGTCAAGATGAGGAGATACATCCTTCTAGGTCAAAAATGCCTTGGATGTTGGTTGACTTTCATGGACCAAAATCACATTCATCTGATGACCTGTAACTTGTCAACTTCATAACTTGATTTCTAGAAATCCAATGGAAGACTTCTAGTACTTAAAAGAAATATAAGAACTTGATCTACAAGTATCATGTTGGAGTCAAGATGAGATGAAACTTGTATCTTGAGTTATGTGGTCTTGAAGTTGGGCACTAAATAGGGGATTTTACACTGTCAAGCTTAGAAACCCTAGCTTAGCAACTTCTCACACTCTTGAATATTGATGAACTGATCTTGGAATAATCTCTTAGGTGTCTCAACACAACATACCATGATCACAAAGACTTGGAATTGAGTCATAATCTCCTCCAATTCAACTGTTGACTTAGGGTTGACCAGATGAAAAACCTTAACTGCATCACCTTTGGCTGCGGCCTCTTGCACTTTGAATAATGACTTGCAGAAACTCCTCAATGACCCTCAAGGCATCCAATGAGCTCTCACAATAACTTCTATCCATACCCATAGACCCATAGCCTCCTGATGACTTTTATTGACCCCCAAGATAGGGGGTAGGCACACTTGTATCCATCCACTTCTCTAAAGAGCTTTGACTTCTTCATGAAGGCTTTTTGAGGATGATAACTTGACTATAGCTTCTTGATTAGCCCTAGAACCTTTGGTAGCCTCTTATTAATAGGCACATCTCTTGATCCCCTACACAAATGACAATGCAATGCACATGCTAATGCTACAATGAATGCAGTTGAAACATAAGCCAGGTAAAGAAAAGGTTAGGAAAATTTTGGGGTGCAACACATGTCAACTGAGTCAACGGTAAAGCCAATCTAGAAAACCTTCTATTAACTTGCGACAGTAACCTGCCAACCCCAGAAAAATTCGTATCTCAGTAGCAGACCTTGGAGTCTCCCACTGTAACACAACATCAATCTTAGAAGGACCCATGGCAACCCACCACTTGGAATCACGTGGCCAAGAAAACTCACTTCTTTCAACCAAAACTCACACTTCGACATTTTTACATATAACTTCTTCTCTTTCAATACTTGTAACACAGTCCTCAAATGCTCAACATGCTCTCCTTCAGATTTAGAGTATATAAAAATATCATAAATCAAAACCACTACAAACTTATCCAAATACTCATGGAAAATCCGATTCATATACTCCATGAACACACCAGGTGCATTGGATACACCAAGCAACATCACAGTGTATTCATAGTGACCATACCTCGTCCTAAAAGCTGTCTTTAAAATATCATCAGGTTTAACACGAATCTGATGATAACCAGACCTCAAATCAATCTTGCTAAACACACAAGCGCCCACTAGTTGATCCATCAAATTATCAATTCTCGGAACTAGATATTTATTCTTGATAGTCACTATGTTCAACTACTGATGATCAACATATAACCTCATACTACCATCTTTCTTCTTAACTAACAACACAGGAGCACCCCACGGAGAAGCACTCGGTTGAACAAACTTCTTCTCAAGCAACTCTTCCAATTGTTTCTTCAATTCACTTAACTCAGAAGTGAACATTCGATAAGGAGCCATTGAGACCAGACTCATTCTTGGTATCAAGTCCACTACAAACTCTACTTCACGCTCTGGAGGCAAATCACTTATGTCATTCGGAAACACCTCTGAAAATTCACGGACAACAGGTAATTTAACACTCGCAGCTTCACGATCAACTTGCAACGATGCAAACAGTGCAAACATCAAAGCTTCCCCTTCTAGAAGTTCGTCTACTTGCTTATCGGACAAGAACATAAACTCTCAATTATCACCAAACTCAGGAAACGACACGGTCTTATTATAACAGTTGATATAAACATAGTTGAACTCCAACCAGTTCATTCACAGGATTACATCGATTTGGTGCAAGGGTAAACACACTAAATCCATCACGAAACTATTTCCAAATATTGTCAAAGGACATCTCAAACACACAAAAGTAATAGTGATAGAACCATTAATAGGAGTTTCTATAACCATACTACCATTCATACTAGACAATTTCAACCCCAAACTAGTAGCACGTTCAAAGGAAATAAATGAATGAGTAGCACCAATATCAATAATAGAGACCAACTCACTACAGTTGAAATAATTCGGACTTTCATCCTTGCAATCGGTAGCTCTATGGCCTCTCTTACCACATCTGTAACACCTCAACACATTATTGTTGCAAACCTCGGCACAATTGTAAGTGCTCTTGATTGGCTGCATTTTGTGGCAAAACATTAGTGTATGTATGTATGTCATGACTGGTGTTATTACATACATAATGTGGATTTTGCAGGGTAAGTTAACTTAGCTAAATATTGGTTAAGTTGAATGTCATACAGAATGTCATGACACTGACCGTATGACATCCAACGTGCAGGTTAGTTTTTCTGGTATCTAGAAATCAGGAAACAAATCAGAAGCTCAAGTTGGAAGTTAGGAAACATTTTAGAAACCCTAAACGATCTAAAATATCCCTGAATTAATTGGCAAGCGTGCAGATTATTGAAGAGAGGTTTGTTATGGATAAACATAATTTATGCACCCAGGCCCAAAGGACTGGATGCTACTATAAATATCAGAAGGGGCAATCCTAGAAGAGCAGCTCTTGACAGAAGATTAGAGAGTGCATATAGAGAGTCCTTGTGAGTGAAGAAGGTTGTTCTTCACGTGAGTAGTGTGAGTGAAGAAAGTGTGTTCTTCACGTGTGAATTGAGTCTTAGAAATGCTTATTTACCAAGCAATTGTCTGCTGCATTGGTTAGGTAGGTTCTGTAACAGCTCGATTTTTCATTAATTAATTATTTGCATTAATTAATAGGTTCATGAGAATTATTTAACTGATGGTAATTGATTAAATGAATTAATAGATGTTGGAGAGAATTAGAAGAGAAAGACATATTAAAGGAGAGTGGAAAGAAAAGGAAAAGATAGAAACATAAAGGAAAGAATAGAGAAAGAAGGATAAAGAGGAGAAAAGAGAAGAAGAAAAGGGAAGAACTTGGAATCATCAAGAACAACTCTCAAGCTTTGGATTAATCAAGGTAAGGGTGTGAAATATCATCATCTTAACAATGTGTATGAATATGTATGCTTGGGTTAGAGTATTGGATGTTTTTCTACAACTTCCATTTTAGGGCATAAATGGACTAATGGGTAGAATCTGAGTTTTCACGGTGGGAAATGAGAATAAGTGGTAGTATTTAGTCAGGGGGATGTTAGACTAAGGTTACAAAACTTGTTCTATGAGAATCAGTTTGGTTTGGAGAGTTTGGTGAGAGTTGGACAATAAGAAATTCTGAGTTCGCAGACATTCGCTAGCGTGTTCGCTGAGCGAGCTGGTAGCAAACGTTCGCTAAGCGAGCTAGTAGCGAGCCAGTAGCGAACGGTCCCAGACTTGGACATAATGTGTTTTATGGTGTTCACTGGTAGCGAAGGGGGTAGCGAAGGTTCGCTAGGCCTTCGCTGAGCGAGCGAGGTAGCGAACGAAGTCAGAAGCTTCTGTTTGCCTTCGCGAGCTTGTTCGCTGGGCGAACAAGTAGCGAATACTTGCTAGGAGCTCGCTGAGCGAGCAGAGTAGAGAACATGACATGATGTGTTTTTCTTTAATGTTTCCATCCGAGGTCGGATTTCCGACTTAACTTTGATTATTTCCATGCTCGAGGCGTCGATTACGCCGGGATATATTATATTGTGGGTAGCCTTACAGCGTGAATCCTAGATTGTGAATTGATCAAAATTGTGATTTGTGGAGAAATGTAATACATTGTTATAATTGATGTAAAAATGCATGAAGAATGCATGAGAACATATTGTGTATATGTGTGCATTGTTTGTTAATATATATATTGATGATATGTATGAATATATTGTGTGTGCAATCGTTGTGATAATTCTTGAAGAGATGAATTATTTGAATGCATGAGATTAAGATGTCGGTCTTAAGTGCATTGAATTGTTGATTGCATATGCATCATTTAGTCAAGAGGCAATGCTAGCTAGTTTCGTGGAGACTAGTGACTTATCCCAAGCCTAGAAGAGTGGGTTTGAAAGCTTAGAGGACAGGCTTTTGGTGGTTATCGGTCTAGAAGAGTGAACCCGGTTTAATGTAAACCGGAAAAAGATAACAAGTGTTGGTACCACATGGCATAAGTTTGCATTGAGTCGTATCGAGTCGCATAGCATGAATGTCATTGTTGTATGAAATATGATTGCGTGTGGACTATGTATATGAGTTAAAATGGATTGTGGTGAGAAATGTAATGTAATGTAATGTATGTATGTTTTATGTTATGTACGTATATATAATTATATGCATTGATTATTATGATAATATTTCTCACCCTTCTGCTGTTTTATAATGCTCTACGAGGCATTGCAGATTAGGATTGCTGGAGGTTTTCTTTTGGTGAAGTATAGCTTCATTCTTTTGAGTCGGTTGCTCTGATATGTAACATCGGGTAGCTAGGCTTGTAGAGTATTCTTTTGTGATACATTGTATATGTATCAGCTGATGATGTTTGTAAAATATGAATGATACTATGAACAACTTGATGATGCGTACTTCTATTATATCATGTCTTAAGTAATTCAATGTTTTAGTCTTCCGCTTTAATCAAAACATTGATATGTGGGCTCTAAGAGTTATGCTTTACTTTAGTTGAGATTTACCCCTTTTGTTTTATTCCTTTATGAGCATTATTATTTATGTTGTCGTTTTGTGAGTAATGTGATGCGCCTCTTTATACCATGTTATAAATATACTCTAATGAATTTTGTATATGTGATTAAGTGTTTAATTGCATTATTTTGGGGGTATATAAGGGGGTGTTACAGGTTCTAGGTTGTTGTGTCATTCAAAGATTTTAAGCAAGAGTGTGTGTGATCCTTGATCAAAACTGTGAAGCAAGATCAAGGTGTGTGTATGAAGTGGTTCTTCATCTGTATTTTGTAATTGTGAATTGGATATCATTGTGGTGTGATTAAGGGGGAGTGAGTGGGAATGCTCAGGTCTAGAGTGTCTCTAGGTTGAAGTGTCATTGGGTAGGTCTTAAGTGAGGAGTGCAAACTGGGATTGTTTGGCTCTGAATTAATTTTACTGATAGTGAATTTCCTCCCTGTCTTGGTAGCCCCCAGATGTAGGTGTTGTTGACACTGAACTGGGTGAACAATTGCTGTGTTGTTTACTATTTTTACTTACAGTTTAATTAGTTAGTACAGTAGTCAATGTCACAATGGATGTTATAACTTTGGCTGGGAACATCCTGTGAAGACTGACAAGGATGGAGTATCTGTGTTAATTACTGAAGAGGAATGGAACAAAGAGAAAGAGGCCTTAGGTCTTGGGAACTCTAAAGCATTGAATGCACTATTCAATGGTATAGACAAAAACATCTTCAGACTGGTACACCACTGTGAATTGGCAAAGGATGTTTGAGACACTCTCAAAACTACTCATGAGGGAACTTCCAAGGTCAAAATGTCAAGACTTCAAATGCTGACCACCAAATTTGAAGGTCTGAGAATGAAGGAAGATGAGACCATTCATGAGTTTTACATGAATGTTCTTGAACTTGCAAACACCTCATGAGCCTTGGGAGAAAAGATGGCTGAAGAGAAGCTTGTAAGGAAGATTCTCAGGTCCTTACATAAAAGGTTTTCCATGAAAGTAACAGCCATTGAAGAAGCCCAAAACATATGCAACATAAAGGTAGATGAACTCATTGGTTCTCTTCAAACCTTTGAGATGAGACTGTTGTTGCACCCCAAAATTTGACCAACATTTATTTACCTATCAAGTGTTTGAAGGTTGATACCTTTGTCAGAAAGCTCAAGAGATCCTCAGAGGAATTGGTTGAAACCAAGGTTGTGTGCCTCATAACTTGAGAGTTGTGGGAGCTCCTCAGATGATTCTGAGACTATGAGGGTAGACTTGAAGCTTTGAGAAAGCTTATAAGATGTCTTGAAAGCCATCATGAAGCCTAGAGAGGTCATTATACAAGAGTTCAGAAGATTCAACCATGAGTGGTAGAATTAGGGTTTGACTGGGTCAACCCTAGGTCAACTGAAGATTTGGAGAGGGTTGATACCTAATCCAAGAGCCATGTGATCATGGAATGATGTATTGAGATACTATAAGTATTATTCCTAGACCAACTCATCATGATTGAGGAGTTTGAGAAGTTTTAAGCTAGGGTTTCTAAGGATTGACAGTGTAAAATCCCTTAGTTTGATCCCTATCTTCCAGGCAGTTTTAGCTCAAGATGTGATTATCATCTCATCTTACCCACAACATGAATGTTGTAGATATTTTTCTTAGATTTAATTTGAGTAGTAGAAGTCCTTGATAGGATTTGCAGAGCTCAAGTTATGGTTTTGACAAATTACAGGTCATCTGAGGTATGTGAATCTGGGTCCTTGAAAGTCACCCAACTTGCAGACAACTTTTGCCCTAGTAGGATGATTCCTATGGATTCTTGGTCAACATGAATGTTTAAGGGAATATTCTTAGCTTTCTAGAGAGTACTAGAAGTCCTTGATAGGATTTGTAGAGCTCAACTTATGGCTTTGACAAGCCAAGGGCATTTTGGTCATTTGGAAGTTATAGGTCATTTCAAGCATAAGGCCATTTCTCCTACTTCCAAGCTTCAAATGGAAAAATCTTCAACATCAAACTTGCTTAGAATGATGTTTTAAGGCTAGTAGGGAGGTCATGAGATGTTATAAAGGCTCATATCAAAAAGTGATAAAAATGGCCTAAAAATGAGGCATAAGTTAATTCAAGTGAAGTTGAAAATCATAAATCCCAAGTTATAAATCCAAACCATGTCATATAATAGGTCATTTTGACTCCAAATGACATTCTAAGAACAATGGTTCAGCCACAATTTTGATTTGAGTCTTACATCATAGGGTTGCTTTGTAATTGGATTGCTTGCACATGAAGGTACCAAACCAAAACAAGGAATAACTCAATAAACAAGGAAGATATGCATGGTAACTCATCTTAAATATCATTTAAGGAGAAATTCAAGTCAGTTACCAAGATTACAAGGCATTTGGCATGAGATATCATATTATGAGAAATGAAAGTTCAAAATACCATTGCATGAAAACTTCAAATTCTCATTGGATTGCTCTAGGAGGTTCTAGACTGTTCTAAACCTCTCTATATAATGTTTCTAACTTGCATTGGTGCAAGGTTGGTGTTAATTGTGGTAGAGAAGAGAGAGTGAAATCATAAAGCTTCCATTGCAAGTCATATTCAATCTCTCCATTTTTCTTCATTGATATCCCATTTTTCTTCACAAACCTTCTCCATAGTTGTTTCTGAGTGTGTTCATATTGGTTTGAAGTTCCATTGATGAAGATTTGAAGGTATTAACATTGAATTTGAAAGAAGGCAATTACCATTGGATCTTGAAGTACAAGCAATTCCAGCCATTCCTTTTGCAAACAGAAGAAGATTCAACCTCCAAGGAGTATTCTTGAAGAGTTACAAGGCCTGCATTGAAGAGTTTCATCACCTACCATTCCAAGAAGCCAGGTATGCAAAACCATTTCTACACCCTATTCTAGGCATGGCTAGGGTAAATTATTAGTGTAAAGCTGTTAGAGACAATTAGGTGATCATGTATGATGAGTTTGGGATTGATTGGTGAGGTTTCAACTATGGAGGTCAATTCTTGATGGAGCAAGAACATGCTATATAGTGAATGATAATGCTAGTTTAATGGCTGATTTTGATTAGTGTCACATGATGATCATTCTGATATAAAGAAACTTAAGTTTGGTTGAGGTGGAAAACTGATGATATTTGAAGATTGCTTGAGTTACACCATTCGGTTTGCACGATGGAGAGTGTTTCAATGTATTTCAACACCATAGTGTTGTTCAGCTCGGAAAATAGGTCAAGATTGGTTTTTACATCGTGTTGATTGATGTTGAAATGAGGGAGAACGAATGAGAGGAAGTTCTGTTGCAGGGCATGTGTTTTCATGGAGGTTTTCTGAAAACCCTAGTCTCAAGGAAGAAGAAGATGTCTCTACCGTTAGATTGCACGCGGACCATTTGACTTGAAAGCCATCCAACGCCTCAGATTCAAATTCGTTTGGAGGGAAGAATGAAAGCAGCGTAAAACGCTGCATTTCACTAAAGCTCTATTCTGGGCTTTGTGTGATTATTGCTAACGCCACCCCCAAGCGAGGCCCAATTGGATTTTACCCTATAATTCGTTACTTAATGCACCGTTGGTTTCTCAATTTCCTTCATATTTTTTTATTTGTTTTTCTGAAATAAATGGGCCCAAGTGCTTTTCTTTCCACACCCCTCATGTTGGGCCCAGATGTAAAACTAACTGAATATTATTTCTGTTTACACCCCATGCATCCATTTTCATTTTATTTTTACTCCATTTTTTTTATACCTTTGAAAATTCATATTAAATAGGAAAATGAATATTTTTTAATGGGAATTTTTTCTCCCTCTTTACATTTTTGTCTAGAAAAATATAAAATAAAAACATTTGTCATATCGTGCATTTTAATATCTTTTGCATATTTTTTCTTTTTAATTGCTTTTTTAATTCTTTTAAGTTGATACCTTAATTTGTAGAATT
Source organism: Lathyrus sativus (assembly GCA_963859935.3). Lineage (NCBI taxonomy): Eukaryota > Viridiplantae > Streptophyta > Magnoliopsida > Fabales > Fabaceae > Lathyrus > Lathyrus sativus. The sequence continues at coordinate 469,517,995 of OZ012738.1, forward strand.
TAGTTTAGGTAGCTCCCTTTATATTTTTAGTTCAATCTTTTTAGGGTAATTAGATGTATGTTTTAGGCTCCCCTGGATTAATTCCATATTTTTGTGATGATTTTTAGGATAGTTTTGATTAGATGCAATTAGGTTGTGTAGAATTAGGTTAAAACTTCAACATAGGTCCATAACAACTTTAGATTTTGGGTTTTTAGGACAATTTAGGCTATGGGACATATATGGGCATTAAGGGTAGGTATGTAGGATCCCTTAGAAATTATATTAGGATTTAATATAATAGTATGCTATTTTTAGTTGATTTTTGTATTGGTTGTTTGTTTGTGTTGCCTTTAGGGCATGTTTGCTTTAGCTTGCTTTGCTTTGTGGTTTATTGCTTGGTTTGAGAAGCTTGGTATCTCATTATGGAGCATTGTGGAGCATAGTAGAAGATTGGAAGATGCATTGTGGAGCTTGAGAGTTTGTTCTTCTTTTCTTTTTTTGTTGTTTTAGGGTTAGGAGTTAGGAAGAGTTTAGATGTAGATGATTTCTTTCTCAAACATGGATGGTATCATTCACCTCCATTCCTCCCTATGATTCAAAGTCCTTCCATGGCATACACCTCTCTCCTTTGGAGGGATAAGTGCTATACCTAGGAAGTAGAACTTTTGAGGGAACCATTCCTTTGATGTTGAACCCTTATAGGTCACCTTTGGTGGTCAAATAAGCAGTTCAATATCCCCCAGCTTATCCAGTAAGTGATTTTCTCTGGTTTTGATTATCTTGAGAGAGGTTGAGCCTGAGCCTGAAGATGAAGACTTCATTGAAGAGTTGAAGAGGATGAATCCTTGAGTATTGCCATTCCAGCTGAAGCTTGAAGAGCAACAAGAACAAGTTGATACTTGAAGATCCCTGAAGATTAGGTGAAGCCTGAAGGTGGAGCTGATCAAGGAAGCTGAAGCTTAAGGGAGAAGATGAGTTGAAACTCATGTTGTAGGGTTGAAACCTGGAAAAGCAAACTGGTGTTTGTCAAGTGATTGAAGTCTGAAGACTGAGTTGCTGCTAGAGAAGCTGAAGCTTGGAGTTGAGAGAGGAGTTGATCTATTTTCTGTTTTTCGTTTCTGTATTGTGTGTTTTGTTTGACTTGTTTGATGCATTAGAATAAGTCCATATCTAGAATAGGTAGAATCTAGGAGCATGATTGCACTAGAGGTTGAGTTGCTCCCTCTGCTTGTATTGTTACTGTGTGGCTTTGCTTGCGGGTATTCGGTAGAGCTCAGCTCCCTTGCCCATGTGGTTTTTGTTTGCCTGATGGCATTTCATTTCATTTTTACCTGTATGATTGCAGTTTGCTGTTTATTGCTTGATAGCATGTTGTTTATATTTCAGTATGATTACTGTTATTTCATTCTGGCTTGAGGTTGAGACGAGCTTGTGGAGGCTGAAGCCCCACACACATTTCCTCCCTCACTTGCATTGCATGCATTTTACTGTTAAGCTGATGCTTTGTCTGTTTTGGTGTATCATTGACATGATCCCTTAGGACTCTCATTTCCTTTGATAAGGAATTGATGATAGAATTTTAGGTTGAAACCTATGCATGACAACTTCTAGGAGTTCCCTGTTCAAACCTCAACCATAGGATGAATCCATGGCATGACAACAGTAGGACTTGATAGTCTCCCTCCTAGTTGGGCCTGTTCTCTTCTCATCTCAAAACAGTTTAAGATACAGTAATCATGAATGATTTCTTTCGTACGTTACGAGCCTTAAGCTATCTGAGAAAGGATTGTGGGAGAGTTTCTTTTCCACAGTCTGGATGTTTAGTATGGTACCCTTTGGGTGACATGCGACGCATTCACTCTCAGGTCATAGTCTCTAGTGCGATTGAAATCGCAAACACAATAAAAAACACTTCTTTCGTAAAAGACAGGAAATAAACCGTAGTTTCCCGAACTACGTATGCTCTGATCTCTCATGCCTGTTGAGAGTACGTAGGCACAAGATGGCGATGTCTTGGCGAGCTACCTTCCCCCATAACCCTTCGTAGGCCGAATTACGTTGACTCTGATTTCTCATTCTCTGATGAGAATACGTAGGCATAAAGCGCGATGCTTTGCCGAGTCAGTTTTCTTTTCTTTTTCAGCCAGCCTTGATAGGTAGATAGAATAAAACCAACCCGTCCAAGTAAACACAACAAGCGTGGATCCCGCCGAGTACGACGGACGTGAGGGGTGCTAATACCTTCCCCTTGCGTAACCGACTCCCGAACCCAGACAACGGTTGCGATGACCTTGTCTTACCCTTTTTCGTCAGGTTTTTCTGATCGTTTCCTTTCCCGCTCTGAGGGATAAATAACGAAAGGTGGCGACTCTTCTGTTGTGTCGGCACCTTATTTTCGCGCAAGCGACAGCTGGCGCCTCTGCTGGGGATCGAACCCAGAATCTCTGGTTCTCTGGTTCCCCTATGCGAGTCAATCCTAACGCTTGTATATTTACTTGCTGGGTTGCGTTTATTTATCGCATTTTACTTCTCGCACTTTATTTCCCGAATTTTATTTTTCAGTATAATATGATTATTTGTGCTGTTGTGGGATGGGAGTTCTGATGAGTGAGAAGCCAGACCCAGGCTTGAGTGCACTATAGACTTAGAGTGGAAATTAGTGGGCGCGTGCTTGCTTTGCAGGCACTAGTGTCTCATGAAATCCACGCTCAGACGAGGTTCATCCGGTTGGCTTCACTTTCAACCCTTTGGGTTGAGACGGTTGCTGGTTTGGTGGATTGTCGACTCTGGGGACCGATCATTTGTGATTCAGCTAAGTGAGGCCGCTTCATGAGCTGGTGATGCCACACCTTCTGGGTATCGTATCACCCCTCTTGAAAGTCTGTGACGCTGATGAACGCATAGGATGCCGTAAGTCAGTTTAGGTCCATACCTGTGAGCGGGATTGGGTTTATTGCAGGAAACCGTGACTTTCAGACCACCTGGTTTTCTTGACAGTGAATCAGTTTCGTTGGTACCAGGGTTTCTCAGTTGCAGATTTGTCTGTTCTTGATAGAGCAGGTTTTGATCAGAGGATCTTATCATCAGGTGTATGTTTGTTCTTGATAGAGCAGGTTTCGATCAGAGTATTGTCATCAGTTGTTTGTTCTTGATAGAGCAGATTTTTGGGGTCTGAAGATCTCATCAGCAGATGTTGTTTGTTCTTGATAGAGCAGATTTTGAGTGGGGTCTGAAGATCTCATCAGCAGCTGTATATTTGTTCTGGATATAGCAGATTTTTGATTTGGGGTCTGAAGACTTCATCAGCATATATTTCTTGATCATACATCAGAGGCCCTTATTATCAGACATTTGTTCTTGACAGAGCAGAAGTATGATCTTATGTATGTGGTCCTATCAGATGGTTGTTCTTGGCAGATCAGATCTGTGGTCCTACACCGGGGTTTTCTTCTCATCAGTGATTGTTGATACAGAATCTCCACAACAGCAGTCACCCGGATATATTATTGCATGACTGCATTTCGCATTAGTTTGCATGTTCATTTGCATTTCATTAACGTGTGTCTGTGTTGCAGGTACCGTTTCCCCGATCCAGGATTTCTTGCCTCCTATTGTATTGTTATGGCCTCTCTCAGGAAGACCGTTGCGTACAAGTTCCCTGCCCCTGATGTGGCTAAGTTGACTGGTTTGATAGCTCTAGCAGGTGATTCTGTGAAGGATGAGTTCAGAAAATCTTATGGCAGGTTGCTCAGTTTGGTTTGCAAGCCTTCTGCGTTCGAGTTGAATGGATTGCATGCTCTGTTGCAGTTCTACGACCCTCCACTGAGATGTTTCACTTTTCAGGACTTCGTTCTCGCGCCGACGCTGGAAGAATATGCTGATTTGCTAGGTGTGCCTATCAAAAGGCAGATGCCTTTTGTTCACATGGATGCTGAGCCTGATCTGGCTGGTTTAGCTTCTTCACTTTATTTGGACGCCTCAGAGTTGGTACTGACTAGTTGGAACAAGGTTCCTGGGTTCTCCTTGCAGTTTCTGGTAGGTAAAGCTCAGCAGTGTGCCAAGGACGGATGTTGGGACGTGTTCAATGCCATCCTCGCTCTATGCATATATGGCATCATTTTGTTCCCCAACATGCCCGATTTTGTAGACTTTGATGCGTTTCACATCTTTGCTTCAGGGAATCCAGTCCCTACCCTGATAGGAGATGTCTATCACTCAATCCACTACAAGAATGAGAACCGGAGAGGGAAGAATGTCTCATGCTGCGTACCGTTGTTGTACAAATGGCTTGATAGTCATCTGCCCAAGAGGGGTCCTTTTGCCTTGTCTGCAGCCACAGCTGAGTGGCCTGAGCGTCTGATGAGTTTATCTGCAGAGGATATTGATCGGTTCGACAGAGGCAGGCTGGGTACTGAGGTGATTTTCAGTTGCAGCGGGTTTCCAAATGTGCCTCTGATAGGTAGGAAGGGTTGCATAAACTACAATCCGTCATTATTGGTCCGACAGTTCGCGTATGCTTTGAGAACTCCGCCGAAGGAGGAAGAGGTACAGGAATCTCTGTACCTCACGGGTACTTCAGAGGGGGATTTGTTGTCCAAACTTCAGCGTGCGTGGAATAGTATCAGTAAACGAGGAAAGCCTTTGCTGGGAAAAAGCAACAGTCAAGCCTACCCTCCGTACTTGACATGGATCAAAGCCAGAGCCAATGCTATAGGGATGCCGTTTCCTCATGCCAAGCCAGAAAGCTCTCTAGCAATCGAAGAGCCTACTACTGTGCCCATTCATCAGCATAACCAGGTATTAGCTGAGCGGGATGAATTGAAGCGGGCGAACGCAGAACTGGAGAAGGAGTTAGCTCAGCTTCGAAGTGAGAGGAACGAGGTCGTGCATGCTTTCAAAAAGCAAACAGAGCTGGTGAACCAGCTGGGTACAAACCTGACTAAGCAGATTGCCGAGCGTGAACGCATGGGTCAAGACTTCAGGGCTGTCAACGACGTACTAGCTACGAAGAAGCAGCATTTGGACGAGGCATATCGGAGGATATCTAAGTTCAACCAGCACTGGAAGGCTTCCCTGGCCACTAGGAAAGAGCGGGAGGATAAGCTGATGCTGCAGATCTCCAAGCTAGAAGCCGAAGTGAAGGACAGTGAGCAAAGGTTTGATGAAGAAACCGCCCGTAGAACAAAGCTCTCGCTAACCTGAAGGAGCACAAGCTGATGTTTGAGTCTAAAAAGCGGAAACTGGAAGATTGCTTCGGCGAAGGAGCATGGGAAAGTTCAGTTCAGGGACTTCAGTATACCATTGAGCAGAGGGAACTACTCGTCAAGGGGTTGCTCACTTTGCCAGATCATCCAGAGACGAAGGAGTTATTAGCAGAGTATCGCGCCCGTGGCCGTACTTGACTATTTGTATTCCTTTTGTTTTGATCTTTGTTGTATGCTGACCATCACCAGGCTTATTGGCTGAGGTCACGCTGTTGATTCGTCTTGTACTCGCTGATGCTATGTACTGCCTTGATAGGCTTTCTTTATATATGAGATTGATGTTTCCATGATTGGGCTCAGACTTCTTCTTATTATTATTATCAGCACTGGCACTCAGGCACTAGGATCGGGGGAAATCTCCCAAGCATATAGACACACGCATGCATCTGCATGAAGCATTTGCATGGCGTACATTTTGTTGTTTTTCCTAACCTTTAGTGTTTGCAGGTTTTTTCAGGTTCACAGGTTCCAGACTGTTTCCAGTGACTCCAGAATTGATCAGAGACTAATTCACCGTTATTCAACTCGAGCTAATCAGACCAGGATTATGGATCAGGTGCAGACAGATGTTCAGGAGCTCCGTGAGAGAATGGATCGCTTTATGGAACTGATGCAGGTGGTCGCCAATGGTCAGGACCAGCTCCAAACTTTGGTTCAGCCTTTGGTTCAGCCTTTGACCTCCACCAGTGGATACTCCGCAGAATGGTGTCCCTGTGGCCGGGGGCAACGGCAGTGCTAATGGCAATGTGATGGCCAACATCGGACTCAATGCGACGGGCGTCGGCAATGGGAGTCTGAGAGCTAATGTCAACATCGGGCCGGTCAACGGCAATGCTGGCGTCGGGAATCTGTTGGTGCCTCAACCGTGGCTTGAGGATCATCAGGATGATGTGTTTTCTCAAAGAGGTGCGGAAGCAGAGTTGAATGCTGAAGCGCGGCTCAGGTTCAAAGCACTAGAAGATAAAATGAGAGACATTGAGAATCAAAATACTTTGGGCGTTGATATGTCCAAGTTGGGGTTAATTGTTGGTTTCAAGGTACCTCCTAAGTTCAAGGTGCCTGTCTTTGAGAAATATAAGGGTACCACTTGCCCTCGTGTCCACCTGCGATCGTATTATAGAAAGATGTTTGCCTATTCCGAAGATGAGAAGTTGCTGATGCACTTCTTCCAAGATAGTCTTTCTGGGCCATCCCTCGAGTGGTACATGGGCTTGGAGCCCACTAGCGTGCGCACCTGGAAGGATCTCGCTGAAGCGTTTGTCCTCCACTATCAGTATAATAGCGACTTGGCCCCGAACCGTGTTCAGCTCCAGAACCTTTCGCAGAGGAATAATGAAGGATTTAAGGAGTACGTCCAGCGGTGGCGTGAGTTGGCTGCTCGGGTTCAACCGCCGATGGTTGAGCGCGAGCTCGTGCAGATGTTTGTGGCTACCCTCCCGGGAATCTACTATGAAAAGTTAGTCAGCGGTATGTCTGGGATGTTCTCAGCTCTCATTACCATGGGCGAGCACGTCGAGAATGGTATCAAGATCGGGAAAATTCAAGGTGAATCATCCTCAGCTGGAGGAGGTGGAAAGAAACCTTATACTGGTAAACGACGAGAAGGAGATGCGAGCGTTGTGACCAACGCTCGAAGAAAGGGCAAGGGCCCTCAGCAGCAGATAGCCAGTATAAATATCCCAGCAGCTCAGCAGCAGCAGCAGCAACCGAATCAACAGGGATATAGAAAGTACCAGAATCGGGCACCTTTGACAAACCGTCACTTCGAAGCACCGCCCATGTCGTACGCGCAACTCTTGCAGACTTTGCTTCAGCTTCAGTTGGTTCAGAAGAGGACGATGGCTCCCTTGACAGGGGCACCTCCACCGGGGTATGACGCAAATTCCACTTGTGATTTCCATACAGGGGCACCAGGCCACACAATCGAGAACTGCAAAGCCTTTAAGCACAAGGTGCAGGACCTGGTAGATGCCAAGATTATCAACTTCTCCGATAACGTGCCCAATGTTACGAAAAACCCTATGCCGAATCATAGGGGAGGCGGAGTGAACGCCATTATCGAAGAAGAGAGTGCAGATCTGTTGACCGATGTCAAAGACCTAAAGACGCCGCTTAGTTTCGTCAAAGCTAAGTTGTTGAAGAAAGGGTTCTTTCCAGGATGCGGAGAGTTATGCATGGACTGTGCCACACATTCTGATGGGTGTGAGCAGTTGGTAGAAGGAATCCAAAGTCTGATGACTGAGGGGATTTTGCAGTTCAGCCGGAGGGCTGAAAATGTATCAGGAGAGGTCGTGTTGCAGCAGGCCGATGAAGTCGCCACCATCACCATTCCTTGCCAACCAATAACCATTTCTGCACCCAGACCGCCTACAATCACAATTACCAAAGCTGGGCCGATCCCATTCGAGAGCACTAACGCCGTTCTGTGGCATTATGGAGCTGAAGTCTATTGCAACGGTCAGAAGTTAGAGCTGGAGCCGTATGGGTCGACTGTGGAGAATCTCGCAGGAATCAGTGGTATTACTCAAAGCGGAAGAGTATTTGCGCCTCCAGAGGTTGTAGCTGAGAAAGCGGCCAGAGCTGATGCGTCTGATAAGGGTAAAAGCAAAGTTGTCGAAGAGGTCTCGTGTGGGGTAGAGAAAGATCTGCTCGTCAAAGATGCCGAGGAGTTTATGCGGTTGATCAAAAAGAGCGACTACAAGATTGTAGACCATCTCCATCAGACGCCTTCGAAGATTTCTATTCTCAACTTGTTGCTGTGTTCTGAAGCACACCGCAACGCGCTACTGAAGGTATTGAACGCTGCCTACGTACCGCAAGAGATATCAGTGAATCAGCTAGAAGAGGTGGTAGCCCATGTTAATGCTGGCAATGGGCTGGGTTTCACAGATTTAGAGCTGACGCCTAAAGGAAGGAATCACAACAGCGCCTTGCACATCTCGATAGAGTGCAGGGGCACAATCATGTCGCATGTCCTGGTGGACACGGGTTCGTCACTTAATGTGCTTCCGAAGAAGGCATTAATGAAGTTGGACACTTGTGGATTGCTTTGCACGCCCAGTGATCTGGTGGTGAAAGCATTTGACGGAACTAAGCGCCACGTTTTCGGAGAAGTGACTCTGCCGATTCAAGTTGGTCCGGAAACGTTCGACACGGTCTTTTATATCATGGACATCATGCCCGCTTACAGTTGCCTCTTGGGCCGGCCATGGATCCATGCTGCTGGTGCCGTGACCTCCACGTTGCACCAAAAGCTCAAATATGCTGTCGAGGGAAGCATAGTAACCGTGTGCGGTGAGGAGGACATAATGGTGAGCCATTTGTCATCCTTTAAGTACGTTGAAATGGATGGCGAAATCCATGAAACACTCTGCCAAGCATTTGAAGCCGTCAAAGTGAAAGAGGTAGCTCCTGTCGTCACAGAGAAGCCAGAGATGAATCTCTCCTCATTCAAAGAAGCTCGGGCCGTCGTCGAAGCCGGTTCTTCCCCAGGCTGGGGGCATATTATGGAGATACCGAACAAGCAGGATAAGTTTGGATTGGGGTATTCTCCTGAAGCTGAAGCTTCTCCTTCTTCGTCTAGCAGCGCGTCTCGTGGTAAGGGGCCGATCCTATTTACCAGTGGCGGAGTGATCTTCGAAAGCATCAACGCGGCGTCTGAAGACAGCGGGGATAACGATTGTGATCTCGACTCTTAGATTCAGCCAAGCAAGCCGGGCGAGCGCCTCAACAATTGGACCATCAAGGATATTATCCAGCTGATAAGTGAAGAGTAATGATTTACTTTTTACAATCATTGTACAACCCTATGTCCTACCCGGGGCATAGCGGTTTTATTGTCAGGGCCTTGTTGGATTATGTACATGCATTTTGTTAATAAATCAAAGGCGTTTTCTTCGTATTCAAATATTGTGTTCTCTGTTATTCCTGTTTTATATTTGTTTTGAAAAATAGTAAAATGGCAATGGGGTTTGTGCTAACCTGCATATTCTTGTTTTAAACTTAACCCTTGTTATTGCAGGATCCACATAACAGACGACATCGACTCTGGACCTTCTACGGCTCACTTCGACTTCGATTGCCCGATCTATCAAGCCGAGGATGAGATTGATGAAGACGAAGACCTTCCTGAAGAGTTGGCCCGCTTGTTGAAACAAGAGGAAAAGGTTATTCTGCCTCATGAGGAGGATATTGAGATCGTCAACCTGGGTTCTGAAGAGCTCGTCAGAAATGTCAGGATAGGGGCTGCGCTGCAGAGTAATGTCAAGCAGAGATTGGTCGAGATGCTTCGAGAGTATAGTGACGTCTTTGCTTGGTCATACGAAGATATGCCCGGACTTGACACGGACATCGTGGTCCACCACTTGCCGTTGCGAGAAGATTGCCCTCCCGTCAAGCAGAAGCTTAGGAGGACGAGACCAGATATGGCCGTTAAGATCAAAGAAGAAGTGCAGAAACAGCTTGATGCTGGCTTCTTAGCGGTCACCACTTACCCTCCGTGGGTCGCCAACATAGTGCCTGTACCGAAGAAGGACGGTAAGGTACGCATGTGCGTAGATTATCGGGATTTGAATAGGGCGAGCCCTAAAGATGATTTCCCGTTGCCTCATATCGATGTGTTGGTCGACAACACAGCCCAGTTCTCCGTGTTTTCGTTCATGGATGGCTTCTCCGGTTACAACCAGATCAAGATGGCGCCGGAGGACATGGAGAAAACGACGTTTATCACCCCCTGGGGAACGTTTTGCTATAAGGTAATGCCCTTCGGTCTGAAGAACGCAGGGGCCACTTACCAGCGAGCAATGGTAACTTTGTTTCATGATATGATTCATCATGAGATCGAGGTCTATGTTGATGACATGATTGCGAAGTCCCAAACGGAGGAAGAGCATCTGGTCAACTTATTGAAGCTTTTTGAGAGGGTTAGGAAATTCATGTTGAGGCTGAATCCTAACAAATGCACTTTCGGAGTGCGGTCCGGAAAGTTATTGGGGTTTATCGTTAGTGAACGAGGTATCGAGGTTGATCCTGCGAAAATAAAAGCCATTCAAGAAATGCCAGCGCCGAAAACAGAAAAAGAAGTTCGTGGTTTCTTGGGCCGAATAAACTACATTGCAAGGTTTATCTCTCAGCTCACGGCCACCTGTGAACCGATGTTCAAGCTTTTAAAGAAAGGTCAGGCGATTACTTGGAATGAAGATTGCTAGAAGGCATTCGACAAGATAAAGCAGTATCTTCAAGAACCTCCAATCTTGATACCCCCAGTGGCTGGACGACCATTAATCATGTACTTGACAGTTCTGGAGAATAGTATGGGGTGTGTTCTCGGTCAGCACGACGAGACGGGCATAAAAGAGCATGCCATTTACTATTTGAGTAAAAAGTTCACTGACTGTGAATCTCGACACTCGATGCTGGAGAAGACGTGTTGTGCACTAGCTTGGGCTGCCAAACGTTTACGACAGTACATGCTCAATCACACCACTATGCTGATTTCGAAGATGGATCCGATCAAGTACGTCTTCGAGAAGCAGGCTCTTTCGGGAAGGATTGCCAGATGGCAAATGGTGTTAACAGAATATGATATTCAGTACGTCTCCCAGAAGGCCATTAAGGGAAGCGTATTGTCTGATTACCTTGCCGAGCAGCCGATCGAGGAATATCAGTCGATGAAGTTTGAATTCCCTGACGAGGATATTATGTTTCTCAAAGCGAAGGATTGCGATGAGCCGTTGCCCGACGAGGGGCCAGATAGGAAATCCCAGTGGAAGTTGATATTCGACGGAGCAGTTAATTCCTATGGAAGTGGCATCGGGGCTATCATCACGACTCCCCACGGATCCCACATCCCGTTCACTGCGAGACTGACGTTTCCAGTCACCAATAATGAGGCGGAGTACGAAGCATGCATCATGGGTCTAGAAGAGGCAATTGATTTGAGAATCAAGAATCTAGACGTATATGGTGACTCAGCGCTTGTGATCAACCAAATTAAAGGGGAGTGGGAGACTCGTCAATCCAATTTGGTGTCGTACATGAATTATGCCAGAAGGCTACTTCCATTCTTAGATCGAGTGGAACTTCATCATGTGCCCAGAGCTGAAAATCAAATGGTTGATGCCTTAGCCATGTTGGCTTCAATGTATAAAGTCAATTTTTGGAATGAGGCTCCAAGAATTGTGCTTTCGCGTCTTGATAGACCAGCATTTGTCTTTGCAATCGAGGATGCCGCCGACGACAAGCCATGGTTCCACGACATCCATACTTTCCTTATGACTAAGGAGTATCCTACAGGTGCGTCAACCCAGGATAAGAAGACTCTGCGGAGGCTGTCTGGAAACTTTTATCTCAATCCTGATGGAGTGTTGTATAAGAGAAACCATGATCTCGTGCTACTCAGATGTGTAGATGAGAAAGAGGCGAGTATACTCATCGAAGAAGTCCATGAAGGCACATTTGGTACGCACGCCGGCGGGCATGCCATGACGAGGAAGATCCTGAGAGCAGGATATTACTGGCTGACGATGGAGTCGGATTGCTTCAGATTCGCGAAGAGCTGCCATAAATGCCAGATTTATGCTGATAAAGTTCATGTGCCGCCGTGCCCGTTGAATTTCATGTCCTCTCCGTGGTCGTTCTCCATGTGGGGCATCGACATGATAGGCAAGATCGAGCCCACTGCATCTAACAGTCATCGCTTCATTTTGGTAGCTATCGACTACTTCACCAAGTGGGTGGAGGCAGCCTCGTACGCTAACGTGACCAAGCAGGTGGTGGCTAAATTCATAAAGAGGGACATCATTTGTCGTTACGGAGTTCCCGAGCGGATCATTACTGATAATGGTTCGAACCTAAATAACAAGATGATGAAGGAGCTGTGCCAGAACTTCAAGATCGAACACCACAACTCATCTCCTTACCGGCCGAAGATGAATGGCGCCGTCGAAGCAGCCAACAAGAACATAAAGAAGATTGTTCAGAAGATGGTTGTGACGTACAAGGATTGGCACGAGATGCTGCCATTTGCACTGCACGGTTATCGTACAACGGTACGTACGTCAACTGGGGCAACTCCTTTCTCCTTGGTGTACGGTATGGAAGCTGTCCTACCGTTAGAAGTGGAGATCCCTTCTTTGCGAGTTTTGGTTGATGTGAAACTCGACGAGGCAGAATGGATTACGAATCGTCTGAACCAACTCAGCCTGATGGACGAGAAGAGGTTAGCATCGATTACGTTTGGTCTCCTGTACCAAAGCCGAATGAAGAAAGCTTATGATAAGAAGGTGCGTCCTAGAAGCTTTCAGACGGGTGATCTCGTCCTAAAGAAGATTCTTCCGCCACACTCCGATCACCGGGGCAAGTGGACTCCGAATTACAAAGGTCCGTACGTCGTCAGCAAGGTCTTCTCGGGAGGAGCTTTGTTGTTATCCACGCTGGATGATGAAGATTTTGCATCCCCGGTGAACGCGGACGCAGTTAAAAAATACTTTGCTTGAAAGCGACCCGCTGGACAAAAAAGAGAGTCCAGGCAAAAAAGGGGCATCCCGGCGAACCAAAAACAGAATAAAAGGTTCGGGCAAAAATTAGGGATATATTGAAAAAATGTACACCCGCGAAGTCGAAAACCTACACTGGGCGGCTTCGGCAAAAAAGGGTATCCCGGTGAACTGAAAACCCGTAAAGGGCGGTTCACGCAAAAGTTAGGGATTGAATAAGCAAATGACTGCGTTCCGCGTGTGGACTTTCATTGTTTAGTGGTTTGGAGGACCTGAGGGCCGTTTATCTAAATCAATCTCTTCCGAAGCTGAAGCGTCGGAGAAGTATCGAAGTCGAGTGGGTCTTAGAGGGATCAACTCATGGTGTTCGTCCACGCCTCGTTGCCGACATTTGTATATACTGATGTATATTTATGTTTTATTTTTGCGCGGCTTCCTCATTCCAGGAGCTTGCATCTGTTGTAAAACATTTTTACCCATTCAGGGGTTCATTATCAATAAAATGCATACTATTCAGCAATTCTGTTTTCCTGTTTAGCATTTATCTATTTTGTTTGCGAAAAAACGCCGATGTTTTTGATAAAATGCGCATACATAAACTTGCTGGCCTAGGCCATTGATTGTTGAAACAATTAACTACTTGAATATTGTCACGAGATAATAACCTTGATAAGTCCCTTTGAGAAGGGTATCTTGTCTGTTTGTTTGTGTTGTTACAGGTGTAGCATATCCCAGACATTGTGCCGCGCGCATCCCCGAAGCAGGATGATTCCTCCTTCTCCAGCAGAGTTCAGTGGCCTCTCCTCGCAGAGTCTGAACGTAAGATCGTGAGCATTGATATGTCTCCCCAGGCAGAGATGATTCTCTCCCCAAGCAGATGCATCCTGAAGGAACGACATCCCCTCAGCTGAATCACGCGTTGAAGCATGAATTCATCCCCCAGCACCGGGTCACAAGTGCAGATTTCAGAGAAGTGTTCACGCGCCGAAGCATGAATTCATCCCCCAGCACCGGGTCACAAGTGCATATTTCAAAGAAGTGTTCACGCGCCGAAGCATGAATTCATCCCCCAGCACCGGGTCACAAGTGCAGATTTCAGAGAAGTGTTCACGCGCCGAAGCATGAATTCATCCCCCAGCACCGGGTCACAAGTGCAGATTTCAGAGAAGTGTTCACGCGCCGAAGCATGAATTCATCCCCCAGCACCGGGTCACAAGTGCAGATTTCAGAGAAGTGTTCACGCGCCGAAGCATGAATTCATCCCCCGCACCGGGTCACAAGTGCAGGTTTCGTAGGAAACTGTTCGTACGTCGAAGTATGCAGCAACTGATGGTGCCAGACCGAAGTCTCCAGCGGAATTGAGATTCCCCACCAGAGTTGTACTCTCTCCCGAAGTCGGATGATTCCCTCTTCCCCGGTAGAGTGTTGGAACAGCTGATGCTGTATTCCCCTGCAGAGTTGTACTCTCCCCCGAAGTCGGATGATTCCTTCTTCCCCAGCGGAATTGAAATTCCTCATCAGAGTTGTACTCTCTCCAACGAAGCAGTTGGGACCATGAGTGGTATTCCTTAGCAGAGCGTTGAACAGCTGATGTTGTATTCCCCCAGAGTCGTACTCTCTCCAGCGAAGTAGAATGATTTCTCCTTCCTCAACCGAGTTTACAGATCCCCCAAGAGAGCCGAATCCTTGGAAGTTGATCAGACCATGATTGGTTTTTCCCAGGGGAGTGTTGAGCAACTGAAGTTGTTTCCCCACAGAGTTATCATCCCCAGAAGAGTAGCCGAGACGGCCACACAATTTACTCCTGCGATTGATATCGTTTTCTCTCAGCAGGTCCAGGTTCTCGTAGAGCTCCGTCCCCCTGCAGCAATCAACTGAAGTTGTTTTCCCCGCAGCAGTCAACTGAAGTTGTGTCCCCTGCAGAGTCAAATTGATATTGGCGTGACCATGTTCTCCTCAGCAGGATGATTCCTCTATCTGAGTAGTTCTTTCTCCTTGACAGGAGGATTCCCCCTTCAGCATTTGTTTTGCTGATGGGATCGCATCATTGTACATGATTGCATAGCATTTATCATAAACGCATAGCATTTCCACCATGTGGAGCATGGCGCCGAAGCATATGCATAATAAACATGATCTAGGTTGTTACCGTTCTTGTTTTGTAGGTGTTCAGGATGATTCCTGACATTCTCCTCAACGAAGTCGCTTGCTCCAGGTGATTCTTAAGACCCCAGTGCAATCCCCAGAGTCGCGTGCTCAAGATGATTTTTGAGATCACCAGCGAAGTCTTCAGTTCAAGATGATTCTTGACTTCCTCAGCAGGGCCGTTTGCTTAAGATGATTCCTAAGCTCCCCAGCGCATTCCCCAGTGAAGGTTGCCCAGGATGATTCCTGAAGCCCCAAGAGAGCCGAATCCTTGGAAGCTGCTCAAGCCATGATTGGTTTGTCCCCGACAAGAGTTTCCCCGGATGATTCCGGAATCCCCGCCAGAGTGTTCGTTCAGGATGATTCCTGAAATCTCCAAAATGGTTATCAGTTCAAGATGATTCTTGAAGGTCCCCGACGGAGTTATTTGTTCAAGATGATTCTTGAAGTCCTCAACAGAGTTGATTCATCCAGAATGATTTCTGGACCCCCGGAGCGGAGTTACTTGATAGTTCTCCAGATTCCCCAGCGGCGAAGCGTCCTCCCCAGCAGGTTTCCTAACGGCGAAGTTGAAATCTCCCTTGAAGACTCCAGGATTGAAGTCTGACCGTGTTAATGAAGAAGTTCTCTCAGCTAATGCGGAATGCCTGATGGCATGATCAACCTGATGGTTGAAGTCCGGCTGATGCCCGAAAGTGTTCTTGGAGTGCCTGATGGCATGATCGACTATGTATTACCTGTTACCGTGTGACCAACTCCCCAATGGAGTTTCTTCACCTTGACGGTGATGTCAGGTGGTTTGAGTTTCCAGCGGCGATGTTGGATGATTGTCTTGACGGCGAGGTCAGATTATGTTTGTTTCCAGCGGCGATGTTGGATGTTCGTTTCTGGCGGCGATGTCAGGAGATTATGTTTGATGGTGATGTCAGACTCTTTAGCTCCCCAGCAGAGATTATGTTTGCACGACGGCGATGTCGAGTGTCTCTCAGAGTTATGGTTGTTCCCGACGACGATGTCAGATTCCCAATTTCTCCAGCGGCGAGGTTGGACGTTTGTTTCTGACGGTGATGTCAGATGATCAGTTTTCCAGCGGCGATGTTGGATGTCTCTGACGGCGAGGTCAGATTATGTTTGTTTCCAGCGGCGATGTTGAATGTTTGCTTATGACGGCAATGTCAGATCCTTTGGTTCTCCAGCGGCGATGTTGGATATTTGTTTGTTTCTGGCGGCGATGTCAGATGCTTTGATTCTCCAGCGGCGATGTTGGATGTTTGCTTCTGACGGCGATGTCAGATCCCTTGTTGTTCTCCAGCGGCGATGTTGGATGTTTGTGTTTGGCGGAGATGTCAGTTTCTTTGTCATTTCTCCAACGGCGATGTTAGGTATGGTTGTTTCTGGCGGCGATGTCAGGTGTTTTAGTTCCCCGGCGGCGATGTTGGGTATCTTGTTTGTTTCCGACGGCGATGTCGGACTCTTCAGTTTTCCAGCGGCGATGTTGGGTATGTCAGATAGTTCAGTTCTCCAGCGGCGATGTTGGATGTTTGTTTCCCCGAGTTATGTTTGTTTCTGACGGAGATGTCAGGTGATTTAGTCTTCCAGCGGCGATGTTGGGTATTTTGGTTGTTCGACGGCGATGTCGGGTTCTCTAGTCCTCCAGCGGCGATGTTGGGTGTTTTGGTTGTCTGATGACGATTCAATGTGGATAACTGACGGCGATGTCAGATCAGTATTTCTCCAGCTAGTTTCCGTGCGGCTAGTATTTCAGTGTTCGAAGATTCGTTCCCAGCAGAGTACCGTGTGCTCGTGCTGTTGGCAAATTTCCGGGTTTACCGGTATTCAACCGTCTCGCACCTTGATTGGCTGAGGGCCGTTTGCTCCTCACCCAGTCAGGTTCAAGCCGTTTGAATAGGGGCAGCTGTTGCACCCCAAAATTTGACCAACATTTATTTACCTATCAAGTGTTTGAAGGTTGATACCTTTGTCAGAAAGCTCAAGAGATCCTCAGAGGAATTGGTTGAAACCAAGGTTGTGTGCCTCATAACTTGAGAGTTGTGGGAGCTCCTCAGATGATTCTGAGACTATGAGGGTAGACTTGAAGCTTTGAGAAAGCTTATAAGATGTCTTGAAATCCATCATGAAGCCTAGAGAGGTCATTATACAAGAATTCAGAAGATTCAACCATGAGTGGTAGAATTAGGGTTTGACTGGGTCAACCCTAGGTCAACTGAAGATTTGGAGAGGGTTGAGACCTAATCCAAGAGCCATGTGATCATGGAATGATGTATTGAGATACTATAAGGATGATTCCTAGACTAACTCATCATGATTGAGGAGTTTGAGAAGTTTTAAGCTAGGGTTTCTAAGGATTGATAGTGTAAAATCCCCTAGTTTGATCCCTATCTTCCAGGCAGTTTTAGCTCAAGATGTGATTGTCATCTCATCTTCCCCACAACATGAATGTTGTAGAGCTTGTTCTTAGATTTAATTTGAGTAGTAGAAGTCCTTGATAGGATTTGCATAGCTCAAGTTATGGTTTTGACAAATTACAGGTCATCTGAGGTATGTGAATCTGGGTCCTTGAAAGTCACCCAACTTGCAGACAACTTTTTCCCTAGTAGGATGATTCCTATGGATTCTTGGTCAACATGAATGTTGAAGGGAATCTTCTTAGATTTCTAGAGAGTACTATAAGTCCTTGATAGGATTTGTAGAACTCAACTTATGGCTTTGACAAGCCAAGGGCATTTTGGTCATTTGGAAGTTATAGGTCATTTCAAGCATAAGGCCATATCTCATACTTCCAAGCTTCAAATGGAAAAATCTTCAACATCAAACTTGCTTAGAATGATGTTTTAAGGCTAGTAGGGAGGTCATGAGATGTTGAAAAGGCTCATATCAAAAAGTGATAAAAATGGCCTAAAAATGAGGCATAAGTTAATTCAAGTGAAGTTGAAAATCATAAATCCCAAGTTATAAATCCAAACCATGTCATATAATAGGTCATTTTGACTCCAAATGACATTCTAAGAACAATGGTTCAGCCACAATTTTGATTTGAGGCTTGCATCATAGGGTTGCTTTGTAATTGGATTGCTTGCACATGAAGGTACCAAACCAAAACAAGGAATAACTCAATAAACAAGGAAGATATGCATGGTAACTCATCTTAAATATCATGTAAGGAGAAATTCAAGTCAGTTACCAAGATTACAAGGCATTTGGCATGAGATATCATATTATGAGAAATGAAAGTTCAAAATACCATTGCATGAAAACTTCAAATTCTCATTGGATTGCTCTAGGAGGTTCTAAACTGTTCTAAACCTCTCTATATAATATTTCTAACTTGAATTGGTGCAAGGTTGGTGTTAATTGTGGTAGAGAAGAGAGAGTGAAATCATAAAGCTTCCATTGCAAGTCATATTCAATCTCTCCATTTTTCTTCATTGCTATCCCATTTTTCTTCACAAACCTTCTCCATAGTTGTTTCTGAGTGTGTTCATATTGGTTTGAAGTTCCATTGATGAAGATTTGAAGGTATTCACATTGAATTTGCAAGAAGGCAATTACCATTGGATCTTGAAGTACAAGCAATTCCAGCCATTCCTTTTGCAAACAGAAGAAGATTCAACCTCCAAGGAGTATTCTTGAAGAGTTACAAGGCCTGCATTGAAGAGTTTCACCACCTACCATTCCAAGAAGCCAGGTATGCAAACCCATTTCTACACCCTATTCTAGGCATGGCTAGGGTAAATTATTAGTGTAAAGCTGTTAGAGACAATTAGGTGATCATGTATGATGAGTTTGGGATTGATTGGTGAGGTTTCAACTATGGAGGTCAATTCTTGATGGAGCAAGAACATGCTATATAGTGAATGATAATGCTAGTTTAATGGCTGATTTTGATTAGTGTCACATGATGATCATTCTGATATAAAGAAACTTAAGTTTGGTTGAGGTGGAAAACTGATGATATTTGAAGATTGCTTGAGTTACACCATTCGGTTTGCACGATGGAGAGTGTTTCAATGTATTTCAACACCATAGTGTTGTTCAGCTCGAAAAATAGGTCAAGATTGGTTTTTACATCGTGTTGATTGATGCTGAAATGAGGGAGAACGAATGAGAGGAAGTTCTGTTGCATGGCATGTGTTTTCATGGAGGTTTTCTGAAAACCCTAGTCTCAAGGAAGAAGAAGATGTCTCTACCGTTAGATTGCACGCGGACCATTTGACTTGAAAGCCATCCAACGCCTCAGATTCAAATTTGTTTGGAGGGAAGAATGAAAGCAGCGTAAAACGCTGCGTTTCATTAAAGCTCTATTCTGGGCTTTGTGTGATTATTGCTAACGCCACCCCCAAGCGAGGCCCAATTGGATTTTACCCTATAATTCGTTACTTAATGCACCACTGGTTTCTCAATTTCCTTCATATTTTTTTATTTTTTTTTCTGAAATAAATGGGCCCGAGCGCTTTTCTTTCCACACCCCTCATGTTGGGCCCAGATGTAAAACTAACTAAATATTATTTCTGTTTACACCCCATGCATCCATTTTCATTTTATTTTTACTCCATTTTTTTTATACCTTTGAAAATTCATATTAAAGAGGAAAATGAATATTTTTTAATGGGAATTTTTTCTCCCTCTTCACATTTTTGTCTAAAAAAATATAAAATAAAAACATTTGTCATATCATGCATTTTAATATCTTTTGCATATTCTTTATTTTTAATTGCTTTTTTAATTCTTTTAAGTTGATACCTTAATTTGTAGAATTTAGTTTAGGTAGCTCCCTTTATATTTTTAGTTCAATCTTTTTAGGGTAATTAGATGTATGTTTTAGGCTCCCCCTGGATTAATTCCATATTTTTGTGATGATTTTTAGGATAGTTTTGATTAGATGCAATTAGGTTATGTAGAATTAGGTTAAAACTTCAACATAGGTCCATAACAACTTTAGATTTTGGGTTTTTAGGACAATTTAGGCTATGGGACATATATGGGCATTAAGGGTAGTGTTGCGGTGAAATTTGGATGTCAAGCTATTGATTAACTTGAATCTTAATTCATTTACAACCGGTCTTTGATTTATCCGAAGGAAAGGTTAAAGAAAGGAAAAACCTAAAGGGGAGAGATCTAAGGTTCGGGGGTTGGTTAAGATTAGGGAAGGTATTAGCACCCTAAACTTTCGTAGTACTCTACGGGAACCTTTTGTTTATTTTTTTTTATTTATTTCATTAATTATTTTGCTTTAGGGTATATACAAAGGATTGAAAATTAAAAAAGACCTAGGGGTTAATTCTAAGTTTACTCGGCAAGACATCGCATCTTGTGCCTACATATCCTTACGGGAATGGAATCAGAGTAACTGTAGTTCCCCTCAAAAGGGAGGTTAGAAACGTCTTGACTGTGGTCAAGGTTTCAATGGGGAAGTAAGCACATCTTAAGGATATGCTTAGTGGAGTTCAGAGACTCCAATCTCTATGTTAAAAAAATGTTAATTAAAATTAAAATAGGGTTAAATTAGGGATTCCACGGCAGGAAACCTTAAAACAGAGTACGACGACTATTTTGGCCTAACACTAGGATAAAAGCAATTTTGCCCGCGGCGGGACACCTAGGCTAAACAGGGTTTGATCCATTAAAGGGGTAAGGCTATTGACTCGGCGGCCAAAAGGCTGGACCTAATCCTTCGGAAGGATAAAACTATAAAAAAATGTGAAAATATGACAAATCATTATATGGAGGAATAATTAAGGTACAGAAATAAGAAAAGTAATAAAGGCAGAGGGTATAAAGAAACAAAGAAACATTTCTGAAAACATGAAGAATATGAAAATATGTAATGACACTTAGAATGAAGTGAGGGAGGAAAATAGTGTGGGGCTGTGGCCACCACAAGCACATCTCAACCTCGAGCATGCACATGAAATGCCAAAAGAAAGAAAAGTAATAAAAGGTACATAAAGTGACACGACAAACATCAAACATCAGGAGTTCCTTACGAAAAGGTTTTAATTTTTTTAATATTTTAATTATAAAAAAAAGTTTTAATTTTTTTAATAAAAAATATTTAAGTTAAAATTATAAAAAAAATTAAGTTTAAATTATAAAAAAAAAGTTTTGGGTTTTAGAACAAAAAAGACTTTTCATCCCAAAAAAAGGCTTTTCAGTTTTTTGGGGAAAAGGCTTTTCAGTTTTTTTGGGAAAAGGCTTTTCAGTTTTTTGGGAACAAAAAAGGTTTTTTTTTCTTCGGAACAAAAAGGCTTTTCAGTTTTTAAAAAAGGTCTTACTAAAAAAGGTTTTAATAATAAATAAAAAAAGAGTTTTGATTTTAAAAAAAGGTTTTGTTAAAAAAGGGTTTTGATATTAAAACCTAGGGACCTAAACACACATGGAGATTAACATGGCAAAATATGCACATAAACATGAAAAAGCAAAAGATTTAGTAAATTAACGGACCTAAACACATTAAAATGGCAAAATATGCACATAAACATGAAAAAGCAAAAGGTTTAGTAATTTAACCTACGAAGCGGAGGTTTGCTTCGGTAAATGTGAAAAAGGTTTGAATAAGGGAACACTGGAGAGCTCCAATCCTTCTGACGAGTTGTGGGAACGACCGCCTTTCTTCTCTGGGGATCTCCTTTGTTTCTCCCTTTCTCTCTCCTCTTTTCTGAAGAAAAACCTTCTGACCCCTTTTTCAACAAGGCAACACAGGTATATATAGGGAACAAATTAGGGTTAACACCAAATTGTCAATAATGTCCCTAAAGCCCATTTTAAAGCCCAAACTAAATAATTAGTTAAGAAAAAATAAAATTTAAATAATTTAAAATAATTAAAATAAACTTAAAATAAAAACTAATAATCCTATTGATTCCTAAAATAAAAAATATTATAAAAAGAACAAAATTTTTTCTAATATTTTTTATTTTATGATTTTTTGGATATTTTTATGAATAATTTAAAAAAAGTGAAAAAAAATAATATTTTAAAAAATGATTTAATTAAAATACAAAAATAATAATTAAATAATAATAAAAAACTATTTTTGTTATTTTTTAATGAAAGATAGAAAAATTTAGAGTAAAAATAATAAAAAAAAACAAAAAGTGACAAAGGTGAGATTCGAACTCTCAACCTCTCACACTCCCAACTCCTTACACATGTCCTCTTGCCAATTATGTCATTTTTACTTTTTAGAAAAAAAATGCATGCCATATGATATTTACCTTCAAAAAGTCAAACGACTACACAAATTTGTTAGTAATTGATTAAATGCAATAAAAATGCAATGAAATGCGACGACAAATCTTAGGGCAAAATTTGGGGTATTACAGTTGCCCCTATTTAAATAACTTCACCGGGTGATTTGAGCAACGGAGACTCGAGAAATCATGGTGGAGGGATTTAAATACAGATAACCGAAAATTTTGCCTTTAGACGCAGTGTTATGCAATGATATGGACAAAACAAAACGAACTATAATGCTAAATATGATATGAATCTGATATGATGCGTATGATGAAAATGACAAATGCACGGATACAGACGAAACAACGTCACAGGGGACGACCCACCGAGGAATTGCACTAGGGAAGAAGACATGTCATATCTGGAAGAACGTCGGGTAGACACGACACAGAATTGTTGATAGGTGCCAAGTAAATTAGAAATTGTCTGCAAGGTAAGACGCGGGTAAAACACAAGCTCAGGAGAAAAACGCAAATGGGGATAAAACACCCATGATGCCAAGTAAATAAATTTTGCCCACAAGGTAAGACGCGAGTAAAACACGACCTCAGGGAAAAAAAAGTAAATGGGGGTAAAATACCATGATGTTAGGTAAACCCAAAAATATCTGGTAAACGGGGAATAAAACACCCGGGATAAAAGGTACATGGGGGATAAAACACCCAAGGATAGAAGGTAAGTGGGGAGTAAAGCACCCAAGATAGACATGTAAATGGGGAGTAAAGCACCCAGGATAGAAATGTAAATGGGGAGTAAAGCACCCAAGATAAAAATGTAAATGGGGAGTAAAGCACCCAAGATAAAAATGTAAATGGGGAGTAAAGCACCCAAGATAAAAATGTAAATGGGGAGTAAAGCACCCAAGATAAAAATGTAAATGGGGAGTAAAACACCCAAAATAGAAATGTAAATGGGGAGTAAAGCACCCAAGATAAAAAGGTAAATGGGGAATAAAGCACCCAAGATAGAAATGTAAATGGGGAGTAAAGCACCCAAGATGTGCACATGTATAGGAATTATGCTATGACATATGATCAAATGCAAATGCAGACGTCGACGACAAGACTCGACTCTTTCTGTGAGATGACAAAACTGGAGGACTGATTCCTCAACACGGAGATCACTGTCATTCTGTTAAACTGTATCAAGTTGATAGTCACTGTAGGAATGATGAATAACTGCTTGGGGATTATGCAAGTAAACTGCCCCAGGTCAAATGAACTGATAATTGCTTCAGCTGTCTAATTCATGGAATCGACTGTTTTGCTGTATCCTCGGAGGGCTTGCCCCAGTCTGGGTCTTGAACAATTCTCTGGATAAACCAAATCTGAGAAGATATTGCCTTGAACAAATCTTGAACTGATTCTTTGACAGGATGTAAAAGGAACTTGCCCCTGATAAGATCACTTGACCAAGTTTCTCATTGTTTGAAAATTCCTTAGAGGAAAGCCAGTTTGCAAACAAAAATATTCATACAAACATGGTAATGCAAAGTTCATGCGATTTTTGAAAAATTATTTTTGAAAGATGGAAAATACATGAGTCGTTAGTCAGAACAAGGCGGTTCAAGACACTCAAAGTTTAAAATAAAAGTGTATTGCCAAAATAAATGATTCGCAAGGATCTTTTGGAGTCAGGTTACGCAACCTTGCTGTAGTATACTTTCAAAATAACCTTGCTTCAATTAGGTCTTTTGAGGGTTGTAATGTGGCCTGGTTCACGGTTTATGAAACAAAAGATAAAGGCTCAAAATTTATTTGTACCCACCCAATCTACGTGATGATCTTCAGTCCTATGCTCAGTTAACTCATACTATGCATTCAGGTTCCCATAAGTTAGGGATTTCATTGATCGTAGCAATGATGACTCAGAAGTCAAAGGGACCTATGAAAAGGCAGCCACTACTCCCCTATAACATTTGATTGCTTTGACATTGAGGATTTTCAAGATAAGGATTTAAAATCTCTTTGTATTATCCCTAAATTTTGCCTGAACTGTTTATTTTAGAGTTTACAGTCAGCGGGATGCCCCAGTTTTGCCTAAGTCTCCTTCATAGGTTTTGACTTAGCGGGCTTCTTTTGATTTTTTTATATTATTTTTTTGTGTGAAGGAAAGTGACTGTTTGATTTTAATGATTACGGTGAACCATCATCGACCTTTTGATTAGAAAACATCTTCGACACGTATTTGACGTGTGCGAAGGAAAGTTTGTTAATGAAAGGTGTATCGTATGAACACACAACCAAGTTAACTGAGAACTACCCATCCCAAGGTTAAAATTGTGGGTTTTTTGTAACGAAAGAAACTCCAACTTCTAGGCCCGAAGGGGGTGACGAGGGATTAACTTCCTTATTTCTCCAGTGTTTGGGAATTGAAACAATGCCTTACATCGTCAACAAGGTTTGATTGAAAGCATACTGACAGCAATTATGGGTATAACGTTTTCATCATCCTCCCTCCAATCTTAGCATATCAAAATTTTGGACAAGAAGTAAACATTTGAAAAATAAAGCATAAAGATGCAAATAAATGGACGGAAATGAATTGAATCAAAAGTCGCAATGCTTATTTCATTAATGAAAGTACAAACATAATTAAAAGCAAACAACTTAAACAAAATAAGGAAAGTGCAAACAACGAGAAACAAAAGGCCTAGTGACAAAACTTCATTTTTGATGTACTGGCAATGGATTTTTCTGAACATCCGGATGACTGTCTGTAAAATCAAGTATTCCAGTTCTAACCAATTCACATACTCTAGCCTTCAATGCAAAACAATGCTCCAAGTCATGGTCTGGGGCACCCTCATGGGAAGCACAATGGAGATCAGCCCTAAATCCAGCCGGAGGATTAAGAGGAGGTGGTAAAGCCTTTGTAGTAATCAGTCCTTGCCGGACTAAGTCAGGATATAGCTCTGTGTAAGTCATGAGAATAGGATCAAAGTGACTCTTGTTCCGTTTCTGGTCTGATATCTGTGTCGAGGAATCAGCTTGACGACTCAAAGGTACACTAGAAGACGATAGGACCAAGAAGGAGAAACTGGGGGATAAATGCAATGCAAAAATGTGATGCTAATGCCATGCAATGGTCTCAAGAATTTCAACGGTCGATTGCAAACATTCCCTTTTAGGAAAGCGAGAAAAGCTGTTAGACTTTAAAATGTAGGACTTCTTGAATTTGCAAAGGACTTTTGAATTCCTTGAAACTAGAAATGATATGATGCTTTATGGATGCGAAGCACAAATACACATAAGCAAACAAAAGGTCCTAAGTTAGAGGAACAATGAATGGACTCAAGGTCTACCCTTCCCAAAGAGGTATGTACTATAGGTTGATTGTACCTGCAGAACAAGGGTTCTAAATCAGTGCCCAAAGTCATCAGTCCATCTTTCGGATATTATCGACTTCCCGACTGACTCGAGGGTCAATAATATTCTCAAGAGAACCTCTTTTAAGTGTAGCATCACGTAGCAACCATTGTAGGACTACTCCCACATAGTTCCCGCACTACGTCCTATATAAGGCCAAGATGGTGTAAACGTACTACGGTTCCCAGTATCACAGACTCCAATCGATAACGGTAAAAGTTTTCACGACTACACTCGATCAACCGAACCATTTTCGAAAGGGTCTCAACTGAGCGGTGATTCTCGATTTAGCTTAGTCGGGACTCACTCCCTATAAGCCTCGTCGAATATATCGTCATCCTATAATAATGTCACTCAAGTCCGGGTGTAGGACTTATCTCACAACACAGTAACTCCCAAGCAGGTATCCTGAACACGTATATACAAATGAGTAAAAATATTAATGAAACAAATATATGAAGAAAAATAAACAAGATAGGGATAACCCTCAAAAATTAGGACTCCCCAGTGAAGTCGCCATTTTCTGTTGCGGTGAAATTTGGATGTCAAGCTATTGATTAACTTGAATCTTAATTCATTTACAACCGGTCTTTGATTTATTCGAAGGAAAGGTTAAAGAAAAGAAAAACCTAAAGGGGAGAGATCTAAGGTTCGGGGGTTGGTTAAGATTAGGGAAGGTATTAGCACCCTAAACTTCCGTAGTACTCTACGGGAACCTTTTGTTTATTTTTTTTAATTTATTTCATTAATTATTTTGCTTTAGGGTATATACAAAGGATTGAAAATTAAAAAAGAACTAGGGGTTAATTCTAAGTTTACTCGGCAAGACATCGCATCTTGTGCCTACATATCCTTACGGGAATGGAATCAGAGTAACTGTAGTTCCCCTCAAAAGGGAGGTTAGAAACGTCTTGACTGTGGTCAAGGTTTCAATGGGGAAGTAAGCACATCTTAAGGATATGCTTAGTGGAGTTCAGAGACTCCAATCTCTATGTTAAAAAAATGTTAATTAAAATTAAAATAGGGTTAAATTAGGGATTCCACGGCAGGAAACCTTAAAACAGAGTACGACGACTATTTTGGCCTAACACTAGGATAAAAGCAATTTTGTCTGCGGCGGGACACCTAGGCTAAACAGGGTTTGATCCATTAAAGGGATAAGGCTATTGACTCGGCGGCCAAAAGGCTGGACCTAATCCTTCGGAAGGATAAAACTATAAAAAAATGTGAAAATATGACAAATCATTATATGGAGGAATAATTAAGGTACAGAAATAAGAAAAGTAATAAAGGCAGAGGGTATAAAGAAACAAAGAAACATTTCTGAAAACATGAAGAATATGAAAATATGTAATGACACTTAGAATGAAGTGAGGGAGGAAAATAGTGTGGGGCTGTGGCCACCACAAGCACATCTCAACCTCGAGCATGCACATGAAATGCCAAAAGAAAGAAAAGTAATAAAAGGTACATAAAATGACACGACAAACATCAAACATCAGGAGTTCCTTACGAAAAGGTTTTAATTTTTTTAATATTTTAATTATAAAAAAAAGTTTTAATTTTTTTAATAAAAAATATTTAAGTTAAAATTATAAAAAAAATTAAGTTTAAATTATAAAAAAAAAGTTTTGGGTTTTAGAACAAAAAAGACTTTTCATCCCAAAAAAAGACTTTTTCAGTTTTTTTGGGAAAATGCTTTTCAGTTTTTTTGGGAAAAGGCTTTTCAGTTTTTTGGGAACAAAAAAGGTTTTTTTTTTTCTTCGGAACAAAAAGGCTTTTCAGTTTTTAAAAAAGGTCTTACTAAAAAAGGTTTTAATAATAAAAAAAAAAGGTTTTGATTTTAAAAAAAGGTTTTGTTAAAAAAGGGTTTTGATATTAAAACCTAGGGACCTAAACACACATGGAGATTAACATGGCAAAATATGCACATAAACATGAAAAAGCAAAAGGTTTAGTAATTTAACGGACCTAAACACATTAACATGACAAAATATGCACATAAACATGAAAAAGCAAAAGGTTTAGTAATTTAACCTACGAAGCGGAGGTTTGCTTCGGTAAATGTGAAAAAGGTTTGAATAAGGGAACACTGGAGAGCTCCAATCCTTCTGACGAGTTGTGGGAACGACCGCCTTTCTTCTCTGGGGATCTCCTTTGTTTCTCCCTTTCTCTCTCCTCTTTTCTGAAGAAAAACCTTCTGACCCCTTTTTCAACAAGGCAACACAGGTATATATAGGGAACAAATTAGGGTTAACACCAAATTGTCAATAATGTCCCTAAAGCCCATTTTAAAGCCCAAACTAAATAATTAGTTAAGAAAAAATAAAATTTAAATAATTTAAAATAATTAAAATAAACTTAAAATAAAAACTAATAATCCTATTGATTCCTAAAATAAAAAATATTATAAAAAGAACAAAATTTTTTCTAATATTTTTTATTTTATGATTTTTTGGATATTTTTATGAATAATTTAAAAAAAGTGAAAAAAATAATATTTTAAAAAATGATTTAATTAAAATACAAAAATAATAATTAAATAATAATAAAAAACTATTTTTGTTATTTTTTAATGAAAGATAGAAAAATTTAGAGTAAAAATAATAAAAAAACAAAAAGTGACAAAGGTGAGATTCGAACTCTCAACCTCTCACACTCCCAACTCCTTACACATGTCCTCTTGCCAATTATGCCATTTTTACTTTTTAGAAAAAAAAATGCATGCCATATGATATTTACCTGCAAAAAGTCAAACGACTACACAAATTTGTTAGTAATTGATTAAATGCAATAAAAATGCAATGAAATGCGACGACAAATCTTAGGGCAAAATTTGGGGTATTACAGGTAGGTATGTAGGATCCCTTAGAAATTATATTAGGATTTAATATAATAGTATGCTATTTTTAGTTGATTTTTGTATTGGTTGTTTGTTTGTGTTGCCTTTAGGGCATGTTTGCTTTAGCTTGCTTTGCTTTGTGGTTTATTGCTTGGTTTAAGAAGCTTGGTATCTCATTATGGAGCATTGTGGGGCATAGTAGAAGATTGGAAGATGCATTGAGGAGGTTGAGAGCTTGTTCTTCTTTTTTTTTTTGTTTTAGGGTTAGGAGTTAGGAAGAGTTTAGATGTAGATGATTTCTTTCTCAAACATGGATGATATCATTCACCTGCATTCCTCCCTATGATTCAAAGTCCTTCCATGGCATACACCTCTCTCCTTTGGAGGTATAAGTGTTATACCTAGGAAGTAGAACTTTTGAGGGAACCATTCCTTTGATGTTGAACCCTTATAGGTCACCTTTGATGGTCAAATAAGCAGTTCAATATCCCCCAGCTTATCCAGTAAGTGATTTTCTCTGGTTTTGATTATCTTGAGAGAGGTTGAGCCTGAGCCTGAAGATGAAGACTTCATTGAAGAGTTGAAGAGGATGAATCCTTGAGTATTGCCATTCCAGCTGAAGCTTGAAGAGCAACAAGAACAAGTTGATACTTGAAGATCCTTGAAGATTAGGTGAAGCCTGAAGGTGGAGCTAATCAAGGAAGCTGAAGCTTAAGGGGGAAGATGAGTTGAAACTGAAGGTGAGAAAATTACTTAGAAGGGGGGGTTGAATAAGTAAGACTAAAAAACAAAGATTAGAACACAGATATTTTTATCCTGGTTCGTTGAAAACAACTAGTCCAGTCCACCCTCTCAAGAGTGATTTGCCTTTCTCTGTCAAGGACTTAATCCACTATTTTAATCAAACAGATTACAAATAGCAACACCTAAGAACAACCGTTCTTAGTCTTCTCAAGAGCAGCTGATCCCAACTGGATCCTCTTAAGGAAAACCTTTTACAAACAAAGTAACTTTTACAAGAGTAAGAATGCTTCTAATAAGCTGTTATCACAACAGTGATATTTCTCTTAAGTTAAGAATAAAGATAAAGCAAAGTAATATGATTAAGAGCTTTTTGAGATTTGCTTTGAGGAGTGATTTTGCTAGAGATTCGATGCTGAAGAAAATGGAGTGGACTTCTTTATATAGGCACTAAGATCCAAGAAGTCTTGTTACGTTGAAGGCTGTGCAGAAAAGCCTAGAGCCTTTTGTCTTCACATTGGAGGCTGTGCTGAAACAAGCCTGATGCTTTTTGTCTTTACTTGCAGAAAACTTTCCTCAGAATGGAATGCACAGATAAAACCTTTTTGTCTGTGTCCTTGTGTCTAGCACAAAATAGGAAAGAGCTGTTGAGAAACACCAACGTACATATTTAAATCTTCTTCAAAGTAAGTTCAGCTTTCAACATTAGAATCTGAATCTTCAGAGTCTTCAGATCACGGATCATCTGGATCATCAGAGTCTTGAAAGTTCTTCAGATTGAGCTGAATCAGAGTATGTGCAGCTTGTGTGCTTGAGCGTGTAAATCCTTCAGAGCAGAGTCTTCTATGCTTTAGAGGCTCCTTCTTCAGAATCTTCAAGAGACAGTAGTCAGATTGTTCTGGGAGCAGTGTTTAGATCTTCACTTAAGATGTTCTTGAACTTATGAAGTCTTTCATACGAACAACGTTCAGATGCAATTTTGCTTTCTTAAGATAATCTTCTTTAGTGCCTGTAGCAAACAATCTAGAACACGTTTAGAGTATATAATTCTTGAATACAAAATTTATAAGTGTTATCATCAAAACATAGAGATATAACTAAGACACAATCTGTGCTCTTACAATCTCCCCCTTTTTGATGATGACAAAACATGAGAAAATTTTGTTCAATAAAGAGTAAGAATTAGAAACTCCCCCTGAGATAAACAATCTCCCCCTGAAATAAATACTACAATAGAATAGAATACTTCCCTTTCTGATTGAGTATATTTCAGATTCAGAGCCTGATGAATGAGTTCAGAGTCAAATCTTGATGCCAGTTGATTGAATAAATGTATTAGAGTAAGATAACAGAGTTGATTGAATACTCAGATTTTCTTTAGAGAATCAGGTTCTGGTTGACACAGTCTCAGGGTAACTTCAATGAATTATGTCAGATATAGCAGTGTAATCTGAAAGACTTAAATTCAAATAAGTTAGTAAAATGTCTGAATTTTAGTTTTGGTAAATGCTTATAGTTGAACACTCAGTTTCTCTTTTTCTCCCCCTTTTTGTCATAATCAAAAAGATTTTCAAAGACGGAAAGAAATAAAAAAGAAGCAAATAGGAGCAAAACATGTTAGCATGCAATTAAAACAAAACAAACCAAAGTTCACAGACAAACAGGCAGAGGCCAAAAAACACAAAACACAATAACGATAACCAAACATCAAAAACTCAGTTCAAGTGCAAAACAACAAGTAAAACTAGGTCTGGCGAGAGGCAATGAGGGTCAGAAGCTCTGTCATCTTGGCAGCTGACTCTTCTTGCTTAGACATCCAGGTCTTGATTTCATCGGTTGTTTTCTCTTGCTTGATCATCCAGTCCTTGATATCTTTCACATCATTCACAAGTTCTGAAACCACAGATGAAGACGGAGCAGATGCAGCAGCAGCAGGATTCCCTTCAGAGTGGTTTTCAACAGAAGCTTGTTCAACCATTTCAAAATCAGGAACAACTGGAGGAGCAGCTTCCAATAGTAACACAGGAGGAGGAGGAGGCATGTTCATCAGTTTCACCTTTATTAACTCAGCAAATTTAGTCTTAGCAAGCTTAGAGCATTTTGCTCTAACTTTTAGGGCAGCTTTGTTAAACATCCAGATGAAGCGCTTCCACGCAGTATTCGAAACATTTGGGTCCAAACTAGACATACATACAGCCTTAACACAATCATATTCAGAATCTAACTCCTTTTTGAAAATATCAAACATAGCATTAACACAAGATCCTAAATCTGACTGTTCATTCTGACCAGAGGAAAAAGGATTAGGGGTGTTAGCAAGAGTAGGTTCAGATGGTTGAGGTTGAGGTGTGGGTGGTTGAGATGTGTGGATGACAGATTGAGGTAGTTCAGCTGAATGAGGAGAAGTTTGATTCTCAGATGGATTAGTTTCAGGTGGTTGTGGAATGGTTTGGTTTTCAGCTGTTTGAGTTTCATAGGGTTGAGCTTCATATGGTTGTTGAGATGGAGAGTTTGGTGGGGTATGAAACAAAGCAATGTTAAGATGTTTCTTCATAACACTCTCAGAGCGAGCTTGTTTGAGTGATTCTGAATCATAGTCAGATGAATCAGATGAATCAGAGGATTCATCTGAGTGAACAGATGTAGAAGAAATTTCAATTGTTTGGTTGAGGGGTGGAATATCAAGAATATTGTCAGAAAGATTTGGATCTTCTGAGGGAATTGCTTGTTCAGAGTGTTCAGTTTGAACAGTCTCTGGATGATTTTGTTCTGAAATAATTGTTTGTGGTTGGGGAGTCTCTAAGTGGGGATTCTCTTGTTGCGACAAAGTTGGTTGTGGATTAGATGGGATTGGTGCTGGAGATGATTGTAAATTTATTGGTTCAGAGGATAGTTGTTCGGATGAGATATTGACAGACTTTCTAGATTTTGAAGTTCTTGGTATGAGGCTTGGAGAGAGTTGTGGTGAAGATAGTGGTGAATGAACAGTAGGAGTAGGATCAGAGGCTAATACCTGTTGAATGGTGTCTCTGATTTCTTCCAGAGTAGCTTCTCTTGGACTGCTTCTGGCCTTCTTTCCTTCTTTCCTCTTCTTTCTTGATGCTTCAGGAGCTTTTCTCTTCTTCTGAACGGATTCTTCGTCAGCCTTCCTCTTACTGCGCCTTTCCTTCATCTGATTAGGCAATTCTTCTCCAGGCTTTTGAACGAGATTGGCAGGTAAAGGGATTCCTTCCTTTAGGCATTCAGTAATGTACAGCCAGACAAATTCCTTAGGTTCATCTGCACTGAACAGTGGAAAATCTTCCACAGGAACTCTTCTACCTTGAATCTCGTCAGAGTTGATCTTCCTGAGTTGTCCTTTCAATTCTGAGATGATTTTCATCCTCTTCAGATTGAGTCCATTAATTTCAGAGCCAATGATGTGAGTCAGATCTTCTGTAATCTTCGCATCAGTCAGATGTTGAACCAGCTTGTTCTCAACAAGTATATCAGAAATCAACCTTCCCAGGGGTATCCATGTCCTTACTTTACCAGCTTTCGCCCTTACTTCCTCTCTGGTTTCTTTGACATGAGTTAGTAAATGGCTGAAGATGAGATACGGTAGATCCACTTTGACATTTTTGCTAATGCAGTACATAAAATACAAATGTTCAGAACTCACATAATCTGGAGAGTTTGAAGGTTTTCTGTGGAAAAACGTACTCATAAAGATTTTCGCCCAGATCCTATAAATGGGTTTTAAATCTTTAACCTTACTTGACGGCAAACCAGCAATAGTAACTTCTTCATAAACCCTAGCCATATCGATGCGAGAAGAAGCAAGATTTGAAACACCATCAGACTCAGTATAGCTTAACAGTTGTCTGATCAGGTTTTCAGTGATGACTATCTCCACCCCAAGAACCGAAGAATGTATAAACTTGGGACCAGCGCTTGCATGTATCCAAAATTCCTTAACCAGTGTTGGAAAAACAGGACCCATCAGCCTTTCAAAATATTTTTCCCACCCTTGAGCTTTAATGACAGAAATGAGATCAAACCCATTTTCCTTTAAAGAGTCAAGGTCAATGAAGCTTTCACAGAGCACTTCTAGATCAGCCACTGGAGTGAATAAGGTTCGTTCAGGTTCTTTGTACATGATATTCTTGTTAGGTTTTGCAGCAGTGTTTGAAGTTGACGCCATTGAAGAAGAAGAAAACCTTGGTTTCGGTTTAGGGTTTTGGAAAGGATTGAAAAGGAAGCAGAAACGCATGAATGAAGTGAATGTGGAAAGTGTGATAGGTGATATATATAGGAAACCAAAAATCAAGCATAGGGCACACAAAAGACACTTACGCTCGTTTGGACAGCATTAAATGAAAAGTAATCATTTCACATTAAATTATGACAGCTGGGGGAAAAACAAGAAAAGTGAGATTTTCAAAGCATTACCTCAAACGTCAAATCAGTTAAGCACTCAATCTTTTCAGAAATTGAATGCCACGTGTTTGCTTTGTTGGCTCATTTGATTTCTCTCACGAAATGAAATGTTTCCAACCTTCAGATCTTCTGAGCTTGTTAGTTCAGAGTTTTACCCAAAACGAAATCATCAAATGAATATAAATGAATAAATAGACAGATGAAATACTTCAGATTATTAAACATTTTGCATCTGAGAGGTTGCCTCTGAGAAATATTACTCTGGACATAAATCCATACAAATATTTTTCAGAATGAACTTAAATCTATCTTCAGCAAGGGGTTTTGTGAAAATGTCAGCCCATTGATGATCTGTATCAACAAAGGCTAGATTAATTACACCCTTCTGAACATAGTCTCTGATGAAGTGATGTTTAATTTCTATATGTTTTGCCTTAGAATGCAAGATTGGATTTTTTGACAAACATATAGCAGAAGTATTATCACAGAAGATAGAAAGATTACTCTCATAGATTTGATAATCTTCTAATTGACTCTTCATCCAGAGCATCTGAGTACAACATCCAGCAACAACAATGTATTCTGCCTCTGTAGTTGATAGTGCAATGGTAGGTTGCTTCTTGCTGTACCATGAGATCAGATGACTTCCAAGAAACTGACAGCTTCCAGAAGTGCTTTTACGTTCAACTCTGTCTCCAGCATAGTCAGCATCACAGAATCCAACTAATGAAAATTCATCAGATCTTCTGTAACACAAACCCATTTTAGCAGTACCTTTCAGATACCTCAGAATCCTCTTAACAGCTGTTAAGTGTGATTCTCTAGGATCTGATTGGAATCTAGCACATAAGCAGACACTAAACAGAATATCTGGTCTAGAAGCAGTCAAATATAGAAGAGATCCTATCATACCTCTGTAGAGTTTTTGATCTACCTTCTTACTTACCTCTTCCTTACCTAGAGTGCTTGTAGGATGCATTGGAGTCTTTGCCATTTTGCTATCAACCATGTTGAACTTCTTCAGAAGCTCTTTAACATATTTGGTTTGATGTATGTAGGTGCATTCTGGAGTCTGATTGACTTGGATTCCCAAGAAGAATCTCAATTCTCCCATCATGCTCATTTCAAATTCTTCCTGCATACATTTAGCAAACTCCTTTCCAAGCGTAATATTTGTTGATCCAAAAATAATGTCATCTACATAAATCTGACAAATCAACAGATCTTTCTTAACAGATTTACAGAATAAAGTTGTATCCACTTTTCCTCTGATAAAATTTTTCTTCAGAAGGAAGTTGCTCAACCTCTCATACCAAGCTCTGGGAGCTTGTTTTAATCCATAAAGGGATTTCTTTAATTTGAAAACATGATCTGGAAAGTTTTCACTTTCAAAACCAGGAGGTTGGTGGACATATACTTCTTCTTCTATAATACCATTAAGAAAAGCACTTTTAACATCCATCTGATACAGAGTGATGTTATTCTGTGCAGCAAATGAAATAAGAAGACGAATAGATTCTAACCTTGCCACTGGAGCATATGTCTCAGTGTAATCAATACCTTCTTGTTGACTATATCCTTGAGCAACCAGCCTTGCTTTATTTCTTTCTACTTCTCCCTTTTCATTCAGCTTATTCCTGAAGACCCATTTTGTTCCAATGACATTGAATCCTTTAGGTCTAGGAACCAGATCCCAAACTTCATTTCTGGCGAATTGATTCAGCTCTTCTTGCATAGCTATAATCCATTCATTATCTTCCAGAGCCTCATCTACAGATGTTGGTTCTATCATTGACACTAAGCCAAATAAGGAAGATTCAGAAGTTCTGAGATATGATCTTGTCCTTATGGGATCATCTTTCTTTCCAATTATCACATCTTCTGGATGAGAAGCTTTGATTCTGGAAGAAGATCCTCTGACGATTGGTCTTTCAGAAATATGCAAGTTGTTTAGTTGGGAAGTCAAAGGAGTAGCATCTGGGGTTGCGTCAGATTCTTTGTTCTTTGCCTTTTCTGCCTCTGAGCCTTCAGAGTCTGTGAGAATCACTTCTCTATCTGCAGAACTTTCAAACTGCTTTGGCTTTTCAGAGCCAAGCTTATCATCAAATCTGACATGAATAGATTCTTCCACAATCTGTGTTTCAGTATTGAATACTCTGTAGCCTTTAGAGCGTTCAGAATAACCAAGCATGAAACACTTCTGTGCTTTGGAATCAAACTTGTTCAGATTATCTTTAGTATTAAGCATATAACAAATACATCCAAAAGGATGAAAATAAGCAATGTTGGGCTTTCTGTTTCTCCACAATTCATAGGGAGTCTTTTTCAGAAGAGGTCTTACAGACACTCTGTTCTGAATATAACAAGCTGTGTTAATTGCTTCTGCCCAGAAATATTTTGCCAGATTTGTCTCGTTGATCATGGTTCTGGCCATTTCTTGCAATGTTCTATTTTTCCTTTCTACAACTCCATTTTGTTGTGGAGTTCTAGGGCAGGAGAAATCATGTGCAATGCCTTTTTCAGAAAAGTATTTTTCAAAATATTTATTTTCAAATTCTCCACCATGATCACTTCTGACTTTAATAATTTTACAATCTTTTTCAGTCTGGACTTGATTGCAGAAGTCAAAGAACACAGAATGAGACTCGTCCTTGTGTTTTAGAAACTTTACCCATGTCCATCTGCTGTAGTCATCTACAATGACTAACCCATACTTCTTGCCTCTGATGGATGCAGTTTTCACTGGTCCAAACAGATCAATGTGAAGTAATTCCAATGGTCTGGAGGTAGAAACAACATTTTTTGATTTAAAATGAGATTTTGAAAATTTACCTCTTTGACATGCTTCACACAGAGCATCTGAGTTGAACTTCAACTTAGGAAGTCCTCTGACCAGATTGAGTTTATTAATCTGAGATATACGTCTCATATTAATATGCCCCAATCTTCTATGCCAGACCCATTGCTCATCATTCACAGATAAGAGGCATTTTACATTTTGAACTTTAAGTTCTGAAAGGTTAATTTTATAAATGTTGTGTTTCCTCTTTCCATTGAATAGGATAGAACCATCCTTTTGACATACAGCTTTGCAACATTTTTGATTAAAGATGATATCATAACCATTGTCACTTAATTGACTTATGGATAATAGATTATGTTTCAATCCTTCAACTAACAGAACATTAGAAATAGAGGGTAGGTTGCCATTACCTATAGTTCCAGAGCCAATGATCTTGCCCTTCTGGTTCCCTCCAAATTTCACGTCCCCTCCAGATCTAAGTTCCAGACTTTGGAACATAGACCTTTCTCCCGTCATGTGTCGTGAGCATCCAGAGTCCAGGTACCATGATTGGTGTCCTGACTTTGCTGCTAAGGACATCTGCAACAGGGATTATTTTGTCTTTAGGTACCCAGATCTTCTTGGGTCCTTTAGGGTTAGTTGCCTTGTAGGTTTGTCTAAACTTTTGTTTTTCAACATAGTTTTTGTTTAGACTTGCCTTAGATCTAAACACATGAGTATTCTTTTCAGAGCTCGTGTGTTTAATATCATTTAAATGACCAAATTTAAAATTAGAGTATAAAGGAGTTATCTTAATAATCAGATCATCTACAGGTATTGGTCTTACATCTTTTTCAAGAGAAGAAGATTGAAATCCAATTCCCTTTCTTTTATTCCTACTAACTCCATAGATCATAGAAGCCATCTTGCTTCTGTCTATGCTTTTAGTGAGGAACCTCTGAAAACTGGAGTCATATTTTTCCAAAATATTTTCAGATGACTTAGCTTCAGAGTCAGATTCTTGTTGAACAATTTCCAAATCATTTTTTATTTTTAAATTTATTTCTCTCTGCTCAACAAGTTCTGTTTTCAGATTATCAATCTCAGATTCAAGATTGTTTTTCAGCTTCTTGTTCTTGAGTTTGATATTATTGTAGCTTTTCAAGACTTCAGATAACACCTTTATAAGTTCATCTTTGGTAAGTTTGGACATTACCTCTTCAGCATCAGAGTCGGAGTCTGACTTAGATTCAGATGATAATTCTTCATTCTGATCTTCTATTCCAGCCATTAATGCCATGTTGGCACACTCTTCTTCTGCTTCAGATTCAGATTCATCTGAATCATCCCAAGTTGCCATAAGAACCTTTTTCTTTTTATCAAACTTTCTCTTGGGTTTCTCCTTGAGAAGTTTGGGGCAGTCATTTTTGTAGTGCCCAGGTTCCTTGCATTCATAGCATGTGACCTCTTTCTTTCCAGATCTTCTGTGTCCAGAAGATTCCTTCCTGTGGTCAGCTTTCCTGAAGTTGTTAAACTTCCTTCCCTTGTGCTTCCAGAGCTTGTTGATTCTTCTGGAAAGCATGGACAGTTCATCTTCTTCTTCAGAAGACGATTCTTCAGAACTTTCTTCTTTTACCTGCAAAGCTTTAACAGGTTTGTTAGATTTTAAAGCTATGGATTTACCTTTATCTTTCTTCTGGGGCTCATCTTCCTCCAGCTCTATTTCATGACTTCTCAAAGAACTGATAAGTTCTTCTAAGGAGATCTTATTCAGATCTTTTGCCATCTTCAGTGCAGTCACCATTGGTCTCCATCTGGTGGGAAGACTTCTGATGATCTTCTTGACATGATCTGACGTTGAGTAGCCCTTATCCAGAACTTTCAGACCAGCAGTAAGAATCTGAAATCTAGAAAACATAGTTTCTACATTTTCAGACTCTTCCATTTTAAATGCCTCATACTTCTGTATGAGCGCCAGCGCCTTGGTCTCTTTAACCTGAGAATTTCCCTCATGAGTCATTTTGAGTGACTCAAACATGTCATGAGCAGTATCTCTGTTTGTAATCTTCTCATACTCAGTATGAGAGATTGCATTAAGCAATATAGTTCTGGCTTTGTGGTGATTCTTGAAATCTCTTTTCTGTACTTCAGTCATTGACTTTCTATCAATCTTTTTGCCATCCTCATCAGTAGGATGTTTATATCCATCAATGACCATATCCCAAAGATCAGCATCATACCCGAGGAAAAAACTTTCTATTCTATCTTTCCAATAGTCAAATTTTTCCCCATCAAACATGGGTGGCTTGGTACTGATCCTATCTCCTTCATATTTGTTGTTGCAAGTTGATGTAGCTGTTTCCATAATGACAACAACACAAATATCAAAGTATCTTTCTCACTGGATCTTTAACTGTCACGGTTAAGTGGAGCACACGCAGAACCGGAGCTCTGATGCCAACTGAAGGTGAGAAAATTACTTAGAAGGGGGGGGGGGGGGTTGAATAAGTAAGACTAAAAAACAAAGATTAGAACACAGATATTTTTATCCTGGTTCGTTGAAAACAACTAGTCCAGTCCACCCTCTCAAGAGTGATTTGCCTTTCTCTGTCAAGGACTTAATCCACTATTTTAATCAAACAGATTACAAATAGCAACACCTAAGAACAACCGTTCTTAGTCTTCTCAAGAGCAGCTGATCCCAACTGGATCCTCTTAAGGAAAACCTTTTACAAACAAAGTAACTTTTACAAGAGTAAGAATGCTTCTAATAAGCTGTTATCACAACAGTGATATTTCTCTTAAGTTAAGAATAAAGATAAAGCAAAGTAATATGATTAAGAGCTTTTTGAGATTTGCTTTGAGGAGTGATTTTGCTAGAGATTCGATGCTGAAGAAAATGGAGTGGACTTCTTTATATAGGCACTAAGATCCAAGAAGTCTTGTTACGTTGAAGGCTGTGCAGAAAAGCCTAGAGCCTTTTGTCTTCACATTGGAGGCTGTGCTGAAACAAGCCTGATGCTTTTTGTCTTTACTTGCAGAAAACTTTCCTCAGAATGGAATGCACAGATAAAACCTTTTTGTCTGTGTCCTTGTGTCTAGCACAAAATAGGAAAGAGCTGTTGAGAAACACCAACGTACATATTTAAATCTTCTTCAAAGTAAGTTCAGCTTTCAACATTAGAATCTGAATCTTCAGAGTCTTCAGATCACGGATCATCTGGATCATCAGAGTCTTGAAAGTTCTTCAGATTGAGCTGAATCAGAGTATGTGCAGCTTGTGTGCTTGAGCGTGTAAATCCTTCAGAGCAGAGTCTTCTATGCTTTAGAGGCTCCTTCTTCAGAATCTTCAAGAGACAGTAGTCAGATTGTTCTGGGAGCAGTGTTTAGATCTTCACTTAAGATGTTCTTGAACTTATGAAGTCTTTCATACGAACAATGTTCAGATGCAATTTTGCTTTCTTAAGATAATCTTCTTTAGTGCCTGTAGCAAACAATCTAGAACACGTTTAGAGTATATAATTCTTGAATACAAAATTTATAAGTGTTATCATCAAAACATAGAGATATAACTAAGACACAATCTGTGCTCTTACAGAAACTCATGTTGTAGGGTTAAAACCTGGAAAAGAAAACTGATGTTTGTCAAGTGATTGAAGTCTGAAGACTGAGTTGCTGCTGGAGAAGCTGAAGCTTGGAGTTGAGAGAGGAGTTGATCTGTTTTCTGTTTTTCGTTTCTGTATTGTGTGTTTTGTTTGACTTGTTTGATGCATTAGAATAAGTCCATATCTAGAATAGGTAGAATCTAGGAGCATGATTGCACTAGAGGTTGAGTTGCTCCCTCTGCTTGTATTGTTACTGTGTGGCTTTGCTTGCGGGTATTCGGTAGAGCTCAGCTCCCTTGCCCATGTGGTTTTTGTTTGCCTGATGGCATTTCATTTCATTTTTACCTGTATGATTGCAGTTTGCTGTTTATTGCTTGATAGCATGTTGTTTATATTTCAGTATGATTACTGTTATTTCATTCTGGCTTGAGGTTGAGACGAGCTTGTGGAGGCTGAAGCCCCACACACATTTCCTCCCTCACTTGCATTGCATGCATTTTACTGTTAAGCTGATGCTTTGTCTGTTTTGGTGTATCATTGACATGATCCCTTAGGACTCTCATTTCCTTTGATAAGGAATTGATGATAGAATTTTAGGTTGAAACCTATGCATGACAACTTCTAGGAGTTCCCTGTTCAAACCTCAACCATAGGATGAATCCATGGCATGACAACAGTAGGACTTGATAGTCTCCCTCCTAGTTGGGCCTGTTCTCTTCTCATCTCAAAACAGTTTAAGATACAGTAATCATGAATGATTTCTTTCATACGTTACGAGCCTTAAGCTATCTGAGAAAGGATTGTGGGAGAGTTTCTTTTCCACAGTCTGGATGTTTAGTATGGTACCCTTTGGGTGACATGCGACGCATTCACTCTCAGGTCATAGTCTCTAGTGCGATTGAAATCGCAAACACAATAAAAAACACTTCTTTCGTAAAAGACAGGAAATAAACCATAGTTTCCCGAACTACGTATGCTCTGATCTCTCATGCCTGTTGAGAGTACGTAGGCACAAGATGGCGATGTCTTGGCGAGCTACCTTCCCCCATAACCCTTCGTAGGCCGAACTACGTTGACTCTGATTTCTCATTCTCTGATGAGAATACGTAGGCATAAAGCGCGATGCTTTGCCGAGTCAGTTTTCTTTTCTTTTTCAGCCAGCCTTGATAGGTAGATAGAATAAAACCAACCCGTCCAAGTAAACACAACAAGCGTGGATCCCGCTGAGCACGACGGACGTGAGGGGTGCTAATACCTTCCCCTTGCGTAACCGACTCCCGAACCCAGACAACGGTTGCGATGACCTTGTCTTACCCTTTTTGGTCAGGTTTTTCCGATTGTTTCCTTTCCCGCTCTGAGGGATAAATAACGAAAGGTGGCGACTCTTCTGTTGTGCCGGCACCTTATTTTCGCGCAAGCGACAACTGTGTGATCAGGATGTGGAGAAAAAGAACATAGCATATCTCTTGTTCCAAACACTGCAAGTGATTCAGAAGGTGAAGATGGTAAAAGTCTATCAAAAGCAATAGCCCTGCTTGGAAGAAAGTTTAACAAAATGGTCAA
Source organism: Lathyrus sativus (assembly GCA_963859935.3). Lineage (NCBI taxonomy): Eukaryota > Viridiplantae > Streptophyta > Magnoliopsida > Fabales > Fabaceae > Lathyrus > Lathyrus sativus. The sequence goes on from OZ012738.1 coordinate 469,559,459, forward strand.
AAGGATAGATGCTGAGTCTAAACCGTATACCAAAAGCATGCCTACTGATAAAGAGCAATCTGAAGATAAAGTCAGCCAAGGCAGAGGAGTCCAATGCCATGAGTGTGAGGGATATGGACACATTAGAAAGGAATGTCCCACATATCATAAAAAGAGGGGAAAAGGCTTAACTGTCACCTGGACTGATGAGGACTCTGAAAGTGGATCAGAAGAGGAGTCTGCCAAACATATCACTGCTCTGAACAGTATATGTATTTCTGATGGTGATTCAAGTAAAGAGGAGCTAACTTATGATGAACTAACAGAATCATATAAGAAGTTGTGCATCAGAAACACTGAATTGTATCAGCAAGGAGAGCACCAGAAGAAATGCATAACGGAATTAGAGGCTGAGAAGATAGAGCAGCTAGCAACAATAGACTCACTCAAAAGTGAGGTCAACTTGTTGGAATCCAAAATAAAGCAGATGGCAAAATCCATAAGGATGCTAAACCCTGTGACTGACACCCTAGAAGAAATCCTGTAGAGTGGTCAAAGCTCAGGAAATAGGTCTGGACTGGGATTTGTTGATAGACAAAATCCTGCTTTGAAACTCAAGAGGCTGAAACCTGAAACTCAGAAGGTAAAAAGGATGTCACGACCAATGTCACAACATCCACCACACAGAAACTGGAACTAAGTCAAAAGTAGATTCCAAGAGTATAGATGTTACCACTGTGGAAAACTTGGTCATATCAAATCTGTGTGTTTCTGGCTGCATGGATTTCCTAGTCATCCTCATCAAGGGAAAGCTAAACAGAGAGCTCATGTCAAAAGGCAACATCAAGCAAAACCTAAGAAGGATGCTTATAACAAGCAAAGACAATGGGTTGCCAAGAATATGGCTTTAGTAGCTCACACTTCTCTAAGGATGCCAACCCAAGAGGATTGGTACTTTGACAGTGGCTGCTCCAGACATATGACTGAAGTTAAGGATCACTTGATAAAACTCAACCCTCATTCATCCAGTCATATAATCTTTGGTGATGGAGCTAGAGGAAAAATCACAGGTGTTGGACAACTTGACAGTCTTAAAGCTCCAAAATTGAGGGATGTCTTGCTGGTTAAAGGACTGACTGTTAACCTAATAAGCATAAGTCAACTATGTGATCAAGGTTTAAAAGTCCACTTTTCAAAGGATAAGTGTGTGGTTGTCAATGAAGAAGGTGATGAAGAAATGAGGGGATCTAGATCCAAGAATAATTGTTACCTATGGGAGCCCAGAAGTAACCTAACTGTCTTGATCAATGAAGAAAAGAAGGATCAAATATGGGTGGAGAAAGGTAGACATCCTCAAAGGATAAAGAAGACCATATTCAAGGAAGAAGTAAGAGGAACTTCAAGGCTAACTCCAGATGATAGGACAAGAAATATCAGGCTGATAGGCAAGCCAATATAGCATGTTCAAAGAAGGGACAACACAGAAATTTGGACCTGGTATATTGGAAGTTGATGGAGTCCATGAAAGATGGCCAGCATAAAGAAAGCAATGTCACTCAGAAGGTTATGACATTATATTGTGACATTCAGAGTAACATCTACATGAACTCAATTCTGTCTAACAAAACCATGAATAGTGGTAACGAGGATCAGTTTGGAAAGGTTAGTGTGGAGCTTGAGGACTTTGACATACCAAGGGCTAACACTTTCACAGGGGTTCACAAAACTACTCTAAGAGAAAATGAAAGATGCAATTAGGGAAGGTGGTGTAATAAGAGATTATAGCAATTAACAGGGAGTTATATTTTGAAAATTAATCAGTTTCTGACTAGTCAAAATATCAAGCTCCCTCCTTTGTTGCAAGCAAACCCTTCTAGCCCCCTTACAATGTTAGATTGGCTATCCGAATTCGTTTCATTGCATCCATCATACAACCACCACAGAAAAATCCTTCATCTATAGCCAAAGTCTCCAACAACGTCTCAACACAAGAGCATCTCCCTGGAGGATATCCTAGATGTCATTCCTCTAAACATAGCCTTTGGAAGAGGTAATGAAGCTCAAACCTCAGCTCCTTCACATGCATACCAAGAAGGTCATAATGTAAAGAAATCACCTGGTAAGAAAACTCTTAAACCTATACCAGTTGCACCTCTGGACAACATCTCCTTTCAATTTATCCACAATGTAACCAAATGGATATATGTCTATCAAAGGAGAATAACCCTTGAGAGAGAATTGGGGAAGGATGCCTTGAAGATCAAGGAGGGAATGGATCTTATCAACAAGGCAGGACTGATCAAAACAGTCGCCAGTTTTTCAAAATGCTATGAAAGACTGGTGAAGAAGTTTATTGTCAACATACCTGATTCAATCTCAAAAAGGGACAGCAAGGAGGTCATGAAGGTATTTGTCAGAGGAAGGTGTGTGCAGTTTTCACCAGCTGTGACCAACAGGTACTTAGGGCGAGCAAATGGGGGTGAGAAGGAGTTGGTTGCCTCAGATAACCAGGTTTGCAAAGTGATCACTGCAAATCAAGTCACTACCTGGCCATCCAAAGTTGGCCTTGGCAAGATCATTCATGCCATAGGTACCAAAGTTAACTTTGACTTTGGTCTATACATCTTTGATCAAGATGTTAAGCACTCCACAACCAGTGCTATCAAGATGTCCATTGTTATCCCTTCCCTCATTTGTGAGATCATACTCCATCAATACCCTGGAATCCTGAATTCTAGTGATGTTGCCAGAAAAAGGGAACATGCACTGTCTCTTCACTTTAAACTATTTGAAGGAAGACATGTGCCAGATATGGCTTTCACCTCTAGTGAGAGGGCCAAGACCTCTAAAAGAATGATAATATCAGAATTAAAGGAAACATGTAGGGAATTAGGAGAAACCATCAGGACTAGAACTGCACGAAAGATCAAGTTAGAAGCATTTATTGAAAGTCTTGAGAGAGATACTGCTGATGGGGTAGCTATGTCAGGTGCAGATTTTGATGACTGTGACAAGGATGTCTCAATCGATGCTCATGACATTGGTTCCAGATCTGAAAAGGAAGAAGGTTGATGAGGTGGTAGCCTATTGTGTGGCTCGGGCTGATGGTTGTTGAGCTGATGATGTGCTGCTGATGAGTGTTTGATGATTATTTGCCTAAAATTTTGTGTTTTTGTAACAACTTGAATTTGTGATGCTCAGTATGAGCAATTTGTATAATTTTCCCCTAACAATTGTAAGGTTAAATTTTTTTTATCTATGCTAAGTTCTTATTTGGATCTGAATTTGTGGCTAAAAAGGGGGAGAGAGTGTCAGATATCTGACAGTAGGTTGAATCATGACAGCAGGTTGAAGAACAGGTTGAATCCTTGCTTGTGCTGCTGCTATATGTATGAGTTCCTAATGAGTATAGGAATGTATGTTAGATATATGTGAGTTCTTTGATGGAACCTAGTAGCTTTATAGCTGCTAGTGTTGTGTGTATCTGCAGGATGATTGCAGAATGTTGTGCATCTCTTCAGGGGGAGTAGCTCAGGAGGTTGTAACTTCAGGATGTTATCCTGAAGGTCATGACATCCAAAACAGGCTGGATGAATATGTGTGACTGCAGAGTGTGCAGGTTAAGTGCTCAGCTAGTAAGGTGCATCAGTTGAGGGGGAGTAACCCAGTGTGTTACTCAGCAAAGTGTGACATCTGTAGTGGTAACTAATAGATGGTTAACAAGGTGAGTTATAACAGTGAGAGCTAATTGTGAGGACTCTGAGAGTGTGTTGAGCTAGTAACTTTCCTGCAAGACAGGGCATATGATAAGTCTTCTGCTGTGTGCAAATCTCTAGTATGATAACAGGGTGTTTTAGCCAAAAATTTGCCAAAGGGGGAGTTTGTAAGTGCTATTGATTGGCTACATTTTGTGGCAAAACATTAGTGTATGTATGTATGTCATGACTGGTGTTATTACATACATAATGTGGATTTTGCAGGGTAAGTTAACTTAGCTAAATATTTGTTAAGTTGAATGTCATACAGAATGTCATGACACTGACCGTATGACATCCAACGAGCAGGTTAGTTTTTCTGGTATCTAGAAATCAGGAAATAAATCAGAAGCTCAAGCTGGAAGTTAGGAAACATTTTAGAAACCCTAAGCGATCTAAAATGTCCCTGAATTAATTGGCAAGCATGCAGATTATTGAAGAGAAGTTTGTTATGGATAAACCTAATTTATGCACCCAGGCCCAAAGGATTGAATGCTGCTATAAATATCAGAAGGAGCAATCCTAGAAGAGAAGCTCTTGACAGAAGATTAGAGAGTGCATATAAAGAGTCCTTGTGAGTGAAGAAGGTTGTTCTTCACATGAGTAGTGTGAGTGAAGAAAGTGTGTTCTTCACATGTGAATTGAGTCTTAGAAATACTTGTTTACCAAGCAACTGCCTGCTGCATTGGTTAGGTAGGTTCTAGGTTGTTGTGTCACTCAAAGCTTTTAAGCAAGAGTGTGTGTGATCCTTGATCAAAGCTGTGAAGCAAGATCAAGGTGTGTGTATGAAGTGGTTCTTCATCTGTATTTTGTAATTGTGAATTGGATATCATTGTGGTGTGATTTTGGGGGAGTGAATGAGAATACTCAGGTCTAGAGTGTCACTAGGTTGAAGTGTCATTGGGTAGGTCTTAAGTGAGGAGTGAAAACTGGGATTGTTTGGCTCTGAATTAATTCTACTGATAGTGAATTTCCTCCCTGGCTTGGTAGCCCCCAGATGTAGGTGTTGTTGACACTGAACTGGGTGAACAATTGCTGTGTTATTTACTGCTTTTACTTACAGTTTAATTAGTTAGTACAGTAGTCAATGTCATAGTGGATGTTATAACTTTGGTAATAACATCCATCGTGTGCTTGCCAGAATTTCAACAATGACCTTGCTCGTCACACTTGTAACACTTAACAGAAGCGGGAGCTGCTCCCCCCACTTGTCTTCTTCTCATATGAAGCCTTTTGCTTCCCTTTGTCAGCTGAAGTCACATAAGGCTTTCCTCTAAACTGTCATTTTTCTTTCTTCTCACTAAGATGCTTGTAGTGAGCAGATCGAGCTCGACTATCCTCATTATAGATCCCACTCTTATCCACCAGCTCAGTGTACTTGCGAATATGTTGGTATCCAATACCCTGCTTGATCTTTGGTCTCAGCCCATTCTCAAACTTGAGACATTTAGACATCTCAGCATCAACATGGTTGTAATGCAGATAAAACTTCACAACGTCTCAAATCTTGCAGCATACTCTGTCTCAGTCATGTTTCCTTGCTTCATTTCAAGGAACTCAATCTACTTCTTGCCACGAACATCCTCAGGAAAATACTTTCCTAAAAATTCTCTCTTGAATACAGCCCAAGTTATCTCAGTACCAACATCCTCCAGCTTCTAACGTGTGTTATCCTACCAATCTTCAGCCTCTTCTGACAACATATGAGTACCAAGTTGTATCTGATGGGCGCCAATGCATGCCATCACTCGGAAGGTCTTCTCAATCACTTTGATCTACTTCTGTGCACCCTCTGGATCACGGGTGCCCATGAAATTTGGCGGATTGTTCCTATGGAACTTCCCCAAAGCATGAAATTCACCAGGAGCTCCTAAATTCTGATTGTTTTGTGCATTCTGGGACATTGATTGAGTAAGCGAATCCAACGCGTCAACAATAACATAATCATTTCTTCCAGCCATTCTTCACACCACCAACAATGTTAGAAGGGACAATTCATCGATAGTGTACACACACTCATCGACTAACAGGGACTGGCATCATACAAAAATCTTGTTGGACGGACCGACCTGCTCTGACACCACTTACGTAACACCCTTCTACCCCACACAATACTCGCGAATAAAATAACTAGTTAAAAATAAATAAATCAGAGTACATCACCACCAGGGTGCCACATTTCAAAAAAAACATCCAAATAACGTCCTGCACCATAACACGAGTTCTATCATCAATAAAGTTTAAAAATAAATAAAACTACATTGCAGCAGAAAATCATAATCTCAAAAGCCGTAAAAATAGCCAAATTCATAATGACGTCAAGTCTATAAAACCAAACATAAAAATTCAATGTAATATCGTCCCGACCCGATGTTACATGTCAGAGCAAGACACCTTATAAGTTCAACAGAAATAAAACAAAATGCTCCATAAGCTAAACCTTCACACACCAAGAGAGCTAATCCTGATCACCTGCACGTTACCCACGTGGAGGCAACATTTAAACAGGTATGGTGAGTAATCACAAATCATTATACAAGATATAAAGATAAGATATATTTCCATAGGACCATTTTGAATAACATTCCATACCTTTCTATTAATGGAATTGATATGCACGCGTATACAATCTTTCCAATAACTATAGTTCTCACATGTAAAAACCGGTGCTCTATTGTAAGCCCCTTTTAGTTCGTTAGTCATTTTCTAAAACGTTATATGTGAAGCACTAGATGAACCAGTGCTCGTGATACCACTTGTTAGATGATGACAATGACTTATGAAGTGTAAACTTAACTTGACAATAACGCATACATTTTGTGTGCGATCAATTCGTCGAGCACTCGGTGTGTAAAACACCCCAAGTATTGTTTCCTAAGTAATGTAAGTGCAAAAGTTTTGCAATTACAATCCAAGTGATTGTAATAAGTTTTCAAACCATATTTTCAGCACTATACTATAGCAGAATTTTATCGATCAATTGATATTACACAAACATAAATAATTCAAAATAAAGAGATAGAGAAAGAGAGAACAACACCAAATTTGTTTAGGCAATTCCCCATTCGTCCTCACTTAAGATACGTCTGCCCCCAATTCTAAAAACTAGAATTGAGACATGTATTATCTTGTTGCAAAAGTTTATACAAGAGAAGCAATAGTCACTAAACACTCAAGCCTATTTGTTAATGTTGATATTATGTCTTCTGTCCCCTTGATTCAAGATGAATCAAGTGCCTCGAAAGTGTTGAATAAACCTCTAGTTACCGCTACTTGTCTAAATAACTCCACCGGTTTTCAAATCTTTCACTCGGTTGATTTTGATCACACACAATTTGAAACCAAATCTTTCTTGCACAATCCTCCAGTTAACACTACTTGATTGAACAAACCCACCGTTCTTCAATCCCCTTCGCTCGAATGAACATGTGAAGCAAAGATCTGTGCAAAAACCTAAAATCCTCAAGATCTTGGAGGATAAAACCCTAACGGTTTTATTCAAGAAAAATCCACCGAAATCTCAACCCAAACTAGATACACAATTCTACGTTTGGATGTTATCACCTCAATGATGCAAAAGATCAACAAAAATTGTTATGTATAATTGTTGAGAAAATGCAAGAACGAGAATGAAGATGATGAGAACAATTCAGTGTATATCTTTCACTTTTCTTGTTGTCTATTAAAATGATGAGACAAAATGAATATATATAATGCCTTGACCAACTAACAAATATAACAACATTTTAAAACATAGCAGATCAGAAAATCAGTTACAAGACATCGAACGGTCGACCTGAGCAGGAGGGGGATCGACTTGAGCACACCTGAATGCAAAACTATGCAGAAATTAAGCTATACGTCGACCGGAACAGGGCCATGCGTCGACACAAGATTGCTTCAAAATGACAAATTGAAATGGTTACAATATCAGTCGACCAAAGGGTCGACTCAAACACTTTAAACTTCCAAAAATGATTTTTTCTCATATTTTGGTACAGCTAAGCCATGTTTGTGCAGACCTAAGTTTCCTAACATGATCAAATGCACATAAAAACATATATGAGATGCTCCTATATGTATAGACACACATGACTTTAGAATATTTTGTGCATTGTAAAGTATGAATGCAAGATAAGATGCGATTATACCGTCCAAATTACAATGTACGAGCTAATACACATTTTGACATCATTAAAATAAGGACTAAGGAACCTTGCCCTCACAGCTTCACCTCAAGGACTCACCCTATAAGATATGCTTGATAGTTGATGGACTCACTTCTCTGTAAAGAGATTGTCGTCTAATAAATTTAAATAACTTTTTTCCTTTCCTAGGCCTCATGCTTGAGGGACCGTGAATTAGAATAACTTTGATTGAATCCTAGAAGAGGATGACCCATAACTCAATCGGCCCAGGAAGCATCAGAAAGGGGCATTGAGCTTCTGTGCAAGATGACCTAGAGATTCATGGAGCGTCCGTTTCGACTCACCACACATATGGGGCAGGCCACCCGACTCATTTTCAAATCCATCTGTAGATAACCGAAAGGTAACGTGTTGAACTACGTGTCTTTGAAAGGGCCAGTACTTGCCACTCTTTCAAAAAAGAAATCACTTTATCCTATTAATGTGGAGAGTAAGTCTTCTGTTCTTATTAATGGAGAGAATTAACTTTTCTATCTCCACGCCTTAGTCAAATTGTTAGGAAGGAACCAATTCCTCGACCATTGATTTAGCCCATAAGCATAGCTCATAAATATTCCAACCTTAAAGATTGAGAGATTTATTCACATTTTATATATTCAAGACACTTAAACTCTCGTACGGCCATTCTGATAAGTAGAGTCCCTCTCATTTTATATTTTATTTTCATAAGTATAATTTATAATATAAATAATATTTTTTATTTACATTAGGGATGAAATGAACATAAAATTTTAAAAATACCCAATAGTCCTAAGAGATTTTAACATTATATATATTTAAAATTTTAAGAATTATGATAAGCTTTTTTGTATGAGAATTAATTCTCAAACTTGAATTTCAATAATTATGATATATGTGACTTTTATTTTATGATTATGGTTAAAATTGAATTTCTTTAAAAAGGGCAACTGCCCCTTGTGGAAATGATACTCTTTGCATAATTAAAAAAAATAAAATAAAAATAAACAAACTATCACGTTTCTACCACAAATTGATGATGGTGTTTTTTTCTTTTCTTTTCAATTCTGCAGATGCCAGAGTAAACACCTGATGGGCCAAGGAATGTTCTTATTCAGAAATTATTAATATTCATCATCATTTGAGCATGTCATATATAACAACACTAACTTATGGATTTGAGAGCATATTACATACAACTATCAAAATGAGAAACCTATGAATTGGGAACAAAAAACATGATTAGCCAAATAGATTAAGAATTTAAGAAGTAATATTCCACTCTGAATAAGGACCATATAGTCTCCGATATGGATCTCTCACTTTTCAAGCAAAATACAATAATATACCATACATAACCATTTATTTTCTCAAATATTTCAATTCAAATTACAACGAGCCCAATTAATTAAGATAACAAAGATTGAACTATGTGTAGTTTAGCATACTTACACAGCTCTTTTCTTTTCTAACAAATTAGATAGACACACTTATCCCCCTAATTTATCATCTAAATTACACAAAACAAAATGATTGGGAATAAATACAAAGTCTTTGTATTTCCCAGATTTTTTTCTCCTTTTAATATTTTTAGTTTTACATAATACCCCCAAAAAAAAAACTAAATTAAAGTTAAAATTACATATATGTTATAAATATTTTGATTTTCTACATGCTTCTTCTAACATCGCCAAGCTGACGTGGCGACCATGGCCCTCTCATGCCAGAAAAGCACCAACTCAGCTTGGCGTTTTGCCACGTGGAAGCCTCTGATTTGCACCTTTGCGAGCAAGCATTCCGCCTGAAAATCAGCAAACTGACTCAACTGCACCGGCCTCATTCCGGCACCGTAAAACGCCTCTCGCCACGGTGTTGTTCTTCTTCCAGCAGCTTCCACCGCCGCTATTATCTTCGGCCGTAGAAGAAGCATCTCGATCCTCCGCGCCCACTCTCCTCCTCCTCCCGCCGCCACCGACGCATCCAGCGACTCCAGCATCATCGAGTAGAACTCCAAGCTATTCACAACTCCACGACGAAACGACGCCGCGGCTGCCGCCTCCGTCCATCCTTCACCATCAACAAAAACCACCACACCGGGAGTTATCCTCCGAACATCCGAGAGAAACGCAGCTGTACCGTCGGATCCAAGGCGACAGAATATCGCTGGAGTCAATAGAATCGCAGTCTTCTCACCGTCGACAAACCTAACCGCCTTAAACGACACCGTTTCAAAAGTCCTCAACGGCACAAAATCAACCTGCACCCGAATCCCAAGGTCGTGCGCAAACTGGTTGAGATTCTCACGAATAAGCCTGCTTTCAACAGCGTACTCCTCCGGCACAACCGCGGTGATACGGAGAAGCGGCGAAGCGTTAACAGCCTTTTCAGCAATCTCTTTCATCAGAGAAGCATATTGAATTCCAAGTCCGATTTCAAAATCAACAACATGCATGAACGAAGATCCATGAAGCGCTTCGAGTAACGCTTGATTAGTTGTGAAAATAGAAAACATAGGAATTGGTGAAATTCCAGAAAACGCCTTGAACGTTCTAATGGTCTGAACAATCTCCACCATGGAAGAAAGACGCGGAGGATTAGTCCGGTTCGAACCGGAGAGAAGAGATTGAAGAGCGTCTTTGAAATGAAACGCTGCTCGGTGTAACGGTTTACCAGAAGGAGATCTTAGCCGTTGATTGAGCCGTTCCAATATGGCCTGAGCTAGTTGAAGATGATTGTTATCGAAACAATCGGCGGCACGAATAAGCTCTTCGATGAAATCCCAATTACTATTGTTATTATTATTGTTGGTGTGTTGGTTGTTATTGAAGTCATGAAGTAAATGATCCAGATTAGTGTTTGTGTTTGGGTAATTATAGGGCAGGTTTTGGTTATTAGAGTAAATATCTGAGAGAGAAGTGAAATCTTGGGTTTGATCAAATTGGTCTTGAGAAGGGTTTGGGTAAATTTCAGGGATGCATGGTGTTGGGTTAGAATTTTCGTGGGCGGTGTTAGTGTTTTTCAAAAGTGGTATTATGGGTGTAGAAGAGTCGTCTTGTAAACCCAAATCCTTCATGATGGAGTCCCACCAATCCAAATTAGGCAAGGCGGCATGATCCTCTTCCACTTCTAGATGTTCTTGTTCTTGTTCTTGTTGTGTTGGTTTCTTTTCAGGGCTGGGACTACGGCAGAGTTCGAGAACGGAGCGGGGCTCGTAGCACAAAGTGGTGGTGGTGGTGGTTGTTGGGTTGGGAGTGGTGGTGAGGACGGTGTTTTGGGTGGTGGTGAGTTTTGGGGAAGATGATGATGATGAGGAAACTGCAGGAGGAGGAACTCTCATCGCTGGCTGTTAAAGGAGGAGGGTGAGAAAGTAAGAAAAGATGTTGTTATGTTGTGAATTGAGTTGTTGTGGTTGGATGCTTTAGTTTGAGAAAGTGAAGAGAGTGAGAGAGGCTTTTTGATTGCCATGATCGTTGCCTTTTTATCTTTGCGTGTGTGCATGTAAAGGTTGCCTGGTGGGTCGCTTTTAATATCTCTATTATCATGCCATGTATATCTATGGATAGATTAACATGTGAAGGTTGGTGTCATGCATGTTCTATTCTATCATTGTTTTCCGTTGTTTGTTTTTCCATTAGTTAATCCAACAATTTGGAAATTTTTCTACACATTCTATTCAAATCATTATTATACAATAATAATATTTTAGCACTCATAACTTTTAACAAATATTTAATCTTTTATTTCCTCTATATTTTCTTTTATCTATTATTTTATTATTGAACAAGAAGTTTTTTCATTTGAAAATGAAAAATGATAAACTTACCCCATTTTTTATATAAACATACATATAATATATAAGATTTTATTTTTTAATAATTTATCTTATCTTAATTTCTATGCAAGAATATTTTTTTTTTATTTGTTTACCGTGTAACATACGGTGTGAGAGTGCGAGAAAATGGATGTTGACATAGCAAAGCTCTTTGAAAAAAAAATTACTTTGATCATCTCCTTATTTTTTTCTTCATGCTCTTTATTTTGAATGGAATTGCTTACAATCAAAGATGAAAGCAGAAGAGATTAACTAATGCTGACCTACAACCTATTTTAACAAGTCTAGATTAGGTAAAAAAAATGTAGATATGATAAATCTAATTTTTTTAAAAATTTATTTAATCAAAAAGAATAGACCACATGCTATTATTACAAATAACACATATTATGTCGGACGCGAAAAGGATTTCACCTTGATTACAATGTCGAGATAACAAAAGACGTCATGAAAAATGCACATTTTACTTCTCGATTTAAAAAAAAATCGATGAGTATTGTGTAATGGTCATGAGTTCAATTCCCATGTAAACCTTTTTGAAATTCAGATACAACATAATTTTACATATGATTATTTTCAAAATCAATTTACTAGGTTATATGTTCAAAAAGGGATTAGTGAAACAAACAATCGACATTAGATATTATAAACTCAACTCGAAGAAACAAGATGAGAGTTGCACAAAAAATCACAAAAAAAATCTCAATATTAATATCAACAACAAAAACAACAACAATATCAAGAACAACAACATCAATAAATAACAATAATATCAAGAATAACAATATCAATAACAACAACGTTAATAAACAACCTCTAAGGTGTAGGGTCTCAACAACAAAAAGAACAACATCAATAACAATAACAAAAATAACAACAAAAACTCTACGGTTTCAAATCTCAACAACACCACCACAACAACAACAACAACAATAACAACAACAACAACAACAACAACAACAATGTGACAACAATATTAATAGTGATGTTTGACGTACGTGATCTCTGAAAAAGAAGTAAAAGAAAATGATTTGGATCTCTAAATAAGAAATGAGAGCACTAAATGCATAACATCTTTACATTGAAGATGGTATGTGTTTAGGGCTCCTCGTTAGAGTTCTATTTGGATTATTTAGACAAATGAAATTGAATGTTACAAGGTATATATATATATATATATATATATATATATATATATATATATATATATATATATATATATATATATATATATATATATATATATATATATATATATATATATATATATATATATATATATATATATATATATATATATATATATATATATATATATATATATATATATATATATATATATATATATATATATATATATATATATATATATATATATATATATATATATATATATATATATATATATATATATATATATATATATATATATATATATATATATATATATATATATTCACTTCGGTTGCGAAGAAAATTGAGGTAAAAAGTAGCGTATTTTTAGATTAAAAAAATATTCAAGAAGGTGCCATTTTTAATGAGATAAAAATATAAAGTGAGGTGTAAGCTTCGTCATAAAAAGTGTTATTTATATTAGTATGCTATAAAAAATATTGTAAACTTATCAGGTCGACCAATTAAAATACAAAAATAAAACTTAATTATCTTTAAAAAAAACTTGTGAAAATAAGCAGAAAAAATCTTAGAAACAACGTCACAAATTATTTTCATAAGTATTAAAAAATAAACAATCTCACAACTTATGCTACTAGTAAACTCAGACAAGTCAATGAAAACAAACATTTACTTCCATTGTCTTTTTAAATTGTTAGCTTGTTTGATCATTAGTTGAATTTTATATATATATATATATATATATATATATATATATATATATATATATATATATATATATATATATATATATATATATATATATATATATATATATATATATATATATATATATATATATATATATTCAAACTAAATAGGTTTTTAAGTATACTAATAAATAACAAGCATTCAAAAAGGTTAGACTATAGCCTACAAATAAGTCTTTGACAGACTATGAGTCAAATTTAAACTTTGTATATTTTAGTAGGCCAGATTTATAATTGACAAACTCTAACACGACCATGCCTATTCTCATCACCTACTTGTAATCAATTGTTTATTGTATTCACACAGTCATTTTATTTGTTGTCCGGTCTTAATCAATAGTTCAAAAAAATATATATTTATTTTTTATCTTATAATTAAAAAAATATACGTCATAGACTGCAACAAATTATGGTTCCTTTCTATCTCTGTCTTGATTATTATGCATCCTGATTAAAATTATCGGGTTGGGTTAATATTGAGTCGTAAAGTAATAAGATCCGATGAGATTAAGACTTTTTTCTAGAGCCATCAAAATGGGATATCCCATATAGATTGTCCCGTGAAGCCCAATAAATTACAGGCCTTGGGCCTTAAAAATAAAGTCAATATTTTTAGGAAATTTTTAGCTCAATCCTAAAAAGCCCAATACTCATTAGAGTTAGCCCGTATGGGCTGCGAGTAGCCCCTGAATAACTATAATTTTCAAAATATTATATAAATATTTATATTCTCTCACTCAATACCAACATATTGGTTTTTCTCATCTCATTAATTTTATCTCTATTTTATCCAATCTTTGTCTTTTAAATATTATATATTAGGATAAATACTTATTTTCGTCCCTTATCTTTGATTTGGGGTCCAGTTTGATCCATTAACCTTTAAGAAGACCAAAATGGTCAACTATACAAAATGTATCACGTTAGTCCTTTTCATATACTCTGTTAGTTAAATCAATGAAATGCTCTACGTAGCACTGGTGTGGAATCTGAAAATGGCTAACTATATTTTTATTCTGTTAAGGTGGAAGCCATATGTATGTCATGTAATAAATAAAATTTATTAAAAAAAATCATAAATCAATTTTTTCAAGTCAGCCACAATGAAAAAGATGAAGATCAAATTCATACTCAAAAATTTGCCACAAATTTAAAAATTTATGAATCATTTCCATCATGAGAAACCCCTATGATTGTTGTTTACCTTCACCTTCTTCCTCTCATCATCAATTTCATCAAACAATTTCCTTTTCTTTATCATACACATTTTCACTTCACTTTATTTTTCCTCAAATTAATTTCTTTCATCCCAATTAAATTCAAAAACAACCTCCAAATTTTAGTTACTAGTTTTTTAAAATGAACTATATGTATCTAGTGAAAGAGGAGTACTTAGAATTTGAAGCAGCAATCTCATCAACATCAATGGTTGTTATTCCACTGTAACGCTCCGGTTTATTTTATTTAATTTTCCGTAGTTAAATTGTGTGTATTTTTATGTTGATTGGTGTTTTGGTGTATTAGAGGTACTCTTTGGTGTGAGATAGCGACTTTAAAGAGTAAAAATTAAGGGTTAGGGGTGTGTGAGTAATAATGTAAAGACATGGTGGTGGAAGATTTATTATGTCACTATTATTTAGTTGGATCATTTAAATAAAATAGTAGTAATAATAATTAAATATTTATTTTAAGCATTATTATTATGATAGTATGATTAAGCAAAGATTTAATTTAATTAGTTGAAATCAGTAATAATAATAATATTATTATATTATATTAAAAAAAGAAAAGAGGGGATTAAAGGGAAGTTATCAGAACACGTGAAATTGGAGAAAAGAGAAGAACGTAGAAAGGGAGAAAAAAAGAAGAAGAGAGCTAGAGCAGAGGAAGGGAACCTCTAATAGAAAAGTCTCAAGATCATCATCTAAGGTAAGGGTGAGGTTCCTATTATATAAGTGTTTGTAAGATGATTGTGGATGGGTATATCTATGCATGAATTATTTTTCTCTTCTGTCTATGTTATGATCATTGATGCAATTGTGTGTTTATTGAAATGAATAATGTGATTGATGAATTATGAAGTTGTATCGGTGATGTTATGTTGATAATTGTTTGATGTAATTGTTGGTAGAATTGCATGATGATAGATGTGTGTTGTTGATGGTTGTTGCGAGTCAGAGTCAGAACTTGAGTTAAGAGCTTTTTATGAAAAGAATAGAGGTTTTGATACTTGAAAAAAAGTGATTTTTGTGTAAAATAATGTGATAAATGTATTGTAAGAAAAGTGAAGTTTTGGGATGGAATAAAAAGTGATGTTCACACTGATAAGTAGCAGAAAAGTGATTTTGCTCACAATGTAATCGGTTATCAGGAATGGTGTAACCAGTTACATTGCTATAAAACTGCATTTTTGGGCAATTGAGGTGTTGTAACCGGTTACCTAAAATGGTGTAACCGTTTACACTGAGTGAAAATAACGTAACAAGGGCGTTGTTATAGGGGTGTAACCGGTTACATTAGAAATAAATTTTGTAAAACTTTGAAAAATCATATCTTGAGTTCTGGTTGTCTGATTTAGGTGATGCTCAAAGCGTTATAAAGATGGTGCGATGAACTTTATTTTAAAAATAATTGCAGTATCTGGAAATAAATAATTTCTTTTGTAATGGTGTTAAATGCATTGTAGTGTTTATGTTGTGGTGTTGCATATTCGTAAATGCATTATTGTTGCTTGCTATATTGTTATGTTGGTGTTACTGAAATCCTACAACAGATGTGTGGTGCATGGTGGTCAGTATTGGCGTAGTTCATTGACTAAGGAGAAGGTCATTGTGCATGGTGTTATGGTTGCATGTATTTTATGTTGCATGCATTCATGGTGTTGGACGGTGGTCTATTTTTGGTGAGCCTCAATCCTATGGTGGAGATTGGGTACGAGTAGTCGGTTCCAGGTGGGAATTAGTGAAGTGTTACCTATTATGATGGTAACAATTTTTTGTGGCCTCTGATCCTAAGGTGGGATTTAGATAGGTGAATCTGAGAGTTTAAATTTTGGTACCACATGCACTGAATCATGATGTCGAGTTTCATTACATTGCATATTTGTTGTGTTGTTGTGTTTGGATTGTGTGGAAGTTTGATTGGTGGAATGGGTGATTATGCATGTAATAATATGATGCTTACTTATTATCATGCATTTCTTTATATAGTTGTGATATCTCACCCCTTCTGTTTGAATGTTTCTTTTACATGAGCATCGTGCAGATAATTCATAGTAGAGACATGAATATGTGTGGAAGAGGGTGTGCTTCCTTTTATTTTTAGAGTCGAAGTTTGCTCTGATGTGTAACACTGAGGGTTAGATGTTTATGTGTTTATTTCTGTTGGTGGAGACTTTATGAGTATCTCCTATGGTGATGTTTCTTATGATTACTATGTTTTATGTTTTATGTTTAAACAATAAAAATTATCATTTTTTGATGTTCCGACTTAATAATTTGTAGTTTCAAACATGGTTAATGTTATTATTATTATTATTGATAATAATTTTTTATAGTATGTGTTACATATCTGATTGCATGAGCAGGTTTATGGTGGAAGTAACATCCTAATTGTGTAAATGTTTTAACTACTCTAATTTTTAGTTAAAAATTACACGAAGGAAATTAGAGTGTTACATAGTGGTATCAGAGCATGTCGGTCTGTCTAACCAAGTTGTTGAGTCAGTTTGTCTTCTATTCATTGTTGTTGTTATTGATGTGAAACAGAAAATGGCTGGAAGGAACGATGAGTTCTGTCATCTGGGGAAGTTTAAGAGGAATGATCTGCCTACTTTTAAGGATATGTATGATCCAGATGGAGCACAAGCTTGGCTCGAGGAGATTGAAAGAATCTTCTGTGTGATGGATTTCTCCAAAGCGCAGAAGGTATGGTTTGGTGCTCATATACTGGCTAAGGAGGCTGATGATTGGTGGATCAACACTCTTCAGGTGTTAGACGCTGCAAGTGAGGTTGTCACTTGGGTTGTGTTCCACAATGAGTTTTTGAGGAAGTATCTTCCTGAAGATGTCTGCAGAAAGAAGAAGATTGAGTTTCTAGAGCTGAAGCACAAGAACTTAATTGTTACTGAGTATGCTGCCAAATTCGTGGAACTTGCAATGTTTTATCCTTGTTACAGTTAGGCAACTACCGAGTTCTCAAAGTGTATTAAGCTTAAGAATATTTTGTGCCCTGAGATTAAGCAGATGATTGAGTATCAACATATTCGAAGGTTTCTAGAGTTGGCGAACAGTTGTAGGATTTATGAAGATGATAGTAAAGCTCAGACAAATCATTATAAGAGTCTGAGTGAGAAGAGAGGAAAGAAGAATTTGAACCATGGGAAACCTTATAGTGCTCCAGCTGAGAAGGGTAAATAGAGGGTTGCTGATGGTAAGAGGCTAAGTTAGGGAGGTGATCCTGCTCCTCTTAAGTGCTTTAGGTATGGTGAGTTGGGTCATCTGCCCAGTGACTGCAAGAGTGATGTGAGGAAATGTTTCTGGTGTGGAAGGACAAGGCATCTGGTTGCTGATTACAAGGATAATGTGGTGACTTGCTACAACTATGGTGAACCAGGACATATTAGTACTCATTGTCAGAAGCCAAAGTAAGCTTCAACCGGCGGGAAGGTGTTTGCTCTGTCGAGGACTCAGACTTCTAGTGATGACAAGTTGATCAGAGGTATATGTTACATTAATAGTATTCCTTTGATTGCTATTATTGATATTGTTGCTACTCACTCTTTTATTATTGCTGATTGCATGAAAAGGCTAGGCCTTGTTGTGTCTTCCATGAAGGGAAATATGGTTGTCAATACTCCTGCTAAGGGATCGATAACTACTTCTTTGGTTTGTTCGAACTGTCCCCTGTCGATCTTTGATAGATATTTTGATGTTAATCTTATTTGCTTGCCACTGAGGGATCTTGACGTTATTTTGGGAATGATCTTGTCCCGATACCAGACCTATTTCTATGGCACCATACAGGATGTCAGCGTCGGAGTTAGCAGAGTTGAAGAAACAATTAGAATATTTGCTGAAAAAGAAATTTGTCAAACCAAGTGTGTCGCCTTAGGGAGCTCTGGTGTTGTCAGTAAATAAGAAAGATGGTAGCATGAGGTTGTGTGTGGATTAATGATAGTTGAATAAAGTAATGATCAAGAACAAGTATCCACTTTCGAGAATAGATGATTTGATGGATCAATTGGTGGGTGCACGTGTTTTTAGCAAGATTGACTTGAGGTCGGGTTACCATCAGATTCGGATGAAGGATGAGGATATTCAGAAGACGAATTTTAGAACTCGATATGGACATTATGAATATTTGGTGATGTCATTTGGCATTTTTGATGCACATAGAGTGTTTATGGAATATATGAATCATATATTTCATAATTATCTAGATCAGTTCATAGTGGTTTTCATTGATGATATTATGATTTATTCTAAGACGGAAGAAGAGCATGTTGAGCATTTGTGAAATGTGTTGCAAGTGTTGAAAGAGAAGAAGTTGTATGCAAAGTTGTCAAAGCGTGACTTCTGGTTGCAAGAAGTTAGTTTTCTTGATCATGTGATTTCTGGTGATGGTATTGCTGTAGATCCGTCCAAAAAAGATGTAGTTCTACAATGGGAGGCTCCAAAGTCGGTTACAGAGATTAGAAGCTTTTTGGGCTTGACTGGTTACTACCGCAGGTTTGTTGATGACTTTCCTAAGTTAGCACTTCCATTAACTCAGCTGACTTGTAAAGATAAAGCATTTGTGTGGAACTTTCATTGTGAGACAAGTTTCATAGAGCTAAAGAAGAGATTGACTAGAACTCTAGTTTTGATTTTGCCTGAACCTAATGAACCATTTTTGGTGTATTATGATGAGTCTATGATGAGTTTAGGTGGTGTTTTGAAGCAAGATGGCAAGGTTGTGGCTTATGCTTCACGATAACTGAGGGTACATGAGAGAAACTATCTTACTCATGATTTAGATTTGGATGCAGTGGTGTTTGTGTTGAATATTTGGAGGCATTATCTTTATGGTTCCATATTTGTGGTGTTCAATTATCACAAGAGTTTAAATTATATGTTTGATCAAAAGGAATTGAATATGAGGCAGGTAGATGGTTGGAATTCTTGAAGGATTATGACGTTGGCTTGAATTATCATCCCGACAAAGCTAATGTCGTGGTTGATGCTTTAAGTCGGAAGTCCTTGCATATGTATGATATGATGGTTAGAGAGTTGAAACTGATTGAGAAGTTCAGAGACTTGAGTTTGGTCTGTGAGCTAACACCACAGAGTGTGATGTTGGGTATGTTGAAGATCAACATTTATTTTCTTAATAATATTAAAGAGAGTCAGAAGTTGAATGTGAAGCTGGTGGACTTGATGTTTGGGAGTAATTAGACTGAGGATAGTGGTTTTAAATTGGATGAGCAAGGTGTGTTGAGATTCTGTGACAGAATTTGTTTTCTTGATGATTCTGAGTTGAGAAAGATGATTATGGAATAAAGTCATAGAAGTAGCTTGAGTATCCATCCAAGAGCTACAAAGATGTATCAGGATCTGAAGAGAATATTTTAGTGACTTGGATTGAAACATGATGTGACATGGTTTATGTATGCGTGTTTGACTTGTCAGAAGTCAAAAGTTGAGCATCAGAAACCTGCAGGGTTGATACAACCGTTGGGCATTCCAAAGTGGAAATGGGATAACATTTCAATGGATTTTGTGACTGGGTTATAGAATACTCCTAGAGGGCATGATGCAATTTGGATTATTATTGATAGACTGACGAAGTTAGCGCACTTTATTTTGTTTAACATTAGTTCTTCTTTGTAGAAGTTGGCAGAGATATATATCTGTGTGATTGTGAAGCTGCATGGAGTTCTGTTGAGTATTACTTCGAATAGAGATCCATGGTTCACTTCTATATTTTGGGAAAGTTTGCAGGAGGCTTTGGGTTGAATATAAGATTAAATTCTGCATATCATCCACATACTGATGGTCAGATAGAGAGAACTATTCAGTCTTTGGAGAATTTGTTGATGGCTTGTGTTCTTAAGCAAATAAGTGCTTGGTGCTTGTGACTGGGTTATAGAGAGGCCACAGCCCGTGACCGCCCAAAAGCATGACTGTTCTCCTTCTTGGAAGGAGCGACGTTCCCCATCTCCCAAGAGAAACAGAGCTGACGGGCTGGCTGGGAAGTCGATAGAGTCGCCCGAGGATCCCCCCACGCTGCAGGAGCCCTCGATATGACCTTTCCCCCTCAGATTCGCCCATCATAAGCGATGAGGAAGACCCCCACACTTTGCTGTCCATGGCTATCAAGGAGACTTCTCTCTTCATTGGGATGGAGAAACCCCTGATCCTAGCTACCTACGATGGTACGACTGACCCAAACGACCATATTAGAAGCATCGATGCGATGCTCGACTACAGGAACATCCGAGGATCCTTCAAGTGCAGGCTCTTTCCTATAACCTTGAGGAAATGGGCGATGTCATGGTATAAAAGCCTCGAGCCCGAGTCCATCACCTCCTAGAGAGAACTAAAGAGGTAGTTATCTAGGAAATTTAATGCTTCCCGGTGACACCCGAAGAAGGAAGCATCCCTGGAAGCCATCATCGAAGGGAATGAAGTATCTCTCCGGGACTATATAGAGAGGTTCAACCGAGAAGATGTGCAAGTGTCTACCTTAGACGACATGAAGAGGTACTTGATTGAACGAGGACTACGACCTCGCACTGAATTTGCCAAGGCCGTCGGGATCGAAAGGCCTTACACGCTAGACACACTCCTTCACAAGGCCCAATCATACATCCATTACTAGGAGAAGGAGGCCGCCAACTGCGCCCGCGACCCGCGGAACCAAGATAGTGCCAAAACATTCAGGTACGAAAACGCCACCGTACCCCGACGAGGCGGCGGCGAGAGAAGGAGAGAAGATCGACCTCGAGACTCCCGAGAACAGAGGGGACCAGCTGGCCGATTTACCGAGTATATGCTACTCACAGCTTCTCGCGAGCGCATTCTTGCCGAGTGCATAAACTCGGAGTTCCAGCGAGGTGGTGTCCGCTTCCCGAAGCCAACTTCCCCTAAGCCAAACACCGACAAGTCCAAGTACTGCGGGTTCCACCGGAGCCATGGACACGTCATGGAATATTGTGTCCTAATCAATAAGGGGCACCTGAAGCAAAACACTAGAAGGAACAAGGCTCCTTGACATGACACTCACAAGACGAAAAGGGTCGAGGTGGTGCCACCATCCTCCGATGAAACCGGACTGCAAGTCGCCTTTAGCATCTCCCGACCAGAGGACTTCTGCCCTCATTTTGAGGCCGATATAAGGCTATCCACTCGCAGCCATTGGGAGAACTTCCCAACCGCGATGGTCATATCTGGAGAGGGTCCCAACAAACTCTCAGTAGGTTCGATCAAGAGGAAATTTGAGAAGCTGGTCGACAAGAGTTCAAAGCAGAACGCCACCCTCGAAAAGTTCAAGGGGAACTCGAACTCAATCACCTTCTACCTTGAGGAGCTGCCAGGCGGCGCTCCTAACTCCAGCATTCCCCTGCTGATCAGGGCCCAGATGGCTAACTTTGACATCCGCCGCATTCTCGTCGACTAAGGAAGCTCGGTGGACATAATGTACGCCCACCTTTTCACCACTTTCCAGCTCGACGAGAGCCATCTAACGCCGTATGTTGGCTCTGGCCTGCATGGCTTCAACAACACCACCACGAGACCATGGAGGTACATGGAGCTCCTCGTCACCTTCAGATCCAAAGAGACTGCGAGACAGGTCAAGGCCCGCTTCCTAGTGATAGAATGTCCCTCCTTGTATCAATGCATTCTAGGGAGGCCGACCCCACGCCAAGCTAACCAGAGGTCAAAGAGTCACCCTTCAGGAAGACATCGAAGCGGCCAAAAGATGTTTCGAAGCGGCCATCAAGGAACTCAACTTGATCAGCATCACGCCCAAGAATGCCGACAAGCCAGCCCGAACTGAGGAGCAGAAGCCGCTACCCCGAGTCAACTCTGTCGACCTCGATAGCCGCTTCCCCAGCCAACAGAAGCATAACAAAGTACCGGAAGATGCGCCTCCAGCAAATAACGGGCATACGCCCTATCCAATGCGCCCCATCCCAGATGGCGAGTTCGAGCTCATCATGCTCGGCGATGACTCCGACAAGAGTGTGAGGATTGGACCTGGGCTCCCCGACCTGGCGCAGAAGCAACTGAAGGCCTACCTTAGGAAGAATGTTGACCTCTTCGCATGGAGTTCCACAGAGATGCCCGGGCTTGACCCTGACATGGCTTGTCACCATCTCTCCATAGATACAACCTCTAGGGCTATAGTACAACATAGGCGTAGGCAGTCTCCTGAGAAAGCGGAGGCTAGTAGAAAAACTGTAAAAGATCTCCTAGAGGCAAATTTTATTTTGGAAGCCCGATACACAACCTGGCTGTCCAATATTGTATTGGTTAAAAAATATAATGGAAAATGGAGAATGTGCGTTGATTATACCGATCTTAACCGGGCATATCCCAAATATGCATATCCATTGCCTAACATCGAAAAACTAGTCGGCAGTTCTGCAGGTTTTAAACTACTGTTGTTCATAGACGCCTAATCAGGGTACAACCAAATCTTCATGGCTAAGGCCGACAAACAACACACAACTTTAATGACCGGGTCGGGAAATTATTACTACAACATAACGCCCTCCGATCTAAAGAAAGTCGGCGCGACCTATCAGCGAATGATGAACAAAGTCTTCTGAAGCGAGATCGAAGACACACTCGAGGTCTACATGGACGAAATGATCGTGAAATCACGAGAAGAAATCAACCACACGACCCATCTCAAAAGGGTCTTCGACACGATGAGGAGATGCAAAATGTGGTTCAACCCGGAGAAGTGAACCTTTGGCGTCCGAGCAGGCAAGTTCCTCAGTTTCTACTTAGTGGAACGAGGGACAGAGGCGAACTCCGACAAGTGCAAGGCTTTCTCTGAGTTCCCAACACCAAACTCGACGAAATCGATCCAATCCCTCAATAGGATGCTCACCTCACTATCTCGCTTCGTGGCCAAGTTTACCCAACACGTTCTCCTATTTTTCAAGCTTCTATGCAAGGAGGCCACGTTTGAATGGACCGAGGAATGCGAACAAGCCCTCCTCCACCTCAAACAAATCCTCTCAGAACCCCCAGTCCTATCACGACTTGAGGATGAGAAGACTCTCTATTTGTACCTCGTCGTCGCAGCTGAAGCCATAAACGCGACCCTCATCCGTGAAACCCCAAAGGGGAAGAAGCTGATCTACTTCACCAGCAAAGCCCAGCAAGGGCCCCGAGCTCAGGTACCAGCAGATCGAGAAGGTGGCTCTGACCCTCATCAACACGGCCAGAAGGCTACGACACTACTTCTTGGCTCACACGATCGTGGTCAGAACAGATCAGCCTATAACATAGCTACTCGGCCACCTAGACATGGCGGGTAGAATGCTCAGATGGTCGCTCGAACTCTCTGAGTTCGACATCCAATACAAGGGAAAGAAGGCCATTAAAGCTCAAGCTCTGCCCAATTTCGTTGCAAAGATGATTGTCGCATTTTTCCTAACACTGGGAGCCCACAAGTGAACCATCTTCGTAGATGGGGCCTCCAGCTCGATAAGTCAACATAGACCATCTTTTACCGTCCTTGTTGACGCATTTGGCAGGAATAAAGCCAGAGACAAACTCGACTATATTTTCGTAAGAAAGCCGATCATCGACATCCAAGTTGGCATGCTTGACTATGTACCTGTCTGTGCCCTGCTTGAAGTGCTTCTCGTCCCATTCGAGGGGAAACTTCAACTCCAATGTTTCCTCTCACTGCCCGTCATCCTCTTTGACCATAAGGTCATATAAGGAGTCGACGGCGACGTGCGTCACGAGCTTCACAATAAAGTACCTGTCCTTAAAGGAACAGACATAATCTATATAGGCTCGAAACAACTTCCTCGGTTACTTCAGGGACACCCAGTTAAGCCGCCTTGGAAAGTTTGTTGTTGTAGATGAAAAGTACGAAAGAATAAGGGGATCATGGATCCAATGCAGAGGTGTCGGCACACAAGTAAGAATACTCATATGAACGCGATGGTGTTGGGGTGGAGCTGCGAAGGCGACAGATGCAGCCACTAAAACACTCCTTTTTTAAAGTAACTGAAGGGCAGATGAAGCCCCGCTTCCCGAAACATGAACTCATACATAGGGAACCTCATCCCTTTGAAATTCGAGCAGATGCAATGCTTCACTTTGGGCTTATAGACCATCCAATTTAGAAAAGAGCCCACAACACAGTCCTCAACAGTGGAGAACGCGTTAGTGTTGTTAACGGCAAAGTGCGACAAGATGTCGTGGGGCTCCTGCTTGGCTCAATCTTTGGGTGTGCGAGCCCGCTCAGCTCTAGCTTGCTCGACTAGGGTGTCAGACTCGGATCCATTATTGATCATGATAATACCCTCAATCCTCGGGCCATTTTACCTAAAAAGCAAAGGAAAACGGTGAGTTCGATATCTAAGATCAAATCCACCCTTCCACAACAAATCAAGTGAAAGGGCGAAGAGAGGGGCAAGGAGCTACTTGACAAACTCTCCCCAAAGAAAAATAGCAGGCCTCCCTCCTTGACAGAAAAGCTCATTTTCTAGGAGAATCTCACTAACACGAGACAACGAGCCTCCCTGCTCGACAGAAGGGATCGTCTACAAGGAGCATCTCATCAACGTGAGACAGAGAGCCTCTCTTCCCGACAGAAAGGCTCCTCGACGTGAGATCTCTCTAATGGAACGCGGGGAGCCTCTTTGAATCTCCCCGAGACGAAGCTTCCTCGTGATGTTCATACAGTCAAGGGAAGCAAGGCTCCCCAAGACCTCCATCGTAGGTCCCCGAGACCTTCATTGGAAACTTCATGGAGGTTCCTAGAATCCTCATGAACTTCCCGACGACTTCATCACAAACTTCATAAGAGCACCGAGAACTTCATGAATGCCGCCAAAATCTTCATGTGTTCCATGGGAACTTCATGAGCTCCTTGGAGGAACCACCGGAAAATGCATATAATTGCCGAAAAATTCATGAAATCTGAAGAAAATACCGAATACTTAATGAATGAAGATTCTGGATGACAAAGAAGATTGATGGTAGTGGCGATGACGGGCATTCTTCAGAGAGCGGAGAGAGCTTGGAGGGACATGGGAGAATTCCTGAGCAAAATGAAGGGGAGCATGCAAATAAAGCAGGTTTCCCCTTATTTATAACCCTAGCACGAGAAACAAAGCATCACTAGACACTCAAGTGCCCCTACTCGTAGCCATCCTAGGTATTTATTGCTCTTGACATGTGGCCCTAGAAGATACCACGCACGTCCTTTCAACTCCCTCTCCTGCTCGTGACAAGAGATGCCTGTTCCCTTCCACTTTTGCTGCATCGTCGACCACATCATCCACTGGGGACGTGCCACCGGAGAAACAGAAAAAAAAACCCAGAACTACATCTGATGGACATGCCTCCCCGCAAGCTCCTCACTTTGTCGAGTCGTTCTCACTCTCGGCCACGCGCTTCGTCACCAACGTCAGTGTGTCAGACACGAACAACACTCCCTCGGATAGGTCCTTGACATTTGACCTGACTCTTAAGTTATTACTCTTCTGCTTCGGAGCAACGACTTGGGGGAACCTGTTCTGGACTGGGCCAGAGGATGGCCCACCATCGAGCACGCCCCAACCTAACTCCTCTTCAAGGAGGGCCCAACGAAGGCCCAATCAATCAACACCCACATGGAGCTCTCTCACGTCTCCCCCATGGTCTCCACGTGGTCCTCACACGAGGAAACGTCATTGGAAACTACCCACCTCCCGAAGGTCATGGGGTAGTTAACCCAGTGCAAAGACCACGTGCTGGACTTCCCTACACCATGTAAGCCCTAGAAGTTACTCGTATTAGGCCTAACAATCCAACCCGATACAAAGTAACTGTTGGCCCTGCGTTAGGGGCACATTATAAATATCCTCTTTCACTAGAGGGTTAGGTATTCAATTCTCTACAAACTTTTTCTGTACTTTCTCTTTCTACTCCGTCTCTTACTTACCTTGCAGGTACACTCATCCTCTTCTCCACCACCAACAAATTAAAGATCTCCCGACGTGTTGTTGGCTGCTGATCCATTTCTGTTCCGGTAAGATTAGTACCTTTTGAAGCATTGTATGGTCGAAGGTGTAGAACACCTTTATGTTAGCATGAATTTGGTGAGAATGTAATACTTGGACCTAAGATTGTCCAAAAGACTACTGAAAATGCAAAGTTGATTCAGGAGAAGATGAAAGCTTTACAGAGTAGGTAGAAGAGTTACCATGATAAGAGAAGGAAGGATATTAAGTTTCAAGAAGGAAACCATGTGTTCTTGAGAGTCACCCCGGTGACCGGTGTCGAGAAAGCTTACTCCTCGGTTTATTGGCCCGTATCAGATATCAGAGAGGGTTTGAGAAGTTTCGTTTAGAGTGGCGTTGCCACCAAATCTTTCAAATTTGCATGATGTGTTCCATGTCTCACAACTCCGGAAGTATGTTCAAGATCCGTCGCATGTGATTCTGATGAATGATGTGCAAATGAGGGATAACCTTACAGTTGAGACTTTACCTATAAGGATTAATGGTTGTAAATTGAAGCAGTTGAGAGGCGAGGAGGTTGCTCTCATGAAGGTAGTGTGGGGAGGCGCTGCCGGAGAGAATATAACTTGGAAGTTGGAGAGTAGGATGCGAGAGTTGTATCCACAGTTGTTCGTATTAGGTAAATTTTCGAGGACAAAAATATTCTACGTAGGGTAGAGTTGTAACGCCCCAATTTATTTTATTTAATTTTTTGTGATTAAATTGTGTGTATGTATGGGTTGATTGGTGTTTTGGTGTGTTAGAGGTACCCTTTGGTGTGAGGTAGTGGCCTTAAAGAGTAGAAATTAAGGGTTTGGGGGTGTGTGAGTAATAGTGTAGAGACATAGGGGTGGTGGGAGATTTATTATGTCATAATTATTTAGTTGGACCATTTAAATATAATAGTAGTAATAATAATTAAATATTTATTTTAAGCATTATTATGATTATTATGATACTATGATTAAATAAGTATTTAGTTTAACTAGTTGGAATTAGTAATAATAATAACAATATTATATTATATTAAAATAAGAAAATAGGGGATTAGAGGAAAGTTATCCGAACATGTGAAACTGGAGAAAAGAGAAGAACGTGAAAAGGGGGAGTAAGTTATAAAAACTTACTCTTGGAATAAGTGGATCCTCTCTCTCTCTCTCTCTCTCTCTCTCTCTCTCTCTCTCTATATATATATATATATATATATATATATATATATATATATATATATATATATATATATATATATATATATATATATATATATATATATATATATATATTAATTTCAAATTTTCTTCTTATCAATTTAGGATCTGTTTATGGGTTAAAATGTAGAGAATACACAATGAAGAAGAAAGTGGTGAAGAAGAAATGTCACCTCATATGCCAAATGTGCAATATTGACATCGTTTCTGAAAATTTGACGAAAATAACTAATATGATGTTGTTTGAGTAGATAAAAGTTCAAATCCATATTTTTAAAAGATAAGGGAGGAAAATGAATCTAAAGGTATACGTAAGTGTTGTGAATCGAATGTCTTGAAATAAAGTATAAATGGTTTCTTTATGATCAAGAAACACACAAGGATTAGGGTTAACAAAGAAAACAAGGTAAAATAACAAGGAACAACAAGGATTGGTTATAAACCGTTATTCTTTATTTTCTCTTAGAACAAGATTACAAGTATACAAGAATAAAAAAATAACCTCTCTCACTTGAAATTAGGATTTTATCTTCCTATTTTTCCTTATTCCAAGATTGAGAAACTAGCATCCTATTTATAAGAAAAATAACACACTAACCTAATGGGCTTTTTAAAAATTACCCATTACAAGATAACTTAAGGTACAAGCTAACTTAAACAACTGGGCTTACAAGCAAGGGCCAATTCAACATGCTAACAAACTTAGCAATATTGACTAATGCATATTAGAACAAACTTCGACTACAACGCGCATTACTCCGACAACAGCATGCGAACAGACTTCGACCTCATGCTTAATTTCTGTCGAACCTGAAGCTACCCTTCAACTATAATAGAGTTCGACCCAACATCTCACAAATCTCCACCTTGGATCTAACTCTATAACATCAAGAAACTAGCTTTCTTTATGCAGCTTTATCAACTGCATACAGTGGAAAAACTTGCAACTGGGCAACGTCTTGGTGATCATATCAGCAACATTATGATCTGTCGAAACCTTCAGCACTTGGACTTCTCCACGCTCGATTACCCCTCTGACAAAATGAAGTCTCACATCAATGTGCTTGGTTCGTTCATGATAGGCTGAATTCTTCGACATGTGTATTTCACTTTGACTATCACATTTAACAATGATAACTCGACCTTGAAGTTTTAGCTCCTTTGCAAAACCTTCAAGCTACAATGCTTCCTTCACAACTTCAGTTAGGGAAATATATTTCGCTTCAGTGGTTGACAAGGCAACGATATTCTGAAGTATTGCTTTCCAACTGATTGTTGTCCCAAACATAGTGAACACATATCCAGAAATACACTTTCTAGAATCCATACAACTTGCATAATCAGAGTCGACATATCCTTCAATTGCTGCTTTATTATCTTCACCCAAGGCTTCACCATAAATTAGGATTCTATTCAAAGACCCATTTATGTACCTTAGAGTCCACTTCAATACTTACCAGTGAGCCTTTCCAAGATTCGCCATGTACCTGCTTACAAGACTTACTACATATGCTATGTCGGGTCTAGTACAAACCATAACATACATAAAAAAAACCACTATATTAGCATATGGAATGCTATTCATATAAGTTCTTTCAATATCAATGATGGGACACTGATCTATACTCAGCTTGAATTGAGGGTTTGTCGGAGTCACAACAGGCTTTAAATTCGACATACCAAACTTTTTGAGAACTTTCCGTAGGTATGCCTCTTAAGATAAGCATAATTTTGACTGCTTTCTATCTCTTCAGATGTCAATCCCATGAATCCTGGACGCAGCTCCCAGATCCTTCATGTCGAACTCATTATTAAGTTCAACCTTCACCCTCACTATCTCTTCAAAACTGTTGCTTTCTATTAGAATATCATCCACATAGAGCAACAAAATAACAAATGAATTACCCGGTCGAAATCTGAAGTAAACACAGTGGTCAGACTGACTTCTGATGAAACTTATGCGTGCCATGAACTTGTCGAATCTCTTATTCCATTGTCGAGGAGATGATTTAAGTCCAATAAGGATCTATTCAGCTTGCACACATAATCTTCCTTCCCTTTTTCGACACACCCTTCAGGTTTCCTCATCAGGGTTGTTTCATCTAAGTCACCATACAAGAACACAATCTTCACATCCATCTGTTCCAGTTCAAGGTCAAACTGTGCCACTATGGCAAGCAACATTCGAATGGATATGTGCTTCACAACAGGAGAGAACACATCATTGAAGTCGATACCTTCTTTTTGAGTGAACCCCCTAGCAACCAATCTTGCCTTGTATCTCTTAGGCGTCACTCCTTCAACTCCTTCCTTAACTTTGAAAATCCCTTTACAGGTGACTAACCTAGATCCAACAGGTTTCTTGATCAATTCCCAAGTATTGTTATCATGAAGAGATTTCATCTCATCATCCATGGCCTCAGCCATTCAATCTTCTTTCGACTCCTCATAACTTCCTTATAGTCTCTAGGTTCTTCGTCTAGAACCTCACTTGCAGAGATTAAGGCATAAGCTATAAGATCTGCATACCCAAGTCTCTGAGGTGGCTTGATGAATCTCCTTGACCCGTCTCTTGCTAGCAGGTAGTCATTATCAGTCTCCTCATCTTCGACAACATATTTTTTGACTTCTTCGACTTCATCTTGGGTACGCACTTAAGCATCAACATGCTCCACCTCAACATGAATCTCTCCCTATTCCAGCTCTTTGTTAGTATCATCAGTTTTCTTAAAAGCCGTCTCTGCTTCATTGAAAATTACATCTCAACTAGTGACACACCTCCTGTGACCTGGCTCTAGGCATCATAGCCTATAAGCTTTGACTCCTTCAGGGTATCCCATGAATATGCATTTCGGAGCTCTAGCTTCGACCTTGTCTTGCCTAATATGAGCATAGGCCACACAACCAAATACTCTTAGTCTGTCGAGACTAGGTGGATGTCTCGACCAAACTTCTTCAGATGTCTTCATTCCCAAGATAGTCGAGGGACATCTATTTATCAGGTAAGCTGTTTTCAAAATAGCCTCCGCCCAAAACACCTTCTTCAATCTAGAACTAACCAACATGCATCTAACCATTTCAAGGATTGTTCGATTAAATCTCTCAGCTAAGCCATTTTGTTGAGGAGTACCTGCTACAATCTTATGCCTTGCAATCCCAGACTCAACACAGTAACTGTCAAACGCTTTGTTGCAGAACTCAAAGCCATTGTCGGTTCTCAACCTCTTAACCTTTCCGCCAGTTTGAGTTTTGACCAGAATCTTCCAACTTTTGAAATTCTCAAAAGTTTCATCCTTCGTCTTCTGAATGAATACCCATAGCTTTCTGGAATAGTCATCAACAATGGATAGAAAATACCTTGCATCTGAGTGTGAAGGATTCCTTGCAGGATCCCAAAGATCAACATGAATGTAATCCAGGGATCCATGTGTTCTTTGCTTGCCTTTATTAAACTTCGCCCTACAAGATTTACCATATACACAAGATTCAAAAAACTCTAACTTTTCGAATTTGTCACCTCCTAGCAGGTTCTGCTTCCCCAATTCGACCAGGCCTCTTTCGCTGACATGGCCTAATCTCATGTGCCATAATTATTTCTTCGACACAAGTTTCATGGATGATCGAACCACTTACAACCTCAACCTCGAGGGTATACAGACCTTGTTTCTTCACGCCTCTAAAGATTTCCTTCAACCCTTTCATGACTCTTAGGATACTTTTCTCTCCTTGAAAAACATATCCCTTTCTGTCAAATTCACCAAGAGAAATCAAATTTCTTTTCAAGTCAGGTATATACTTGACTTTAATCAATAACCTTATTGACTCATCATAGAGCTTGAATCTCACAGATCCAATACCTGCAATTTTGCAAGATTTGTTGTTTCCCAGCAACACAGGTCCACCATCTTGATCACATAGCTCCTCGAACGATTCTCTGTTTGGAGTCATGTGTCAAATGCAACCTGAATCCATAAACCACTCTTTTCTCGAGTCACCACTTGAAACCACAAGAACATCAGATGAGTCGAAGTCATCTTGAGCAATGGCTGCATTGCCATTACCTCCATGATCTTTCAGGCGTTCAGGACACACCTTTCTTGTGTGACCCTCCTTCTTACAGTGATAACATCGAATACCAGATGTTTCGCCACTATAAGATTTTTGTTGACTTTTACCTTTCTTCTTGTCGAACTTACCATCCTTTCGCAAGAAGTTTCCCTTAACGGCCAAACCTTCGCCCACCGTCAAAGGTTTATGCTCCTTTCGTTCATTCAAGTCCTTAGAATACAAGTCTGATTGAAATTCTTCAAAGGCCAGGGACTCCCTTCCATACAA
This sequence comes from Lathyrus sativus, assembly GCA_963859935.3. Taxonomy (NCBI): domain Eukaryota; kingdom Viridiplantae; phylum Streptophyta; class Magnoliopsida; order Fabales; family Fabaceae; genus Lathyrus; species Lathyrus sativus. The sequence continues at coordinate 469,591,836 of OZ012738.1, forward strand.
GAGAGTATCTTTGAAGTGAGCATGTATTCTGGGCAAAGCACACAGTAGCAACAATACTTGATCTTCATCGTCGATCTTCACATCAATATTTTAAAGATCAAGAATCAGTTTGTTGAACATATCCAACTGCTCAGCAAGCACTTTGTCTTCACTCATCTTGAATGAATATAAAGCTTGCTTCAGGTAGAGTCGATTCATTAGAGATTTGGTCATGTACAAACTTTCAAGTTTCACCCATAATCCCGATAGTGTAGTCTCCTTTGATACCTGTCGAAGAACCTTATCACCAAGGCTCAACAATATTGTGTTGTGGGCTTTATCAATCATGCCCGTCTTTTCTTTTGTCGTTAATGCAGCGTCCATGGCTGCCTCTCCCTTCAACGCTTCCAAACAACCCTATTGAACCAGTATGACTTTCATTTTCAAGCGCCACAGACCGAAGTCGTTCACTCTGTGAACTTTTCAATCTCATACTTTGTTGAAGGCATCTTCTCCACGCTCACCGCACCAATTTGTTATGAATCGGATGTCTTGAAATAAAGTATAAATGGTTTCTTTATGATCAAGAAACACACAAGGGTTAGGGTTAACAAAGAAAACAAGGTAAAACAACAAGGAACAACAAGGATTGATTATAAACCGTTATTCTTTCCTTTCTCTTAAAATAAGATCACAAGTATACAAGAATAACAAAATAACCTCTCTCACTTGAAATTAGGATTTTATCTTCCTATTTTTTCTTATTCCAAGATTGAGAAACTAGCATCCTATTTATAAGAAAAATAACACACTAACCTAATGAGCTTTTTAACAATTACCATTACAAGCTAACTTAGGGTACAAACTAACTTAAACAATTGGGCTTACAAGTAAGGCTCAATTCAACATGCTAACAAACCTAGCAATATTGACTAATGCATATTAGAACAAACTTCGACTACAATACGTATTACTCCGACAGCAGCATGCGAACAGACTTCGACCTCATGCTTAATTTCTTTCAAACTAGAAGTTACTCTTCAACCATACTAGAGTTCGATCCAACATCTCACAGTAAGGGACCAAAAAGGATATTTAGTCTATATGTTAATATAATCAAATTAATATTTAATTATTTTTGTGTCTTACTTAGCAATTTTCTTATATACTATTAGTTTCTCTTATATTAAATATTTGAGTATTATTTAATATGATTTAACATGCAATATATTTAAAATATTATATTATTTATAAAAAATAATATAGTACATAAATATGTATTATATCTTAAATAATATAAATTTTTTTATTGAATTTATAATAAATATTATGGGGTTTTATTTTAATTTTTGTATAAAATATAATTAAAAAAAGCTCGTTTAGGGTCGGGTAGTTTGAAGTTCATAAAGGGCCGGACTCAGGTAGTAATTTTTGAACCCATTTTATAACAATTTTTTTTCGATCCGGGCCTAAAATGCTCGAGGTTTGTCAGGACCGATCCTAAACGGATCGAGTAGCCCGTTTAATAACTCTACTTTTCTCCTTTAAGTTTTTCGCTCTACAGACCTCATGCTTGAGAGACTGTGTACCTTCAGTGTGGTTTTTAGGCTTGCTCGACCAAAAATAATACGAATTCGTCCAAATAGCACGAGCTCACTCAAAAGTAGCACAAATTCACTTGGATAGCATGAGGTCGACTAAAAGTAGCATGAATTCGCCCAAAAGTGACACGAGCTCGCCTAAAAATGACACAAACTTGCTCAAGTATCACAAGCTCGGCCAAGAGTGACACAAGCTCACTCAAGCGTAACGCAAATTTGCCAAAAGTGGCACGAGATGAATACGATGTCTAAAAAAATTAATTAAAATTATTATATTTTTAATATTCTCCACATGGAAATAAGAACAAATAATGCCCTATATTAATAAAAACTTGTTAGTGGCAGTTTCGGTGCAGTTTGTTTTTATTTCAAATATATTATTTTTATTTTACTAACTTCTTAGTGGCAGTTTCGAAGTAGTTTATATATATTTTTTTATTTATCTATTTAATCATATAGTAATTAATTTAAATTATAATCAAATTTAAAAAAAAAACATATTATTTATATTTTGGTGTGCGAAAAAAAAAGCGAAATTGGATGCTGGTGAAAAGAAAAACAATAAGTGATGTGCTAAAAATATTTTAAAAGAAAGTAATATATGAGAAAAATCATGATTTGATTTTTTCTCATCAGTGTTGTACTTGTCCTGATCAACTTCAACGTGAAGCTACTTTTGTCTTGTCTTTTTATCATGCTTTTTTTATTTTAGTGAAGAAAGGAGAAGAGCGACATGCTTAATCATGTACATGACATGAAGACACACTTTTAAACCAATCATTTAGCTTTTCCTTTTACACTTAAACCGCTTGACATTGTCTAATTTCACATGAACACAACCAAAATTAGTCAACTTCTTCTGAGATTAAAAATAATATCATAATAACGATTTTGTCATATATAAAGTTAAAAATATAAATATATAATAACAATTCAAGTATTCAACCTTATTAGAGTACATTAAACGTATATGCGCTACCATGGTGGATAAGATACAGTTATTATTTTTTCAAATTAAAAGTTGAATTCTTATTCTCCTTCTCGATTTTTATCAAGGATGGAGAATAAAAATTCAAACTTGTCTAAACAAATTTGAGTGAATTTCAGGTATTCTCGCCTCGCGACTATCTATTTAGTGAAATCAATTATATATATATATATATATATATATATATTAAAATCAGATTATATTACAAATAGTAAAATAGGTTAAATTAACATATTTTTCAAATCTCAAATTTCATTTTTAGTCTCAAAATATTTTCTTCAAAGAATGATACTCATAAAATTTTTCATCCACACTTTTGATCTAAAATACTAAAATTGTTGTTAAAATTGACGTTAGTTCAATCGCTCAGTATTAAATCATCATTAAAATTGCTTTTAAATTGTAAAAATTGTCGCTAAGTTGCACGAGGTGCCAAAAGTGTTGATGAAATTTTTTAAGAGAACCATTCTTTTAAAGAAATTTTGAGGGAATAAAAACAAAATTTGAGATATTTAAAAATATTACAAATATAGTTAACCTTAATAAAATAAAACAATCTCATAATTTTTTATATATACATTTCAAATATTCTAAATAATAACTTCAAATCAAAATATCAAAATATTGATAACATCTTTAATATTCTAAATTATCAAAATTAAATAATACTCTATCTATCCCAAAATATAAGTCACTTTACAAGCAATTTTTGTCCCAAATCATAATTCACTTTACAATTCTAATACACTATTAACTAGGGGTGGTAAAACAGGCTGTGGCCCACCGGACCGGCCCGCGCACCCGCTAAACAATGGCGGGTTGGATTGAGAATTTGGGCCCGCTGCCCATCAAAGCCTGCCCCGCTAAAGGTCGCAACCCACCATAACTCGCCCCGCCAAAATCCGCCGCTCGCAAAAGCCTACCACACTAATTCGTTCAGATTGTTCCACCTTAAACACACCATTTTTTAGTTAATTATAGTAATTTCAATACTTGATTGTTTTATTTTATACATTTATTTGAGAATATATACAATATTTTTTGAAGTAATTTTTTTTAAAAAGATCCTTTATAAAAACCGTTCTAAATAATAAGTGAAAAATCTAATTGAAATGTAAAAACAAGTCTATTAATTCATTAAAAAATGAAAAATAAATAAATAATAAAGTAGAAGGGCAAGCTCGCCGCCCGCCAACTCGACACATTGGTGGGGCGAACTATATTTTTATGCCCATTTCCACTTGGCAGACTTGCCCGCCCTGCCTTTTTTTTGGCGGGCTTAAGGTAGGGCGGGGCCGAGCGGGCGACCCATTTTGCCACCTCTAATATTAATGATATTTTTTCTAATATACCATGTACTCCGTGTCCCAAAATAAATGTCACATTTGTAAAAATTATTTATTTCAAAATAAGTGCTGGTTTTAGTTTCAATACAAAATTTATTTAGATCTTTCAATTCTATCTTTTAATTAATACTGCTAATTTATTATTTCTCTCACCTTATATTAATGATAATTAATATTAATGATAATTAGAATATACTAATAGTCAATAAGGATAATTTGATAAAAATATTATTCTTCTCCTTCATTTATCATATTTTCTTAATTGGTATGAAAGTGACCAGTATGGACTTATTTTGGGACGAATGAAGCATCATTTATTACTATTTCTTCTTTTAATTCTTTAACTTTCTCCTTCATACGTAATAAATGAAGGACAAAATTGTAAAATGATACATAAATTTTCTTTTTCATATAACATTTTTATATTTTTTAATTCGTGTGAAATGACCAAAACGTTTTATAATTTGAGATAGAAGTAGTAATAAATTACATAATAAAATAAACGGGATGGTTTTGGGTACCAGTTCGGGGTGGATACTAGTGTCCACATTACTCGACTCATTCTAATAATTTGTATTTGTGGAAAATTAAAACCCATACCTAAATCCAATCAAAATTAGTTTTCCCTTCTAAAATACCATACAACATTAATGGCTTTTTTCCCCTTCTAAAATACCATCTATCATTTATTACTCTTTCTTCTTTCTATTCTTTTAATTTCTCTTTCCAATGTAATTAATGAAGGATAATTTTATAAAATTATAGATCATTTTACTTTCTCATATAACAATCATTATATTTCTTAATTCGTGTGAAACACTCGAAACGTCTTATAATTTGGGATGAAGAAAGTAATATTTAACTGAGTTGCATCACACAAAAAAAAACTACAATTAGACCACTTAAATGGTTAGTAAATTCAACTATTTATTTTAAACACTTCTAGTTCATTTTAGAACCAGTTTTGTTTAGAAATTGGTTTAATTATATGGATTAATTTTATATTGTAAATTACTTTTAGAATGCATTTGTTGTTAAATTTTTAAAAAAATCTCTCACTCTCTCCCCTTTCTCTCTACCACTATCTCTCATATTATTATTATTATTATTATTATTATTATTATTATTATTATTATTATTATTATTATTATTATTATTATTATTATTATTATTATTATTATTATTATTATTATTATTATTACATATAATATATTTTATAACAACAATTTCACTTCACGTAACAAAAAATTGAGGTATAATACTTGTACGCGCCATTATTTTTCTTCTAAAAAAATAATATATTATGTTGGTTTTAGTATAAAACTGAGGGGTGCACTAATTAAGGAGGCATGCTTCGAATCTCAATAACTGCAGGTTTTGTTTTTATTTCTTTAAAAGTTGCCCCTTTATTTTTATTTGAGTTTTGATTTAATTATTAAATAATCTATTACATTGGTTTCTCTAATAACCGAGGGGTATGTTATCTAGATTTAGCTATAAAAGATTCGTTCATTAGGTTTACCCTAAATCTAACTCATATATACAGTTGCTCCGTACTCGTAAACATGATTCTTTGAAATGGATTGCAAGACAAAAAAAATTCTTTGGTTATGTGTTGTTGTTATTCTAACACCCACCTTTAACAAATCATTTTTCTATTTTTGCAATCTATCTTACATAACGGTGTTGTTGTTGTTATTGATGGTGGGGGTGGTGTTTCCACCTTTTGCCAATGTTGAATGGTAAAACAAAACATTGTTATATTTTAAAATAATTCTCCAATATTGTCAATCAAAGAAAAAATTCTACAATATATTTATTTCTTCGGTTGAAAACATTGAGAAGTTTATTCCTAATCATCCTGCAACTTGTTTTCAATATAACCTGTTTGACAAGAAATTACGTCCTCGAGAGTTCAGAGAATGAAATCTCGTGCTCAAGAAGATCTTTCCCGTACATAAGGATTCACGTGGGAAGTTGACTCCTAATTACGATGATCTATATGTTGTAAAGAAAACCTTCTCAGTAGGAGCCCTGATTCTTACAACTATGGATGACAAAGAGTTCTCACACCCCGTGAACTCTAATACAGTCAAAAAATGTTATGTCTAACAAAATCCCGCTAAGTCGAAAACCTAAAAAAGACGACTTAGGCAAAAATGGGTATCCCAGTGGACTGAAAAATATAAAAGGGCGGTCCAGGAAAAAAATTAGGGATAAATGCAAAAAAAAAATGATGGATGGCTAAGTTGAAAATTCAAAAGGGCGACTTAGGAAAAAAAAGAGCATCTCGGTGGACTGAAAACTTGAAAGGACGGTCCAGGAAAAAATAAGGGACAAAAGGCAAAGATTGCATAAGGCAATACTGATTGACACGAGAAGAGCCAAAGGTGGAAAGATCAATCCAACTGCTCCTTCAAAAAGCAAGGTTCCGTGAACTCGTGGTTATTATGGCTAGTTGTGGTTATTATGATTCAATGTAAACCCCATTTCCCATTGCCATTTTCAAATTTGTAACATTCCATGGAGCTACACCATTTGTGTGTTTCCATTCACTAAATAAATACAGATTTTGCCTATCAATGGTTGTAATTCGTGTTTTTCTTCCCGTTTTTTTTCTCTTTGTTATGAAAAATGTCATTTATTTGTTAATAATGAAATTTTGAACATAAAAAGAATAATAAACATATTGAAAAAACACAAACTGCTTTGATATGTGTGAGGATTAAAGGGAAATCATTTGTTTTCCCAAAAGTCACAAGGTTGCAAAAAAAAAAAACTCCTAGATCACCACAACAAGAAAACTCATTAATCCTCCAAAAGGATCCCTTTGGCTAATTTATAATTGGCAAGCCCTGTAGATTCTCCTCTGAATGCATCTATCACAAAAAAGTTGGTTGAGTTCTCAGTGTTAAGGAATTAACACCTCCGTAAACAACGTCGATAAACTCCTAGCCTACATAGCGTCAACAATTGCATATCATGATCATTCATATATCATGCATTGAAGCAACTTTAAATCATGTATAGACTGAATTTACTCTGCACTCATTTGCATCAACCACTGTCTTGTTGTCGATTTTCTTATCCCTTGATCCAAAGTTCAATTTTATTAGAATTTTTCAAAGTCTTGTTTGTTTTTGGCATCATACGTTAAAATTCGGTTTATATTACTGATGCCTTCGGTCAAAGTCTAGTTTTGTTTCTAGCACCCTCTGTTAAAAGCTAGTTTATATTATTGATGCCTCCAATTAAAATCCAGTTTGTTCTTGGCGCCCTCCGTTAGAAGTCGATTTATATTACTGATGCCTTCGGTCAAAGTCCAGTTTGTTTCTTGCGCCCTCCATTAGAAACCAATTTATATTATTGATTCCTATGGGTAAATTCCAAAATTCTCTAGCACATTCAGAGATTGTGCTCTGTTTGTCCTGATGTTTCCTATAAAATCATCGGTTTGACTCTTTCAATGAAAGGAGTTCCCCATAAGATTGAATGATTTTTCGTTTTATAAAACTCTAGTGTTTTTGTTTGGATGTATTCATTCAAAAGAATCTCCAAAGTTTTATGTGGATGAACTTCTTATAAGAAGACTCCCAATTTTTTTTTGTCTTGGATGAATTCCATGTAAGGAATCTCCAAAACCTTTGATTTGATGAATTTCTTATGAGAAATCGCCAGAACTCCCTAATATATTCTATAGCGTCAACAAGTAATCTCTAATCAATTAATAAAGTTCACTTTGAATACTCCCGATTATTTTCTCCAGCAAATTGTTATCCCTAGTGAGTCTTCACCCTCATTATCCTTTTCATTTCTTGTGGATCACGATTATCGCATAGTTCCATCATTCCCCACAGTTCCATCTATCATTCTTCATAATTCATAAAACATCATGTTAGGGTTAGTCTCACATCATATCCCCAACAAAAAAAAAGAGAAGCCCTTTAGCTCATATTATAGCATCTCATTGCATCTAGGGGAAAATTCAGGTCTTTTGTATTTAAATACCTTTCACAAGGATTCTATGAGGATTACCATCATCCATGCCATCCGATAAGGTTATTTAAATATGGACAAGTGTTATAACCTAAAATTTTCCCCTAAATATTTTCATCTTCATAATCATATGCATCTCATTTCTTATGACCATTTCATCTGGTCATAAAATTCCATTTTCATGCATAAGTCAAATTTAACAACCGAGGACCAAAAGGTCAACTTAAAGGTGTTAATTATTTAGAAAAGTTCATATATTCATGGCATTGTAAAATCTCAATAATTTTTATCATCAGGCATATCATACATTCCGTTGGCTCTCATTCATCAATAAAGTCAAGAGAAAGTCAACCATAACTTTGATCATATGCATTGTTTCATTCATTGCATTATGTCTTGGCATGCTTATTAATATAATTATGACTAAGCTAACTCATTAGGGTTTTACATTACACTCTTTGTTATTCATTTACATGGATGTTTTGCATGACTAAGGTCTACGTCTTTTTATCATTTACATGATTACCTTGATAAGCATGGAAACAATATTTGTTTCTCTTTTTAAATCTAATTACTTGGTTTAGAATGTTTATTTTCGACTACCTTATTTGTTCTCATTGACATGTCATGAACATTTCTAATAATGTGGTTGCCATTTCTATTTGGCGCAAGACATGGATTTTAATGGCATTTTTTGTAAACAATTTTCATTTGGATTTAACCAAATTATGTTTTACAATGAGGGAACTGCATCAAAATGATACAAGTATACAAGTTTTTTTTACGAGTTTCTTAAGCCCTAAGAAAATCCTAAGGCTTGATCTTGAATCTTCCAAGACTCCAATTGTTTTCTTTGTTTCTTTAATCCCAAGCATGCCATGCCTAAGCCATTCACACTTAGTCCATCATGCCCAAAAACTGATCTCTATATCCCTCAAAAGGCTTTGCCCACAAAGAACAATACATCATCAAGAAGAGACCTATCACAAAAAAGGATAAGTTCAATCAAAGTTGGAACCAATATCATTCAAAAAAAGCTCACCATTTTTTAAATAATAACCACCAAGGCAATGTTCACACATTAAAGGGAAATGCATTTTCATATTATTAGAAAAACCTACAAAGGCCAAAAGGAAAAGAGAACATTCACAATGCAGTAAAAGATGAAAAGTAACAAGTTCACACATTACAAAACCAATTCAAATTCCACAAAGTTACAACAATAAAACAATCAAGCCAAAAACAAAGCAAAACAAATTTTAAAAGCTCACAAATATCTCAGTCACTTGGCCTAACACGGTTTGCTTCTCATCCCACTCACCTAAAAATCTAACAATTGTGGGATTGTTCTCCCATAATAGCTCATCATTGTACATAATTTTCCCCTTCACACACTTGAAGAAGATAAAAATATCTCCCTCTGTCCTCCTTCGCACAAATCCTGAATCTCTCATTCTAACTATAAATTAACCTTATTCATCCTAACCCATACATTGAAAAAACATTGCTAAATAAACACATATTAGAGATGAAAAACTAATTGTAGCTACTTAGAGCTATCCTAAAACCTAACCCTTCTCACTCAGAGTTCTGACTTAAGCCTTCTTAGAGCTTCACAATGAAGCTCTGAATATGGTGAGCTAAGCCTAAATAACTAAATAACTTAACACACAGAGAAAACAAATAGTAAGAAGGATGAGAATCATAAACAATAAAAAATATTTTATTAAATTGAGAGAGCACATGGGAAGTCTTCTTCTGGAAACGTCCAGAATGGTAGCCATTTATTCCCTTTTTCATTTGGAGCATGAAGCCATTGTGAGTGTTGAATGCTTTGAACTGGTTTGATAGATGTTAGGGTTTAAGTTATCTTTTTTTATTCTTCTGTTTGGTTTGATTTCCATGTTTTTGATGCTTATTATTGACGTTTCAGTAAGGAACAGAGAGGAGAGAGCTCTCATCTGAATAGAGAGTAAACTGAGTTTTAAATAAACTCTCTCTCTCTCTCTCTCTCTCTCTCTCTCTCTCTCTCTATATATATATATATATATATATATATATATATATATATATATATATATATATATATATATATATATATATATATATATATATATATATATATATATATATATATATATATATATATATATATATATATATATATATATATATATATATATATATATATATATATATATATATATATATATATATATATATATATATATATATATATATATATATATATATATATATATATGAACATGTATATACCCCTCCAGCTGTCCATTGATCAATTCCATGTGGCGTTTCCCGTGCCTTCTTTTAGGTTGACTATTTCGAGTCAACCGGTATTCTATTGTCTGCCTCCCCACTCTAGCCATCATGCACATGTGGTCTAACCTTTTAGATGTGCTTTGACCTAATAGTCTCGTGATTATATGCCCCTGGTTGAGTCAACTTAGTTGACTCCCAGGTGGCTTTGTAAGACTATTGGGCCTAAGCCCAACTCTTCTCACACCCCCTTCTGTTTTTTAGGCTACTCTGATTTGTTTTTAATTTGTCCCACTGTTCTTATTTATTTACTTATTTATTTATTCTTATGATTTTATTTTCATTTTTCAATTATTTAATTAGACATTAGGGTATTTTAAATTTTAATATATATATATATATATATATATATATATATATATATATATATATATATATATATATATATATATATATATAAATGATAAATAAAAGAAAAACAATCTCATTTTACTTTTTGTCAATAATTAATTAAATCAAAAGATAAAAAAAAAATTTCTTACTTTTATCAAAATTAAACACAGAAAATTTATCCAATTTTTTTTTATTCTTTTGTAATTAATATTTATTTTCTTTCTTTTTTTGTGTCTTATATTTTTTGATTGGGTTGTTTTGTATAATTATCCTTATTTGCTTTATTTTAGTTTTCATTACTTCCAAAATGACAAATGTACCTCCATCCCTTTGGTTGTAATTATTTTACTTGTTTTCTTACTTTTATTTTCTTGCCTTTAGTCAGATTAAATAATTGAAAAAAAATCCTTTCTTAATAAGTAAAAAGACCTTGATCAACATCAAAGACATTTAAGAAAAAACAAATAAAATTAATCACTTTGAGACAAAAAAAAATTCTACTTGGTCAACACCAAACCCTTTTTTTAACCTTGTTTCATTCCATAACCATCCTGCAACACAAAACAAACCTCGATCAACATTGAATGCATTTTTCCAAATAAAAATAAAAAATATTTTATCACTGTCTAACATCTTTTCGCAACTAAGGATGAAAAAGGAACATGGTATAGATCACGAGCTCCCGAGAGTTAGGATACGAGATGTAGATCTTGACCATCCGAACACTCATCATCCTCTAAAAAACTCTCAATGTGATTTATTGCAAATCATTTTCTTAATAAAATTGGACGAATAAGGAATGTGTTGTATGCCACGAGGTTCCAAGGGTTAGGATACGAGATGTAAATCTCAACCATCCAAATACTCATCGTCCAACCAAAGTACTTAAAAATATCAAATTCTTTATTAAATAAAATGAAAAAAGGAACATGGTATAGGTCATGAGTTATCGAGAGTTAGGATACGAGATGTAGATCTCGACCATCCAAACGCTTGTCATCACCCAAAAATATATCCAACACATTCAAATCATCTTGCCTTTTGGCATAAACTTCAAACTTTTTTAAATGAAAGATTTTTCGTCTCGAGACGTTGTAAAACAAAGTCTTGTCCGCATATGTGTGAGTGAGATAAGTGATTCTTTCCCACAAATGTTGATACTAGAATTCCATTAGGTATGATGCAAATGCCCACTCCTCTAACTATTTTGGATAAGCAATATTTTCCGTTCGATTGCGGCAACGATAACCTTTTCTAAAATTGACCCACAAACAAACATTTTCTATCCAAAACTATGTAGCCTTGAGTTCTCCATTGCACCCGGATATATGTAGGAGCAAGACCTGCAGTCTTATCAGGCACATTAATAAAAAGCTTTTTTGCGACCCTTTTCTTTTTTCTCTTTAAATTTTTAATAACTCGAGAAAGAAAACATTTTTAAAGCTAACACTTATGCTCAAAACTAACTAAATAATTTATGTTGAGTACAAAGAATATAAGGGATGCTAATACCTTCCCCTTATATAATCAACTTTGAACCTATTTTGGTTGTGACGATCATATCATTGTCATCTTTTAGGCGTTTTATCGATATTTTTCCTTTCCCTTTTTGGGAATAAATAAAGTTTGGTGGAGACTCTGTTAGTCATCTGAGAGCGTGTAACGCGCTCGCAAGTGTCGTATTTTTTAAGATGCAACAACATGCAGATTGCTATTTAAAGGCAATTTTGGCTACTTTTTGGAAGATTTCTGAAACTTGGAGAGAAAGTGACAAGTAGGGATATTTAAGGGGCAAATTTTGAGAGTATTGGAGAGTCATTCTTCCATAGATTTTAATGTTGAAGACTTATCAACTCATGATATTTTAAAATTTATCAATGAGTAGCTACGTTTCTCTAGATTAAGTCTTTTTTAGATGAACTTTACTTTTAGTTTGTTGGATCATATGTTTATTTGTGATTTATTAAGTTTTATTATTATTATTATTATTATTATTATTATTATTATTATTATTATTATTATTATTATTATTATTATTATTATCTTATTTAAATTATTCTTGAGTTTAATGCTTTTTGTTTGTTTACGAGCGTGCAAAATGATATAGATATGTAGGGATTTCTGACCGTTAGTCTATGCATTTGATATAGGCAATTTATTCAACTTTGTATTTAACTAGGGATAAATTATTAAAAGTCATTGCTTTTGAATTAACGCTCGTAGAATTCCTAATCTAAATGTAAATTAGCCTAAGGAATTAGGGAATCATTTTTAGGTTAGTGAGTTGTACACAAAGGAATTAGGTGCAATGGTATTGTTAGTTCACAATGAGATAACAATTTAATTGAAACTCAATAAATACACAGTTTATCAACAAGTAAAATAAGGGGATTTGGTATAAAATACCTAATCGACTTCCTCATCTTGAATTTTATTCTTTTAGTTTTTTTTTCTTGTTTTGGAACCAAATATTTTATTCTTTTACACATAATTACTTTGTTAAATTACATTCCTCGTGGATATAATCTTTTTATTATTACTTCAACACCATCAGTACGTTTGTCGAGAAGTCATCGGTCACATATAAACTATAACCAAATTAATAAAAATATTAGATATTAGGTTTTATGTAACACCCCCTTCTATACCCCAAATAAACAATAATATATATATAGGCACATATAAATTTTATCAGAGTATAATTTAAAATACGGTATAAAAGAAGTATGTCACATTATTACCAATAAAACACTCAACACCTGCTCTATAAAAATATGCAACAGTGGGATAGTTTTCAAAGTAGAGGAACTTAGTCCTTAAACCCACATCTCGATATTTAGAATTAAAGCGGAAGATAAAACATTTGAATTACCTCAAAACATTTAATCACATAAATACATGTTATCCAGTTGGTTCATCAATATCATTCACGTTACAAAACATCATCAACTGATACATCACAAGTGTATCACAAAAGAATGCTATACAAGCCTAACTACCCGGTGTTACATTATCAGAGCAGTCCGACTCAAAAGAATGAAGCTATACTTCACAAAAGAAACCTCCAGCAACCTAATCTGCAATGCCTCATAGAGCATTATAAAACAGCAGAAGGGTGAGAAATATTACCATAATAATCAATGCATAAGATTATATATATATATATATATATATATATATACAAGTAACAATTACATATAATCCACATTTCTCACCACAATTCATTTTCGTAGTCATATACATCTCATCATACATATGAACAAATATGGATTTTCATCTAGCATATCTTATCATGCACAATTCACAATTATCCAATATACATTCACTCACAAGCATATTTCATATATCAATGACATTTATGCTATGTGACTCCAAAACAACTCAATGCAACTCAATGCAATGTGGTACCAACACTTGTTATCATTTTTCAGTTTTTACACTTAAACCGGGTCCACCCTTCTAGACCGATAACAACAAAGCCCGTCCCTTAGGCTTCAAACCCACCCTTCTAGGTTTGGGACAAGCCACTAGTCTCCACGAAACTAGCAAACATTGCCTCTTGACTAAATGATGCATATGCAATCAACCAACAAAAATGCACTTAAGACCGTTCCCGCATCTTAATCCCATGCATTCAAATAATTCATCCCTTCAAGAATTACAACATGATTGCACACACAACATATTCATAACAATTCAAGGCATTCACATTCACTACCATCATCACATTCATCAAAGCAATGCACACATATCCATGATATGTTCCCATGCATTACATACATTAGCATACAACAATATGCATTCACATACTTATTAGACAATACACACATATTCACTAATGTGTTCTCATGTATCCCTAAGCAATTCAAACAATACACATATCATAATCTAGGATTCACGCCCAAAGGCTACCCACAGCTCATCACAATAGTACACAAGCTATTCATATCACATAGGGTTAACATAATTGAACCAAGCAAACAACCATTGGATGGATAAAACAGAAAAGAAACAATGTTGTCCTGCTCGCCGCCCTTCGCCTGGCGAAGCCATTGGCGAATGCTCGCTGGGACCTTCGCCCGGCGAACTCGCCAACGAACAAAAGTCAGTAGCAACTGACTTGATTCGCTACCCTTTGCTGATGTACTCGCCTGACGAACTTTCGCCACTCACCTTCGCCTGGAGAACTTGCAAGCGAAGACCACTGGGAGTTTTTTCTAGAATTATTCGCCAGCTATTCGCTGGGCATCGCCCGACGAAGCTTCGCCTTCACTCGCCTGGCGAGAGCCAGCGAACCTGCGAAACCAGAAAACCCCAATCTGTCCCAAAACTTCTACCCTCCAAGAATCGACCGATTCTCACCGAACCGGTTCCAGTAATCATAATCCCACGTCACCCAACTATTCTACGACATTATTTTCAGTTTCTAACCGATTAAACTATGATTCTACCGATTAAATCCATTTTGCCCTAGCTTGAAAAATGGTGGAAACTCACAACAAAACCCAACCCACACATACATAACCACATACATTGACTAGATAATAATGTTTCTCACCCTTACCTTGATTGGATTGAAGCTTGAAGTTGATTCTTGATGATTTCTCCAAGTTTCCCTCTTCTCTTCTCTTTTCTCCTCTTTCTCTATTCTTTCTCTTCTATTTTCTTTCTATCCAATTCTTTCCACTTACCCCTTATATACTTCTATTATTTCTTTCCTTCTCATTTCTCTCTTCAATCATCTACCAAATAAATCCAATTAATCCAAATCATTAAGATTAATTCCAATAAACCAATTAATTAACATAATTAATTAATTAATTAATGAAATTTGGGCTGTTACATTTTATACCCTTCCACAATTCATTGTAAGTCTTATTAAATATAGATCTAAACATATCCTAGTTTGAACATAACATATTTTATTTACAGCTTTTTCCCATATGTACTTACCAACATATTTCTTATTGATCATGGTTCTAGCCATCTCTTGAAGATACCTATATTTCCTTTATACAAATCCATTTTGTTATGGAGTTCTAGGACACGAGAAATCATGGAAAATAGAATTTTATTTACAATTATTTTCAAAAGTTTTTTTTCCTTCAAATTATCACCATGATCACTTCTAATGGTTGCAATTTCCAAGTCTTTTTTAACTTGTGCTTGTTTGTAGAATAACGAAAACACATAATGATACTCATCATTGTGTTTTAGGAATTTTACCCATGTATATCTATCGAAGTCATCAACAAAGATTATTTTATATATCTTATCATTGACTGGTGCAAATTTCATTGGCCTAAATAAGTCGATATGTAAGATCTCTAGTGTTCTAGAAGAGGAAACATTATTTTAAGAATGAAAATAAGTTTTTACAAGTTTCCCTTTTTTAGAATTCGTTATAAAGACCATATTATTGACACTTTATATTGGAAATGCCTCTTACAAGATCAAGACTATTTAGTTTTAAGATTAATCTCAAGTTAGCATGCCCTAATCATTTGTGACACAACCATTTATCTTTGTTCACTAACATAAGACATTTAAATTATTATTTTTGAAAGTAAAACAAAATTATTTTTAAATGTTATTTCTCTTTATAGGACTAAAGAGGACATACCAACTTTTTTTTACTAATAGAATTACATGACTTTTGATTAAAGACAACATCATAATCACTATTGCTTAATTGAATTATATGCTCAATAGGTTATGCATTAGTCCTTCAACTAAAAAAAATATTTATATAGGTAAGATAACCATTACCAATTATTCTGGATCCTATGCTCTTCCATTCTAATTTCTTTCAAAATCCAAAGAAGCCTCTGCCCATTTATCTTAAGGCTTTAAAACATAATCTTTTTCCTCATCATATGTTGTGAGTATCCACTCTCCGAGTAGAAATATTGGTGTATTAACATAGTTTTTAAACAAATCGACATTATAAATTATTTTGTTTATAAATAATTAGTTGTTAATGATTCTATCAGTGCTGATGATGGTTCTATCCATATGAGCTAGGAAGTTCATGATGGGTCTGGACCAGTCAATAAAGGTGTTACTAAGGATACTGATCTTTGTAACATGTCTATCCATTATGAGGATATTGTTATGAAGTTAAATTATATGTATCAGACAGAGATAACCCTTGAAAGGATGTCTCCAAAATTGTATTTGACATCTGAAGATGATGCTTGGATGGTGGAGGAAGTCAATGTGAAAGACAATGAGAATATTAAGGGAGATCATATGTATGTTAATGACTTGTCAGATAACATGATGGATCATGTTATTCATCAAATGCCGACTGACGATGAGTTGAGGTTGGTGGGGGATCTTACATACCTTCCTATTTCTCAAGAGAAGCAAATAATGGACTACTCATTTGATTTCCAAGATATGCATGCTAAAAGTAGTTTCACTCAACTATTGTGGTGCAACCATATATTCAATGATATCATAAAAAGGGTTAATGAAAATGTCAACCAGGATGTGTCAGACAATATGCATGACATGTTGTTGACTGAGTTTCGAACTTAGTGAAAGGATGAGCAAGTGGCCTTTGATAATAACAAGCTAGTTCAAACATGTAAATATGAGATAGATTCTAAAGTAACGGTCTAGAATAATGTGTCCACATTAAGAAGAAAGGTTGGAGAGAAGAGAATTCATGGGGATGCCACCT
Organism: Lathyrus sativus; assembly: GCA_963859935.3. Lineage (NCBI taxonomy): Eukaryota > Viridiplantae > Streptophyta > Magnoliopsida > Fabales > Fabaceae > Lathyrus > Lathyrus sativus. Next base: position 469,609,104 of record OZ012738.1, read on the forward strand.
ATGCTCACATGGATAATGTGTCATTCTATTATGAAATAAGTATTCAGTAGTGGAAGTGTCCCGAAAAGAAGGCTCGAAGCTGAAAGGGAGCTAGAAGAAGAAACCATGAATATTGTTGCTAATAATGGCCTTGGTTGCAACCTGACCTAGGTGTTTATAAAAATACATGATAGAGGAAATTTTGTGATCCTTTCATATTCAACTTTAATTTACTAGATAAAAGCAATGATCCCTCTATTGACAAGATTGTATCCATGGAAAAAGGGAATTGAGGAAGAAGAAACATCACATACGGATGCATAAGAACTTTTTGAAAATATGGAACTTCTTAGTAATGATCATTTGTTGAAGACAATGTTGGAGCTTGTTATCCTAAGGTAATATAGGATATTAAGGTTAAGGATGACAGTATTACTCAAAGGTTGATGAGGATCAGTTATAAGCAGAATGTTGGGAAATAAGTGTTGGAGTTATTTTATCTTGACATGTTATTGCTATTTTCACTCTTTTATTGCATAGGGTAGTATGATTTGTCTACTAACTCGGCTGACTGTGTGGTGTGGAGCTAATTCATGATGCTGACTCTGGTGTGAATGGTTTTACTTGATATATTGGGTTCAATTTGTTCTTATCTTGTGTGTGTACAAATGCTGAAACACCGGGCCCTATATTTGGCCCTCAACTATGTGTGCTGATATGTATGTTAGTAATATCTATTGTTGATTTTGACTTAACTACTAACTGTACATGCATGACTGATATTGTGATTGTCTGACTGTTTACTTTGAAGCATTGTCAATTGTGGGTAGCAACTCGTGCTTCTGACTCTATGCTACTGATTAGTGTTGTTGCTTCTCTGATTGGTATTCTAGATTCTGAAGATTGCATTTTTGTTTGTGATTCTTTCCATACATTTGCCAAGTTGTGGCAAAAGGGGGAGAAATTTGTGGATGGGACAATATGTTCAAATCACCTGTTTATGTGTAGCAATCAACTTACTTATGTATTACTTCAGCTTCTAATGTTTGCTCCATTGATTCTTCTTGGTGATAAGGTGAGCTACTTATGCTACTTCATGAAGATCATAAATTGTAGTTGTTATAGCCAATTTTCCAAATGGGGAGATTGTATGTCCTTTTGGTTGACTGCACTAGGCAAAACAACATATGTACAATATGTATGTTAGGCAACATGTGAAACAAGATGTTATAACATCTGAGTTTGTTGCTAAAAAAATTGTGAAGAGATAATTAGCTAAAGTTCTTGACATAACCAATCGAGCAAGTGCTATTTAGCTAAAGTGCTTGACACAAACAATTAAGCAAGAGGTTCCAAGATGCAACTAAAGTGCTTGACAAAACTAGTTAAGCAATAAATATATGGTTTGGGTTCTGACTATCTCCAGGTGTCCTTAAGAGAATAATGGTGTTGAATTATTCAAGATGTAGAAGTTTGTCTTTGGGAAGAAGTATGTGATGTCAACCCAAAATCAATTGGAAAATATTTGGATTCATTTCAGTTAAAGAAGATTCGATTGAATATACCTTGAAGGAAGATTTGGTCAAAGATTTACTCTATAAAGAAGTCTTATATGAAAATATTTATTAAGGATGTAATGGTGTAACATGTGGAACACGATGTTTCAACATGTGTGCTGCAACATCTGGTCTCTGACAGATGTTATTGCTGGTATGGTAAAGAAGGGTGTGCTGCTACATCTGGTATTTGTCAATAAACAAATGTTAGTTCAATTATAGTGAAGAAGGAGCACATGTGGAACACGATGTTCCAACATGTGCGCAACATCTAGCCCTGGCTCAATAAGCCAATGTTGTTGTGTTTTGGGAGCGAAAATATGGTTAAAATTCAATTAGATTTGTTGCTATATTAATGCAATGCATTTGTGTGATTTGTTTGACAGGTGTTGAAGATCAAATCAATTTAAATGATATTTATATTTGAATTTAAATTAATAAAAAATCGGGTTAAATATACGATACCCCATGCAATGTTAGTGAAATTCGACTTACCCCCTGTAAATGTTTTTTGAATCCCCCCTTGAAATGTTAAAATTCTATGTCTTTTGCCCCCTAAGCGTTAAAGTTACCCCCTTGTAATATTACAGGGGGAACCCGAAAAAAATATTACAGGGGGGTAAAGCGAAACTCTCCTACATTGCAAGGGGTGTTGTATATTTAAACCTAAAAAATTATATCTTTTGTTGGATATCTTTATGGAAAAAATCAAATCCAACAATGTTTGTTATTATTCTGGACGAAATTAAACCAAAAATCCAAATGAGAAAAAGCCCAAAATTTCATTGTTATTTAAGGAGACTCAAACCTCACTTTTTGAGGTGTGCAAGTTTTGAAGATACCTAGTGTTAGTGTTTATCTTTTGAGTCTTTTTTTATGAACCATTATATTGCCTCCTTACATATCATAAAGTATAAAGTTTGGTTTGTTAATTGAGTTTTAAAGCTTTGTTCCAAGACACTAAGTCTATGAGGTTGAGAACAAAGTGTTTCTTGTATTCTATGCAAATGTCATAACTGGATTAGTGTTGAATCTTTCTTGTACACGACCGTGTTTCACTAACTTGTAATTATTGGTTTGTCCTAGTTGAGTCGTAAATTCAACAATCAATAGACTTGCTATTGAGATTGGTCACTAGGGTTTAGTGGTTGAAGAAAGTGAGTGAATTCTCATATTTAGGGGAAAAACTAAATAGAAAGTCACTAGGATTAGGAAGATGCATAAAAATTTATTGGGGTTGAAGGTTCTTATAAGAATAAATATTTTAATTCGAAGTAGTGAATTTTTTCGTTCATGGGTAGAGTTCCCCCTAGACGTAGGTGTCGTTTCACCAAAATGGGTTACCAATTTCTTGTTTTCTCTTTATTCCTTTTCTGCTTCATCATCTTGTAAAATTTAAGATATTATACACTACTATCATACTGATATGTTGTTGGACAAGTTGTCCCAACATTGTGTCCGACGCCTGTCCCCTCAAGACCAGACTTTCAAGTATTATCAGCAGGTTGCAGTGAGGATTCCATGGGAGGGTTATGAAAGAAGTATATCTACTAGTGTATAGGAATACTTCAAGAAGAAACAACTTAGATGCATGAGATTTGAAAAAACATTTGTTAGAGTGAAATTAAAAAAAACACATAATTGTGTTTGACAAACTTGGATACATAAATTAGATTACAAGTTATGCTAGGTACATGAAGAAGATTATTCAATGTTAAAACATAGTTAGGAATAATATTAGATTTAATATTTTTGTACCAATTAACTTATTATTTAAGCCTTTGTCATTACCTACTAGCACTTTATTTGATCCTTCATATAATTGTTTATGTTGTAAGTAAGAATTATCAGAAGTCATATGATGAGATGCACCTTAATCAACAACCCAAGCTTGTGATTCTAAGCATGTTGGTATGTGCAGATCATGTTGATGAGAAATGATAGATGTAGCTTGTGTTGAGACAAGTTTGGTTCATACCATGTATTCTTTAAGGTTTTGATGATGACAAAGTAGTTGAAAAATAATTAGAATTTCTAACTATCTAGTTTGTGTGTGCAGAATTATATTTAGTTGATGAAACTGGTTCTGACACAAAAGTAGCTTTGGTTCGGTTCTGGTCATACACTCGTGAGAGAGTCTGATCAGAAAGCAGCCGCTAGTACACTCAAGAATCAGAAGCATGTTATGGCTGCCTCTGAGACTGAGTAGTGTCAACTCAGTTCTTCTAACACGTGACTCGAGATATATTGACATTATCTTAAACAAATTGTGTTATACCTGAATCATAGATATGTCCTCTGGACAAAGGCCTTATTCTGTGGATATTTCCTTGACTGAAAGTTCCAACACCTGATTTATTGGAAAAGAAGGTGTACTAGAAGATTTGATTTGATTGCAGCCGTTATGGATGCTCCAAATAACTATATTTCTTCAACTATATAAGGAGTAAAAGAATTGAAGATCAACTCAAGAAATAACATTGCAACTACAATTGAGAAATACACACACTGCATATCAGAAGCCAAATCTGTTAAGAGTTCTTATTCTTATATAACTTAAGAATCCTTTGTAAAAGTGCGTTGTATTAAATTTGAACATCTCTGATTGTTAATCAAGTGTTTTTGTAAGTTATTCCTTCTCTAAAGAGTTAGTTTAGATAAAAGTCTCTTGCTGTAGGCTTGAGCAGGAAAGTCTTAGATAATGTGTCTGAGCACGGAAGTCTTTGATCGGGGATCTGAGCAAGGAAAGTCTTAGGCAGTGTGTCTAAGTAGGAAAGTCTTGAACCAGGTGGTTTGAGCAAGGGGAGTCTTAGGATATGAGGATCTAAGCAGGAAGTCTTGATCAGATGTTGATTAAACAGGAAAGTCTTAGACTGGAGGTTTGAGCAAGGAAAGTCTTATACAAGTGTGTATAAGCAAGTGTAATCAGGTTGATTATAATGGAAAATCTCTTGAGAGGCAATGGGACTGGAGTACTCTTAGTTACGAGAGGAAACAGGATAATTGTTGTGTGTTCTTTGTTATTTTTGCTTTACTTCTGTTACATTTTCCGCTGCACTAATTATCAGATTCTGAACCCTGCTTCAAAAGTAAAACTATTTTTGCAAACACAACTCAACCCCCTTTCTTGTTTATTTTTCTCACCTTTAGTTGACATCAGAGCAAGGTTTGTACGTAACACTTAACAGTGGTACAATCAAAGATCCAACGAGAAAAATATGGCTACTGAGGATACTAATGCTAGTACCTCTAGAAGAGGATTTCCTTATGATTATAGTAGCTCTAAGAGTAATCATTACTCTACTAAATCTATTTTATTAAGTGGTTACGCCATTGAGTTTGAATGATGGAAAAGCAAGATGTATACATATATCATTGGACTCGATGGTGAGCTATGGTGTATACTTGAAGATGGTATTGAAATTGTTGTTGATAGTGTTGGTATGGTATCTGACATAAAAACTATGACTCTTACTCAAAACAAAATTTAAAAAAAGCATCATAGAGTCAGAGGTATTCTGGTGGATGCTCTGCCACATGCTGAGTATTTAAAAATCATTGATAAGTCTTCTACAAAGACTATCTTTGAATCTCTATGCTCTACCTGTGAAGTAAATCAGCAAGTTAGAGAAGTAAAAGCTAACTTGTTGGTACATAAGTATGAGCTATTCAAGATGAAGGATGATGAGGATATTAAAACCATGTTCTCTAAGTTTCAGACTCTCGTATCAGGCCTTCAAGTGCTGAATAAAAGCCATTCTACAATAGATCATATGAAGAAGATTATGAGAATTCTTCCTCACAAGTTTAGACCTAAAGTAACAGCTATTCAGAAAGCTAAGGACTTGGACACGCTGTCTGTTGAAAGTCTAATCAACAATCTTCAAAGTTATGATATTGAACTAAATGAAGATGAGTCTTCAAAGAAAATTAAATCTCTTGCTTTGAGATCTGCTTTTGAAAAGTCTAGTGAAAAGTCCAGAAGATCTTCTAAGAGCAGTAAACATGATGAAACTTCTAAAGAAGGGTTTGATGGAAGATCTGATAATGATAACATGGCTTGCTTCATTAGAGGAATTCAAAAAATGGCTAGAAGAAATAAGAGATTTCCTAAAAGCAATAAGAGATCCAACTTCAAAGAAAAAGAAGAAGATAGGATCTACTTCAATTGCAACAAGCTTGGTCATTACAAATATGACTGTCCTAATCTTCAGAAAGATAGTCAGAAGAAAGGAAGTTATCAAAAGGATAATTTCAAAAATAGGTTCAAGAAAAACTTTAAGGCAACATGGGAAGAGCTGAATGATGAAGATTTAGAGAAGGAAGATGATGCCAATCTTGCGCTAATCGCACACTCATCTGATGAAATACTATTATCTGAATCAAAATACGAATATAAGATATGCTAAAAAGGAAAGGATGGAAATCCAATATTGGTACCTGGACAATGGCTGCTCACGAGATATAACCAGAGAGAGGTATATGTTCCAAACCCTGAATCTAAAAGAGAAGGAAAATGTGGATTTTTGAGGAAGCCAGAAAGGAAGAATCATTGGTACAGGTACCATTGGTAATATACAAACTCTTATTAATAAGGTATGGATGGTAGATGGTTCGAAACATAATCTACTAAGTATAAGCCAGTTGTGTGACAGTGGTTGTGAAGTTTTATATAATAAGAATTTATGCTCTGTTGTTAATGCTGACAAAACTGATGAATTCAAAGGGAAAAGAAAGGGAAATGTTTATAAAATCAATCTTTCTGAATTGACTGATCAGAAGGTCATTTTCCTAATGACAGTGAGTGATGAGAAATGGATTTGGCACAAAAGGTTAGGTCATGCTAACTGGATATTAACCTCTAAACTTAGCAAGCAAAAACTTGTTAAAGGGTTTCCTGATATTGATTATCACTCAGATGCTCTTTGTGGAGCATGCCAAGTTGGAAATATTGTGAAAAACTCTTTTAAAACCAAGAACATCGTCTATGCGTTTAGACCATTGGAATTGCTTCACATTGATTTGTTTGGTCCTATTGGGACTGCTTCAATCAGTGGGAAGAAATATGGTTTGGTTATTATTGATGACTTCAGCAGATGGACTTGGGTGAAGTTCCTTCGATCTAAAGATAATACATACAAATTTTTTAGCACCATCTGCATTCAAGTATAATCTGAGATGGAAATAAAGATTCTAAAGGTAAAAAATGACCATGGGGGAGAAATTGAAAACAAATCATTTGAGTCTTTTTGTGAAAGATATGGAATTATCCATGATTTCTCTTCTCCTAGAACTCCACAGCAAAATGGGGTTGTTGAGAGAAAGAACAAACCTTTGCAAGAGATGGCAAGAACAATGATACATGAAAATAAACTCCCTAAGTACTTGTAGGAAGAAGCTGTTAATACTGCTTGTTATGTTCAAAAAATAATCTATGATAAACCAATTCTGGATAAAACATCGTATGAATTATTCAAAGGTAGAAAACCAATAATATTTTATTTTCATCAATTTGGATGTACTTGTTAAAGTTTGAATAGTAAGAGCTACCTAAAGAAATTCGATGCTAAAGTTTAAAAGGGTATCTTTTTGGGATACTCCCAACGCTCAAAAGCATACAGAGTGTATAACTCAGAAACTAAAGTGGTCGAAGAATCTATGTATGTTAAAATTGATGACAAAATATTTGACCTTGACATGTTAGAATCTGTGGCCCAAAATGTCATCTCTGTAGGAATCCATAGTTCTGAAGAACAACTTGTGGTATGTTTTCCTAAAGAAAAATGTATAGAGGATGCTGTTTCAGAATCTATTACTATGTCAGAAGAAATACCAGAAGCTGTAGAAACTGAAGGTTCTCCAATTGGTCCTACTGTTACTGATTTAGTGATTTCTAAGAATGGCACTATAGCCTCGATTTAACCAAAGAGATTGTTTAAATATAAGGAATTTCATCTAGAAGGTTAAATCATTGGTAATAAAGATGAGCCATTGATCACAAGCTCTACCTTATGAAATGATCATCCAATGCTTGGACTTATTTCATTGATTGAGCCTACTTCTATTGATGATGCCTTAACAGATAATGGTTGGATCATGGCTATGCAAGATGAACTAAATCAATTTCAAGGAAATGATGTATGGGATCTTGTTCCAAAACCACAAAAGAAAAACATCATTGGGACTAAGTGGGTCTTCAGAAACAAGCTTAACGAACTTGGAGAAGTCGTTAGGAACAAGGATAGACTTGTAGCTCAAGGCTACAATCAGCAAAAGGGAATTGACTTCTTTGAAACCTTTGCTCCTATGGCAAGGTTAGAAGCCATAAAACTCCTTCTCTCCAATGCCATCAACCATGACATTTTACTCTATTAAATAGACATGAAAAGTGATTTTCTGAACTGAGTTATTACTGAAGAAGTGTATGTCAAGCAACCTCTAGGATTTATAGATCTAAACCGAAAGACAACAAGAACAAGCTTTCTACGCAACATATACATACGCAAAAAGCAAGAGATTAAAGTAAACATCAAGGATCAAGATAATGCTCTAGCATGTGACAAATGGATCTAAGCTTCTCATACAAGCTTCAAGTGTTGAAGATCGAGTTTTGAACATCAACTCAAAGGTATAACAAATATTACTTGAAATACCTATACAAGTGTTCAAAAATTCATATCTCACTACACATATGTCACAAATACTTTTAATTTTTTTTAGTTGATCTCTTATTTTAAAATTAATTCTGTTTTGAAAATCTTTCAGCGTTAACCGATTAACCCGTTTGGTTAACCGGTTAACGGATCTCAAAATTAAGTTTCTGGTGAAATTTTTATAGTGTTAACCAATTAACCGATATGGTTAACCGGTTAACATGTATTAAATTTGAATATTTTTTAAATGTTGAAGGGTGTTAAATAATTAACCTATATGGTTAACCGATTAACACTGAAATAATAAGCAAAAATGACAGCTTTTTATGAAAATGTGCATTGCTTTCTATTTGATTTCAAACTGTTTTTGCTGCATAAAATCATACCCTTCTGTAAAGGTTTCTTGTTAGTATAAATTGATATCAGATTTCAAATTCCAAAAAAACCTCCAAGAAACAAAATTATAAAAATTACTCATTCTCTTCATATCTCAAATTTTCATAAAGTGTTCACAAACAGTTTTTGAAAAGAAGCTCTTTGAATAAATTTTCACATTATCACAACTTCATTTCATTTATTTTTAAAAGAACACTTGTATATTTCTTTGATTAATATTTGTTTCAAGGAGAAGATCGATCGTGAAGATTGATAGCATCATACTCTCAAAGATATCAAACCTATTTCAAGATTATATTTTGTATTATCTTGTTTTCCAGGATTGTTGGAAACAAGTGAAGTGTTTGAAGAGGATTGTTCTTCCTACACTTGAATTATCTATAGATTAGATAGTAGGCTTCACCATTGGTGTGATTAGGCTATGCAATCATTCTAAACTATAGTGAAATCTCTTTCGAGTTGAAAGAGGAGTGGAGTACTCTCGGAGTGTGAGGGAAACCACTATAAATTTCTCGTGTCTCTTTTCTTTTCCGCACTTTATTTTCAAGTCCTAACATTATAACCGAAAAAGAACCAAGAACCGCAAAAGATTGCAAATAATTTTTTGAAAACCTAATTCACCCCCCTCTTAGGCGCATTTACAAGTTACAATTGGCATCAAAGCAGGTGATAGATAACTTGTTCCTATTTGATCCAGATGGCTTCCGCAAATAACAATCTTGTATTCAAAGACGGTGGTAGTAGCAACAACCCTCCTTTGTTTTGTGGCGAATATTTTGACTTCTGGAAGATCCGCATGAAGGCACATTTAGAAGCACAAGGAAGTGAAATATGGGAGGCTGTTCAAAATGGTCCTTTCATTCCTACAACGGTCGTCAACGGAGTTGGTTCAACAAAACCGCAAGGATCATGGGACAATGATGATAAGAAAAATGTTTTCTACGATAAAAAGGCAATAAATATCTTGCAAAGTGCACTTGGAATGGATGAATTCTTCCGTATCTCAACATGTTCAACGGCCAAGCAAATTTGGGACACTCTTGTTGAAACTCATGAAGGAACCGCCAAAGTCAAACGATCTAGATTAAATACATTAAGTCAAGAATACGAACTATTCAGAATGCAACCAGGAGAATCTATCCTAGACTTGCAGAAAAGATTCGTGCATTTGACAAATCACTTGAATGCACTTGGTAAGACATTAAAAAATGATGAACTTAATGTCGCTTCCGCGAAAATAAGGTGCCGGCAAAACAGAAGAGTCGCCACCTTTCGTTATTTATCCCTCAGAACGGGAAAGGAAACGATCGGAAAAACCTGACGAAAAGGTATAAGACAAGGTCGTCGCAACCATTGTCTGGGTTCGAGAGTCGGTTACGCAAGGGGAAGGTATTAACACCCCTCACGTCCGTCGTACTCGACGGGATCCACGCTTGTTGTGTTTGCTGGACGAGTTGGTTTATCTATCTACCTATTAAGGCTGGCTTAAAAAGAAAAAAAAAATGACTCGGCAAAGTGTCGCGCTTTATGCCTACATATTCTCATCAGAGAATGAGAAATCAGAGTCAACGTAGTTCGACCTACGACGGGTTATGGGGAAGGTGGCTCGCCAATACATCAGTATTGTGCCTACGTACTCTCAACAGGTATGAGACATCAGAGCTTACGTAGTTCGGGATAATACGGCTTACGGGGATTCAGATTCATCTGTTTTATCGAGTAGGGTTAACAAACAGTTCCAGCAGTTAGGGACAAAGTCTGTTTGCGGTAGAACTAGGAGCTAACGACACTCTTTTCTTCAGAAAAGCTTCCTTTGAATTATGGGCCCACGGGGCAAAAAGGTTTGAAGTTTGTTTTCTGTCTTTTACGAAAGAAGTGTTTTTTATTGTGTTTGCAATTTCAATCGCACTAAAGACTATGACCTGAGAGTGAATGCGTCGCATGTCACCCAAAGGGTACCATACTAAACATCCGGACTGTTGAAAAGAAACTCTCCAACAACCCTTTCTCAGATAGCTTAAGGCTCGTAACGTACGAAAGAAATCATTCATGATTACTGTATCTTAAGCTGTTTTGAGATGAGAAGAGAACAGGCTCAACTAAAGGGAGACTATCAAGTCCTACTGTTGTCATGCCAAGGATTCATCCTATGGTTGAAGTTTGAAACAGGGAACTCCTAGAAGTTATCATGCATAGGTTTCAACATAAAGTTCTATCATCACTTCCTTATCAAAGGAAGCGAGAGTCCTAAGGGATCATGTCAATGATAAACAGAAACAGATAAAGCATCAGCTTAAACAGTAAACGGTAAACGGTAAACGACTGTAAAATGCATGTAATGCAAGTGAGGGAGGAAATGTGTGTGGGGCAGTAGCCTCCACAAGCTCATCTCAACCTCAAGCCAGAATGAATAACTGTAATCATACAGAGAAAATAACATGCTATCAAGCAAAATACAGTAAACTGCAATCATACAGATAAAATGGAATGCTATCAAGCAAAATAGACCACATGGACAAGGGAGCTGGGCTCTACCGAATACCCGCAAGCAAAGCCATACAGTAATAATACAAGCAGAGGAAGCAACTCAACCTCTAGTGCAATCATGCCCCTAGATTAAATTCAGTCTAATCATGGACTTATTCTAATGCATCAAGCAAGTCAAACAAGGTACCTCAGCACAGAAAAGAAAACAGGCAAGAAAGCAGATCAACAACTCTCTTCCAATTCCAAGCTTCAGCTCTTCTAACAGCTATCCAGTCTTCAGACTTCAACCACCTTTCAAGGATATCAGATTCACTGGCAAGTAACAACTTGCTTCTCCAGGTTTCAACCCATCAACATAAATTTCAACTTATCCTCCTTCTTCAAGCTTCAGCTCCTTATTCAATTCCACCTTCAGGCTTCACTCTTAACTACAAGTAACAACTTGATTCCTTCAGGCTCTCAAAGCATCAATGTACAAGTATCAACTTGTCCTTTATTCCTCAAGCTTCAGCTCTCCACTCAATCTCAATTGAATCCTCTTCATAAGTGTCAACTTAGTCTTCAAGCTTCAGCTCTTTTTGCTTTACCAGTATCAACTTGGTCTTCTTCTCCTACAAGCCTCAGCTTCTCAGAGTAATCCTCAATCACATGGAAGTGTCAACTTCATCCTTTAATCCTTTAAGCCTCAGCTCTTCACTCAATCTCAATTGGGTCTTCAAGTATCAACTTGTTCTTCTTGCTCTTCAAGCTTCAGCTGCAATGGCAATGCTCAAGGAATCATCCTCTTCCACACTCTTCAATGAAGTCCTCATCTTCAAACTCAAGCCCAACATCTCTCAAGATACTCAAACCAGAAGACAATTGATTTAATAGGATGAGAAGGAATGATAAATAGCTTACTGACAACCAAAGGAAGCCTGTAAGGGTTCATCATTATGAGAGACTGGTTTCCTCAAAGTTCTACTTCCCAGATAAAGCCACTCATCCTTCCAAAGGAGGGATGTGAATATCTGAGAAAGACTTTTAGTCATTGGGAGGAATGGAAGCACAAGATGCTTTCCATGTTTGTGAAAGAAATCATTCTAACTACAAGGCTCTCCCTATGTCCTATCTCCTAATCTTCATCAGACACCTTCAGGCACAAGCAATCTCCAAAGCTCCAAGCAACTTCAAGAAACTTCAAGCATCCTCCCCTTGTCTTCAACTTGTCTTCAATCTCAGCCAAAGGCAAACCAAGCACAAACCCTAATCTAAGGGAACTAAAGGAGTTAAACTAGTTGAATTAGTTAATTAGGATCACCTAAAACCTAGTACTAAAGTTAGTCCTAACTAAAATACTAAAATCAATTGAAAATTCCTACAAAAATTTCTATGGGAACCTAGGTCAATCATGACTCTACCACATTAGTTTCAAAGATCAAATCATCAAATTAGACCTAGAACTAAATTCTACATTACAAGGTATCAAACCTAAACCCTAAAAGGAAGCACCTAAATATCAATCTAGAAAGACACCTATTTTCATCACAAAAATGTGAGAAAAATACTATGGGATCATACATGTCTAACCTAATCACACACAAAAACTTAGGCTCAAAAGCATCACCATGAGATCACACAAAAATCCACAAAAATATGCATCAAACATAATCATTTTAATATCAATTAAAACATAAAATTCCAATTAAATCAGAAATTACATGAAATGAAAATATTTTTTCTCTAAAAAATACTAGACTCAATCATGAGTAGAATGCAACAGAATGGGTTTAATTGGATTATTTTTCAATTAATTATGATTTTTCAAGAATCATGAATAAAATGAAAAAATGAAGAAAATCCAATTAAATAAACAAGCGCGCAGTGCAATTAGCAATCAGAGTCAGTTTAAAGTTTGGGTTGGGCCATCAGGGGGTGTGGATAACACTTAAATCATTAAGCCCAAAACGCCTGAATAAATGAAACGGTGTGTTTCATGCTTCAGAATCCTTCACAACTCAACTTTAAAACGTGTCCCTTGGATCAGCTTCAAAGCCCAAGTCAAACCAAGATCCAAGGGTGCAAACTTCATCTTCAACCTTTCAAACCTCTGAGCTTCGCGCCCAGCTCCGGCCACCGCCGGTGGAGCTCCGATCATCTTCCCCAACCCTAGTTCTCTCTAGAGGCCTCCAATGCAAATGGTCAAAACATGAAATTCATCCCAAATCTTGCCACGAACTCAACCATACCCTTAGTTTCTTCTGAAACCTCAAGATTCCCCATATTCCAATCTCAACCGAAAATGGTGATTCACTTAATTTGTCTCTAATTCCTCAAGTAACTATCTGAAATCCATCCTACACCATTCTACAATAAACCTAACACCTTAAATCAACCTAATTCTACCTAAATCATGCTATAGGAAGAAAGGTACCAACCTGAAAATTTTGATTGAACAGATGTACTAATCCTCCAAATCAAGCTCCCTAATCTTCTGGACACGATCAAAGAACCTTCTTCTTACTTCTGTATGCAAAAGAATTAATGGAAAGTGCTTGAATCTTGAAACCCGATGGTGAGTTGCAGGTTCTGAAAATCACTTGCTCATACACGATTTGGCCACCAATTCTTCTTGAAAATGATCTGGAATCACTCCTTGACATCCATGGAAGAAGTATCAATCAAGAAAATGAATGGAAATTGAGGAATTTGGTGAAACCGATTTCAATTGCAATCCAAGAAAACTCAATCTCAAGCTATGATCAATCCTTCAATGATCACCAACCTCTTGAATGGATCCACTCTACTCCTTATATAGATGATGTTTGGATGATCTAGAATCCTCTAGATCCTTCCAATGAGATTTTCCACTTCTCATGTCATGAGATTTTCCATCATGTATCATGACATGCACAATTCTGTTTCCCTTGGTGCAGAAACTTGTTCTCATCCCAAAATCTCCCCAAGTGAGATATTAGAGGTGTTTAGCTTGCCAAAAGCCTTGCTCATGCCTTGATTTTGAGTTATGCACATGTTACTTAATATGCAAGCAAGTGCTTTTCAAAGCAAGTCCACAATTTAGACCTCAAATCAAAAATGTGGCTAAACCAATGTTCTTAAAATGTTTTCTAGAGTCAAAATGATATATTACATGCCATGGTTTGGATGTGTAGGTTGAAAATATCAATTTCCAACTTTGGTTTATTTAACTTATGCCCTTATTCTAGGTCATTTTTGCAACTTTGAGCTACAAGCCTTTCCATCATCTCATGACCTCCTTAATAGCCTTAAAACATAATTTTGAACAAGTTTTATGTTGAAGATTTTTCCAGTTGAAGCTTGGAAATAGGAGTTATGGCCTTATGCTTGAAATGACTTGTAATCTCCAAATGACCAAAATGCCCTTGACTTGTCAAAGCCATAACTTGAGTTCTACAAATCCTATCAAGTACTTATAGTACTCTCTAGAAAGCTAAGAAGATAAGGAACAACATTCATGTTGACCAAAATTTCATAGGAATCATCCTTCTTGGGCAAAAGTTTGATGCAAGTGGGGTAACTTTCAAGGCCCCAGATTCACATACCTCAGATGACCTGTAACTTGTCAAAGTCATAACTTGAGTTCCACAAATCCTATCAAGGACTTCTAGTACTCAAATTAAATCTAAGAACAAGATCTACAACATTCATGTTGGGGGCAAGATGATATGACAATCAAATCTTGGGCTAAACTGCCTTGGAGATAGGGGTTAAACTAGGGGATTTTACACTGTCAAGCCTTATAAACCCTAGCTTGAAACTTCTCAAACTCTTCAATCATGATGAGTTGACCTTGGAATCATACTTATATCATCTTAATGCATCAATCCATGATCACATGGCCCTTGGATTAGGTCTCAACCCTCTCCAAATCATCAGTTGACCTAGGGTTGACCCAGTCAAACCCTAATTACACCACTCATGGCTGAGGCTTCTTAATCTTGCACAATGAGCTATCTAGGCCTCATGGCTTTCAAGACATCTCACAAGCTCTCTCAAGGCTTTAAGTCTTTCTTCATGGCTTCAGAATCATTTGAGGAGCTCCCCACAACTCTCAAGTTAGGAGGCACACACTCTTGGTTTCAACCACTATCTCTGAGGATCTTTTCACTTTTCTGACAAGGACATCAACCCTTGAACACTTGAATAACCTTCTTGGCTAGCTTCAAACTCTTGTGTAGCTCTTAATTGGTAATCATACCTCTTGATCTTCTGCATACATGTCAATGAAATGAAAATGATAATGCTAATGTGAATGAAATGAAACATAAGCTAGGTAAAGAAATGTTGGTCAAATTTTGGGGTGCAACACTTAATATTAAAGTGCTTAGGTCTTTATCAAGAGAATGGAAACCTAAAGTGACGATGATTTCCAAAAAGAAAAGTCTATCAACAATGACATCCGCTACGTTATTCGAAAAACTCCAAGAATATGAAACAGAACTTGGACGATTGGAGAAACATGAAATTCAAGAGAAGAAATCTAAGAGCATTGCCTTAAAAGTGGAATTCAAAGAAGTGGAGAAAGAAGACAATCCCGAAGAGGACGAAAATTTTACGCTTCTTGTAAAAAGACTAGGAAAATATTTTGGTGCAAAAAATAATATTAGAAACTCTAGTTATACAAGAAGAAAGAAGTTCTTAAAGAAAAAGAAACATCAACATCCAATGGAGACATTACATGCTATGAATGTGGAAAACAAGGCCACATCAAACCGGAATATCCAAAACTCACAAAGAATCATGACCACAAAGGAAAGAAGGATTTCAAAAAGAAGGCTTACATTGCTTGGGATGACAACGAAATAAGTTCTTCATCGGACTCCGATAGTGATCAAAGCGTAAATCTTGCATTGATGACATCACATCATTCCGACGATGAAGACAATAAGGTATGCTTGAAGACCTCTTCAAATGAATGGTATCTTGATAGTGGATGTTCAAGGCACATGACGGGTGACATAAGCAAATTTTCACATCTAATGCTTAAGGCCAAAGGATTTGTTACTTATAGGGACAACAACAAAGGAAGAATCCTTGGCGTAGGTATCATTGGTTCACCACCCTCAACAACTATAAAAGATGTCCTATATGTGGAAGGTCTAAAGCATAGTCTCCTTAGCATTAGCCAATTGTGTGACAGAGGTTTGAAAATCAACTTCACTAAAAATGAATGCTTGATTGAAAACGAAGTTACTCATGAAGTTATGCTAAAAGGTAAAAGAGTTAATAACATTTTCTTAATTTCCTTAGATAACTTGTCTTTGAATGTTAGGTGTCTCTTGGCAAACAACAATGAATCATGGTTATGGCATAAGAGGTTTGCTCACATTCATATGGAGCACTTGAATAAATTGATCAAACATGACTTGGTTATTGGATTGCCGAAGATCAAATTCATCAAAGATAGGTTATGTGACGCTTGTCAAAAAGGAAAACAAACTAAATCAACTTTCACATCTAAGAATGTGGTGTCCGCAACTAGGCCACTACAATTGTTGCACATGGATCTCTTTGGTCCATCAAGAACAAAAAGCTTCGGAGGTAATGTTTATGCATTTGCAATTGTAGATGATTTCTCTAGATACACTTGGAATTTCTTCTTAATGCAAAAAAGTGAAGCATTCAAAGCATTCAAGAAGTACGCAAAACAAATACAAAATAAGAAATCTTTTACAATTGCCTCCATTAACAGCGACCATGGTGGAGAATTCCAAAATGACTCATTTGAAGAATTTTGTGAAGAACATGGAATTTCACACAACTTCTCCGCACCAAGAACTCCACAACAAAATGGTGCTGTAGAAAGAAAGAATAGATCATTGGTGGAACTTGTAAGGACTATGCTAAGCGACTCAAGTCTTCCAAAATATTTTTGGGCAGATGCGGTAAGCACGACATGCTTTGTAAGTAATCGTGTTAATATAATACCTATTCTTATGAAAACTCCCTACGAACTCTTTAAAGGGAGAAAGCCAAACATTTCTTATTTTCACATCTTTGGATGTAAGTGCTTTGTCTTGAACAATGACAAGGACAATCTTGGTAAGTCTGACGAGAAATATGACGAAGGCATATTTCTCGGCTACTCTCTTTCTAGTAAGACTTTTAGAATTTATAATAAAAGAACTTTAACTATTGAAGAATCTATGCATGTCAAATTTGATGAATCTAACCCCTTCAAGGAGGATATTATGGTTTGTAATGATGATGATGAGTTTGTAGAAATTCCCGAAGAAAATACTTCTAAAGATATCATTAAAGAACAAGATAAACCGATTCAACAAGATTCCATTGTCAAAGATCTACCAAAAGAATGGAGGATTCATAGAGATCATCCTATTGACAAAGTGATCAGAGACATAAGTCAAGGTGTTGCTACAAGATTAAATCTCAAAGATGCATGCTTGAACATGGCATTCGTATCTTAAATAGAACCTTCCAAAGTTGATGAAGCTCTTGAAGATGATCAATGGATTATTGATATGCAATAAGAATTAAACCAATTCGAAAGAAATCAAGTTTGGGAACTTGTTTCTAGACCAAAAGATAAACATATCATCGGAACAAGATGGGTGTTTAAGAACAAACTTGATGAGAATGGAATAATTGTTCGAAACAAAGCAAGATTGGTGGCTCAAGGGTACAATCAAGAGGAAGGAATTGACTTTGAAGAAACATTCGCCCCGGTTGCAAGGTTAGAAGCTATTCGTTTATTACTTGCTTATGCCTGTTCAATGAACTTTTAGCTTTTTCAAATGGACGTCAAAAGCGCCTTCTTGAATGGATACATCAACGAAGAAGTCTATGTCAAACAACCCCCGGGTTTTGAAGACTTTAAGCATCCTTCACATGTATACAAATTGAAGAAAGCTCTCTATGGACTAAAACAAGCACCAAGGGCATGGTATGATTGTCTAAGTAATTTCTTATGCGAAAAAGGATTTGAAAAAGGAAAGGTAGACAAGACTTTATTCATTAAAAAGATAAAGGATAATACTTTACTTGTTCAAGTCTATGTGGAAGACATCATCTTCGGTCCAACAAACAAGAAACTATGTGAAGAATTTGCATCAATGATGCAAGGCGAGTTTGAAATGTCTATGATGGGAAAGATGAATTACTTCCTAGGATTGCAAATCAAGCAACTAAAAGACAAAATATTTATCAACCAATCAAAGTATTGCAAAGAGCTGTTAAAGAGATTTGATATGGATGAATGTAAAGCTATGTCAACACCAATGGGGTCCGGAACCTATGTCGATCAAGACGAATCGGGAACATCGGTTGATATTACAAAGTATCGAGGTATGCTTGGTTCTTTATTATATTTGACGGCAAGTCGTCCTGACATAATGTTTAGTGTATGTTTATGTGATCTCTTTTAAGCAAATCCAAAGGAGTCACATCTCACGGCAGTCAAAAGAATCGTGAAGTATCTCAAGGGAACAACGAACATTGGCTTATGGTATCCTAAAGGTAGTATTTGTAGTTTAATCGGTTATTCTGACACGGATTATGCAGGCTGTAAAACAGATAGAAAAAGCACGAGTGGAACATGTCACATCCTTGGAAATGCATTAGTTTCATGGTTATGTAAGAAACAAGCTTGCGTTGCTCTTAGTACAGCTGAAGCAGAATACATAGCGGCGGGAAGCTGTTGTGCACAAAATCTTTGGCTAAAGCAACAATTAAGCGACTACGGAATTGATCTTGGATGCATTCCTCTCCAATGCGACAACACAAGTGCAATCAACATTTTAAAAAATCCGGTCATGCACTCAAGAACCAAACACATCAACATTCAACATCATTTTCTCTATGATCACGTGCTTAAAGGAGATGTTGAAGTCACTTTTGTAGATACGCATAACCAACTTGCAGATATCTTCACAAAACCACTCGCGAAAGAACCATTTTTCAAAATTCAGCGAGAGCTCAAAATTCTCGATGAAAGTGACATCTAATACTTTCAGTAGTTGATCTTTTTACCATTCATGAGTAGTAAGTTTTCTTTTTACTCACTATTTTTTGGCTTTTCCTGCATTTTCGAAGGCGTTAACCGATTAACCCATATGGTTAACCGGTTAACACTGTTGGTTTTTGTTTTCCAAATTAATTTTTTAAATGCGTTAATCGATTAACCCATATGGTTAACCGGTTAACACTGTTTGTAAAATTATTTTTTAAAGGAAAATTATTCAATTATGATTTTAAATGTGTGGTTAAGTGCTTTTTTGGTGCATGTGCTTTATGGTTATTATCACCAACTTTCCTTGGGACTCATCTTCTTCTCTTTGACTCCCCATTAAAACCCGTTTCCAACTTCTACCCACTAAAATAACAATAACTCTCACTTTAATATCCCACTCATACATCTCTCTATATAAACCTCTTCATTCTCACCATCTCTATCATAACACTCAACCCTAATCCAGAAAATCAACTTCAAACCCTAAGAACTCCAAATCTTCATCCATGGCTTCAACCAAGAAGGGAAAAGGAAAAATGCCAGAAAGCAGTTTAGCGGTCAATGAGGATAATGCTCCAATGGAATCAACCAAGAAGCGAAGAATGGACTTTAAGGTTAGGGTTCGACAAATGTTTAAGGTAAAATATGTATACCTCAAAGCCTTCCAAGCCCCCACTTTCGATTTTCCAGCACTATTAAAATATCAAAGGATATATAATTTTGTTTCTGATAATAGTCGTTGTTACCCGGAGTTGGTAAAATCATTTATGAACAATTTATCTATTAATCTGGATGAGGCTGGACAACACATGTTAATCACTATTGTTCGATTGGCATTTCGGGGAGAACCAGCTAGCTCTGGGTTCGATTGGCATTTCACCGCTAACCACAACTCATCCGCTGATTTTTCAACATCAGTCGGTTCGGACCTCCACTTAGTTTCACATAAGCTTCATCCTGGTCATGGATAGATCACCCAGGTTCGGGTCCATAAGCAGTGACAATAGCCCTATGAAGACTCGCTTTCGCTACGGCTCCGGTGATTTCCCTTAACCAAGCCACTACCTATGAGTCGCCGGCTCATTCTTCAACAGGCACGCGGTCAGATCCTCGATACTTTGAGTTGAACGGGGATCTGTCAAATATTGCCGCAACGCACAAGATTCCATACACCGGCTTTTTTCT
Source organism: Lathyrus sativus (assembly GCA_963859935.3). Lineage (NCBI taxonomy): Eukaryota > Viridiplantae > Streptophyta > Magnoliopsida > Fabales > Fabaceae > Lathyrus > Lathyrus sativus. The sequence continues at coordinate 469,629,350 of OZ012738.1, forward strand.
CTAGAAAGGTGTCAATCACAGAGACAGACCTTGGGCTCATTATGACAAGATGGAGTACTACTACAGTATTTGCAGGTTTCCCAGAGAGGTTGTGATTGCTGGACAACTGACTGCTCGTACCTTATGCTACGTTAAGAATCTGTTGGTAAATGACCGAATGCTCCATTACATCATCTGTTATGTTCTGCTTCTAAAAGATTCCAATCATTCTCAAATTAATGATCTTGAGATGCAAGTGTTGTATGCCATAAAGAACAAGATCAAGGTTAATTGGATATTAACAATGATGTATCATCTCCAACAACAACTTACTCTTTCTACCCGACTCCCGTATGGCCGCCTTATCTCTAACATCTTGGAATTAACAGACTTGGATCTAAATAGGGAACCATCCATTGCCATGAAACCGACATCAAATGAGATTAATAAGATAACCATCATCAAGAACACCGGTATTGTAAAAAGCAATGATGGAACTTACAAGTTTGAAGACGGTTCATCTACCTCCAACCATCCTTTCCCAATCCCAGAAGGCGGAATTACAAACGAGTTTCTCTACATCACAATGATGACTCAACACCGAGAAACTACCCAGGCTATCAACTCACTTCGAAGACTTGTCATAAGTTCTCAAAACCCAAATGCCGGAAACGATGAAGATGAGGACGGAAGTGAAGAAGAAGAGGATGGAAGCGAGGAAATGTTGGATGATGATATCTAAAGCACTTGTTTATGTTTTACTCTTGTTTTCGAAAATTGTTTAAGTTTATGTTTTATGTTTCGTATTTATGACTGTACCGTACTATGTGCATGTCTTATTGTATCGTAAAAACTAAGTTCTGTTTGTTATGTTAAGTACATGTGTTATGATTATTCTATGTGTGTATGTATGTTTACTTTCTTTCATTATCATACGCTCCTCTTCCTTTTTGCTAATGCCAAAGGGGGAGAAGGATTGGTCTCTCTAACGTTTCCTTGTGCAGAAAAGTTATACCGCTTGTATTAAGGGGGAGCCTTAACTTAGGGGGAGAAACAAGTGTAGAGAAACCAAGTATCAAAGAAAACTTTCAAAATTCGGTTGTGTCGCTTGCGCGAAAATAAGGTTCCGACACAACAGAAGAGTCGCCACCTTTCGTTATTTATCCCTCAGAGCGGGAAAGGAAACGATCGGAAAAACCTGACGAAAAAGGGGTAAGACAAGGTCATCGCAACCGTTGTCTGGATTCAGGAGTCGGTTACGCAAGGGGAAGGTATTAGCACCCCTCACGTCCGTCGTACTCGACGGGATCCTCGCTTGTTGTGTTTACTTGGATGGGTTGGTTTTATTCTATCTACCTATCAAGGCTGGCTGAAAAAGAAAAGAAAATGACTCGGCAAAGCGTCGCACTTTATGCCTACGTATTCTCATCAGAGAATGAGAAATCAGAGTCAACGTAGTTCGGCCTACGAAGGGTTATGGGGGAAGGTAGCTCGCCAAGACATCGCCATCTTGTGCCTACGTACTCTCAACAGGCATGAGAGATCAGAGCTCACGTAGTTCGGGAAACTACGGTTTATTTCCTGTCTTTTACGAAAGAAGTGTTTTTTATTGTGTTTGCGATTTCAACCGCACTAGAGACTATGACCTGAGAGTGAATGCGTCGCATGTCACCCAAAGGGTACCATACTAAACATCCAGACTGTGGAAAAGAAACTCTCCTACAATCCTTTCTCAGATAGCTTAAGGCTCGTAACGTACGAAAGAAATCATTCATGATTACTGTATCTTAAACTGTTTTGAGATGAGAAGAGAACAGGCCCAACTAGGAGGGAGACTATCAAGTCCTACTGTTATCATGCCATGGATTCATCCTATGGTTGAGGTTTGAATATGGAACTCCTAGAAGTTGTCATGCATAGGTTTCAACCTAAAATTCTATCATCAATTCCTTATCAAAGGAAATGAGAGTCCTAAGGGATCATGTCAATGATACACCAAAACAGACAAAGCATCAGCTTAACGGTAAAATGCATGCAATGCAAGTGAGGGAGGAAATGTGTGTGGGGCTTCAGCCTCCACAAGCTCATCTCAACCTCAAGCCAGAATGGATAACAGTAATCATACTGAAATATAAAACAACATGCTATCAAGCAATAACAGTAAACTGCAATCATACAGATAAAATGAAATAAAATGCCATCAGGCAAACAAACCACATGGGCAAGGGAGCTGGGCTCTACCGAATACCCGCAAGCAAAGCCACATAGTAACAGTACAAGCAGAGGGAGCAACTCAACCTCTAGTGCAATCATGCTCCTAGATTCTACTTATTCTAGATATGAACTTATTCTAATGCATCAAGCAAGTCAAACAAAACACATCAATACAGAAAAGAAAAAGAAAGCAGATCAACTCCTCTCTCAATCCCAAGCTTCAGCTCTTCCAACAGCAACTCAGCCTTCAGACTTCAATCACTCTTGACAGATATCAATTGCTTTTCCAGGTTTCAACCCTACAACATAAGTTTCAACTTATCTTCTCCTTTAAGCTTCAGCTTCTTGATCAGCTCCACCTTCAGGCTTCACTATCAGTCATGAGTATCAACTTGGCTCCTTCAGGACCTCCAAGTATCAAAGAAAGTATCAACTTCCTTTGTTCTTTAAGCTTCAGCTCTTCAGAAGTGATCTCAATCACTTAGAAGTGTCAACTTCATCCTTCAGTCTTTACTTCATCTTCAGGGGTCTTCAAGTATCAACTTGCTCTGGTTGCTCTTCAAGCTTCAGCTGGAATGGCAATGCTCAAGGATTCATCCTCTTCTACAATCTTCATTGAAGTCTTCATCTTCATGCTCAAGCTCAACATCTCTCAAGATAATCAAACCAGAGGAAATCACTTACTGGATAAGCTGGGGGATATTGAACTGCTTATTGACCACCAAAGGTGACCTTTAAGGGTTCAACATCAAAGGAATGGTTCCCTCAAAAGTTCTACTTCCTAGGTACATCACTTATCCCTCCAAAGGAGAGAGGTGTATACCATGGAAGGACTTTGAATCATAGGGAGGAATGGAGGTGAAAGATACCATCCATGTTTGAGAAAGAAGTTATCTGAGTCTAAACTCTTCCTAATCCTTAACCCTAAAACAATAACAAAACAAATAAAATCAAGATCTCAAGCTCCTCAGTGCATCTTCAAATCTTCTACTATGCTCCTCAATGCTCCTTAGAACAAGATCAAGCTCTCCAAGCCCACAAAGCAAAGCAGACAACAATACAAGCCCACAAGGGCAACACAAACAATCAACCAATACAAAAATCAACTAAAAATAGCATACTACTATATTAAATCCTAATATAATTTCTAAGGGAACCTACATACCTACCCTTAATACCCATATATGTCCCATAGTCTAATTTGTCCTAAAATCCCAAAAATCTAAAGTTATTATGGACCTATGTTGAAGTTTAACCTAATTCTACACAACCTAGAATTATCTAATCAAAACTATCCTATAAATCATCACAAAAATATGGAATTAATCCAGGGGAGAGCTAAGACATATACCTAACTACCCTAAAAAGATTGACCCAAAAATATTAAGAGAACTACCTAAACTAAATTCTACAAATTCATTGATCAATATAAAAGAAATAAAAAGCAATAAAAGTGAAAAATATACCAAAAATACTAAAATGCATGAAATGACAAATATTTTTATTTTATATTTTTCTAGACAAAAATATGAAATGGGAGAAAAAACTCCCATTAAAAAATATTTATTTTTCAATTTATTATGATTTTTTAAAGATGGAAATAAAATGGAGAAAAAATAAAATGAAAATGAAGCATGGGGTGCAGCCAGCAACCAGACCTAGTTCAAATCCTATATGGGCCCAGACTGGGGGGTTCACATAGCAAAGCGCCAGGCCCATTTACTAAACAGAAATAAAATGGAAAAAACATAAGGAAAATCAGAAATCCACGGTGCAAATAGTCATGATATTCAGTTATAAAATGAATGGGCCTCACAAAGGGGGTGGGGATAGAAATAATCACTTAAGCCCAGAACCACCCTTTTAATGAAACGCGGCGTTTCATTATTTCTGAACTCCCTCCAAAAATGAGATTAAACATGGTGCATTGGATCTGGCCAAGGTCAAAAGTCAAGCTACTTATCCAATGGCTGTGAGTCATCTTCTTCCTTGGGCTAGGGTTTGCAGAAACCACCATGGAAACACAGCTCCACGAGCTTCATCTTCCTCCCCTCGAATTACCTCATTTCTCCATTAATTCTTGAAATTTAAAACCCTAATCCACTTGAAATTTCATGCTGAACACGATCCTCATCTCAAAATCAACTAAAACCTCCTAAATCCATGAACCCGATCCATGATCCAAAATATGCTCAATCATCCATCTTGACAATTCTTGAAACTAATGGTCCTAGATCACTCACCAACTCACCCTGAACATTTCTTGATATTAAATTAAGCTCATCACTCAATATCCAAAGAGATACAAGGCCAAACAGAAATCTTGGTCATAACAAAACCATCACCAATTGCCTTCAAACTTTCCAAAATCCATCACCTATTGGTCTCTAACCATTCTACACTAATAATTCAACCTAATCATGCCTAAATTAAGGTGTAGGAAAGAAATTTCAAACCTGGTTAAATTGAGTGAACAGAGGTAGTAATCCACCAATTCAAGCCTTGAATCCTTCCAAATTCCTTCACTGATCAATCTTCTAGCTTCTGTATGCAAAAAGAATGGCTGAAATTGCTTGATTCTTGAAATTCGATTTTGAAATGCAACCTTGAAACTTGGATCACCAACTCCTCAATTCTCCATGGAAATGCTCTTGATTCAATCTGCACAGCTTCAATGTGATGTATGGAAGGTGTTTGTGTGAAAAAGATGAAAGGAAATGAAGAGGAATGAAAAAATTGGATTTGACTTGCAATGGAAGATTTTGGATTTCACTCTCTCTTCTATGCAGCAATTCTCACCAACCTTGCATCTGAGCAAGTTGTACTTGATATATAGAGTGGTTTAGAATCATCTAGAACCCCCTAGAACAATCCAATGAGAAGTTGAACTTTTCATGTCAAGGTATTTTGATTTCTCATTCTCCTTACATGCTATCTCATGCCAAGCATCTCATAACTACCAATTCTAACTTGAATTTATCCCCACATGAGATTTAGGGTAAGTTACAATGCATAACTACCTTGCTTAATGAGTTTTGCCTTGTTTTGGTTTGGTACCTTAATGTGCAAGTAATCCAATTCCAAAGCAGCCCTATGATCCAAGCCTCAAATCAAAATTGTGGCTGAACCATTGTTCTTAGAATGTCATTTGGAGTCAAAATGAACTATTACATGACATGGTTTGGACTTATAACTTGGGATTTCCATTTTTTCAATTTCACTTTAATTAACTTATGCCTCATTTTTAGGCTATTTTTATCACTTTTTGATATGAGCCTTTTCGACATCTCATGACCTCCCTACTAGCCTTAAAACATCACTCTAAGCAAGTTGATGTTGAAGATTTTTCCATTTGAAGCTTGGAAGTAGGAGATATAGCCTTATGCTTGAAATGACCTATAACCTCCAAATGACCAAAATGCCCTTGACTTGTCAAAGCCATAAGTTGAGTTCTACAAATCCTATCAAGGACTTCTAGTACTCTCTAGAAAGCTAAGAATATGCTCTGCAACATTCATGTTGACCAAGAGTTCATAGGAATCATCCTACTAGGGCAAAAGTTGTTTGCAAGTTGGGTGACTTTCAAGGACCCGGATTCACATACCTCAGATGACCTGTAATTTGTCAAAACCATAACTTGAGCTCTACAAATCCTATCAAGGACTTCTACTACTCAAATTAAAGATAAGAACAAGCTCTAAAACATTTATGTTGTGGGGAAGATGAGATGACAATCACATCTTGAGCTAAACTGCCTTGGAGGTAGGGATCAAACTAGGGGATTTTACACTATCAATCCTTAGAAACCCTAGCTTAAAACTTCTCAAACTCCTCAATCATTATGAGTTGGTCTAGGAATAATCCTTATAACACTTCAATGAATCATTCCATGATCACATGGCTCTTGGATTAGGTCTCAGCCCTCTCCAAATCATCAGTTGACCTAGGGTTGACCCAGTTAAACCCTAATTCCACCACTCATGGCTGAATCTTCTGAATTCTTGTACAATGACCTCTCTAGGCTTCATGATGGCTTTCAAGACATCTCATAAGCTTTCTCAAAGCTTCAAGTCCATTCTCATAGTCTCAGAATCATCTGAGGAGCTCCTACAACTCTCAAGTCATGAGGCACACAACCTTGGTTTCAACCAATTCCTCTAAGGATCTCTTGAGTTTTCTGACAAAGGTATCAACCTTTGAACACTTGAACAACCTTCTTGGCTAGCTTCAAAGTCTCATATAACTCTTGATGGGTAAATAAATGTTGGTCAAATTTTGGGGTGCAACAGCTGCCCCTATTCAAACGGCTTGAACCTGACTGGGTGAGGAGCGAACGGCTCTCAGCCAATCAAGGTGCGAGACGGTTGAATACCGATAAACCCGGAAATTTTCCAACTGCACGAGCACACGGTACTCTGAGGGGAAAAAATCTCTGAAAACTGAAATAATAGCTGCACGGCAGCTAGCTGGAGACATATTGATCTGACATCGCCGTCAGTTATCCACATTAAATTCCTATGACATCGCCATCAGGCACCGGACCTCGCCGTCAGGCATTCATGGAAATAAAGCGTATGACATCGCCGTCGGACAACCAAAACACCCAACATCGCCGCTGGAAAACTGGAGGATATGGCATCGCCATCAAACAATCAAAATACCCAACATCGCCGCTGGAGAACTAGAGAGTCCGACATCGCCGTCAAACAACCAAAATACCCAACATCGTCGCTGGAGAAAGAAACCACCTGACATCGCCGCCAGAAACAACCATCCAACATCGCCGCTGGAGAACTAAAGAACCTGACATCGCCGCCAGAAACAAACACAACTCTGAGAAACACCCAACATCGCCGCTGGAAAACTAAATCACCTGACATCGCCGTCAGACCACTAAAACACCCAACATCGCCGCTGGAAGACTAAACCACCTGACATCGTCGCCAGAAACAAACATCCAACATCGTCGCCGGAGAACTAGAACACCTGACATCGCCGTCAGAAACAAACATCCAACATCGCCGCTGGAAGCAAACATAATCTGACCTCGCCGTTAAAAACAAATAAAACATCCAACATCGCCGCTGGAAACAAATATGATCTGACCTCGCCGTCAAAAGCAAACATCCAACATCGCTGCTGGAAACAAACATAATCTGACCTCGCCGCCAGAGACAAACATCCAACATCGCCGCTGGAAACAAACATAATCTGACCTCGCCGCCAGAGTGAAGAAGATCTACTGGGGAATTGGTCACACGGTAACCGGTAATACACAGTCGATCATGCCATCAGGCATCCAAAGAACACTGTCGGGCATCAGCCGGACTTCAACCATCAGGTTGATCATGCCATCAGGCATTCAAGGAAATTGTCAGGCATCAGCCGGACTTCAACCATCAGGTTGATCATGCCATCAGGCATTCCGCACTACTGAGATAACTGCTTCATTAACAAGGGCAGACTTCAATCATGGAGTCTTCGAGGGAGGTTTCGACCTCGCCGTTAGAAAACCTGCTAGGGAGGACGCTTCGCCGCTGGGGAATCTGGAGAACTATCAAGTAACTCCGCTCCGGGGGTCCAGAAATCATTCTGGAGGAATCAATTCTGCTGAGGACTTCAAGAATCATCTTGAACAAATAACTCTGTCGGGGACCTTCAAGAGTCATCTTGAACTGATAACCATTCTGGAGATTTCAGGAATCATCCTGAGCGAACACTCTGTTGGGGATTCCATGAATCATCCTGGGCAACTCTCGCCGGGGACAAACCGATCATGGCTTGAGCAGCTTCCAAGGATTCGGCTCTCTTGGGGCTTCAGGAATCATCCTGGGCAACCTTCACTGGGGAGCTTAAGAATCATCTTAAGCAAACGGCCCTGCTGAGGAATTCAAGAATCATCTTGAACCGAAGACTTCGCTGGGGATCTCGAGAATCATCTTGAGCAAGCGACTTCGTTGGGGGAGAATGTTAGGAATCAGCCTGAGCAACTGATCCTTCGGCGGAACACCTGCAAAACAAGAACGGTAGCAACCTAGATCATGTTTATTATGCATATGCTTCAGCGCCATGCTCCACACGGTGGGAATGCTATGCGTTTATGATAAATGCTATGCAATCATGCACAATGATGCGATCCCGTTAGCAAAATAAATGCTGAGGGGGAAATCCTCCTGTCAAGGAGAAAGAACTACTCAGATAGAGGAATCATCCTGCTGAGGAGAACATGGTCACGCCAATCTCAATTGGACTCCGCAGGGGACACAACTTCAGTTGATTGCTGCGGGGGAAACAACTTCAGTTGATTGCTGCAGGGGAACGAAGCTCTACGAGAACCTGGACCTGCTGAGGGAAAGCGATGTCAATCGCGGGAGTGAACTGCGTGGCCGTCATGGCTACTCTTCTGGGGATAACAACTCTGTGAGGAAACAACTTCAGCTGCTCAACACTCCACTGGGGAAAACCAATCATGGTCTGATCAACCTCCAAGGATTCGACTCTCTTGGGTATCTGCAAGCTCGGCTGAGGAAGGAGAAATCATTCTGCTTTGCTAGAGAGTACGACTCTGGGGGAGATACAGCATCAGCCGCTCAACGCTCTACTAGGGAAAACCAATCATGGTCCCAACTGCTTCGCTGGAGAGTACAACTCTGTGGGAATCTCAATTCCGCTGGGGAAGAAGGAATCATCCGACTTCGGGGGAGAGTACAACCCTGGTGGGGAATTTCGATTCCGCTGGAGACTTCAGTCTGGCACCATCAGTTGCTGCATACTTCGACGTACGAATAGCTTCCTACGAAACCTGCACTTGTGACCCGGTGCTGGGGGAGGAACATGCGCTTCGGCGCCTGACTCAGCTGAGGAGGTGACGTTCCTTCAGGATGCGTCTGCTTAGGGAGAGAATCATCTCTGCATGGGGAGACATATCAATGCTCATTATCTCGCGTTCAGACTCTGCGGGGAGAGGCTACTGAACTCTGCTGGAGAAGGAGGACTCATCCTGCTTCAGGGATGCGCACGGCGCACTGTCTGGAATATGCTACACCTGTAACAACACAAACAAACAGACAAGATACCCTTCTCAAAGGGACATATCAAGGTTATTATCTCGTGACAACGTTCAAGTAATTAATTGTTTCAACAATTAGTGGCCTAGGCCAGTAAGTTTATGTATGCGCATTTTATCAAAAACATCAGCGTTCTTTCGCAAACAAAACAGATAAATGCTAAACAGACAAACAGAATTGCTGAATAATATGCATTTTATTGATAATGAACCCCTGAATGGGTAAAAATGTTTTACAACAGATGCAAGCTCCTGGAATGAGGAAACTGCGCAAAAATAAAACATAAATATACATCAGTATATACAAATGTCGGCAACGAGGCGTAGACGAACACCATGAGTTGATCCCTCTATGACCCACTCGACTTCGATACTTCTCCGACGCTTCAGCTTCGGAAGAGATTGATTCAGATAAACGGCCCTCGGGTCCTCCAAACCACTAAACAATGAAAGTCCACACGCGGAACGCAGTCATTTGCTTTTTCAAATCCCTAACTTCTGCGTGAACCGCCCTTTGCGGGTTTTCAGTTCACCGGGATACCCTTTTTTTCCGAAGCCGCCCATTGTAGGTTTTCGACTCCGCGGGTGTACATTTTTTCAATATATCCCTAATTTTTGCCCGAACCTTTTTATTCTGTTTTTGGTTCGCCGGGATGCCCCTTTTTTGCCTGGACTCTCCTTTTTTGTCCAGCGGGTCGCTTTTAAGCAAAGTATTTTTTAACTGCATCCGCGTTCACCGGGGATGCAAAATCTTCACCATCCATCGTGGATAACAACAAAGCTCCTCCCGAGAAGACCTTGCTGACGACGTACGGACCTTCATAATTCGGAGTCCACTTGCCCCGGTGATCGGAGTGTGGCGGAAGAATCTTCTTCAGGACGAGATCACCCGTCTAAAAGCTTCTAGGACGCACCTTCTTATCATAAGCTTTCTTCATTCGGCTTTGGTACAGACGACCAAATGCAATCGATGCTAACCTCTTCTCGTCCATCAGGCTGAGTTGGTTCAGTCGATTCGTAATCCCTTCTGCCTTGTCGAGTTTCACATCAACCAAAACTCGCAAAGAAGGGATCTCCACTTCTAACGGTAGGACAGCTTCCATACCGTACACTAAGGAGAAAGGAGTTGCCCCGGTCGACGTACTTACCGTCGTACGATAACCGTGAAATGCAAATGGCAACATCTCGTGCCAATCTTTGTATGTCACAACCATCTTCTGAACATTCTTCTTTATGTTCTTGTTGGCCGCTTCAACAACGCCATTCATCTTAGGCCGGTAAGGAGATGAGTTGTGGTGTTCAATCTTGAAGCTCTGGCACAGCTCCTTCATCATCTTGTTATTTAGGTTCGAACCATTATCAGTAATGATCCGCTCGGGAATTCCATAACGACAGATGATGTCCCTCTTTATGAATTTAGCCACTACCTGCTTAGTCACATTAGCATACGAGGCTGCCTCCACCCACTTGGTGAAGTAGTCGATAGCTACCAGAATGAAGCGATGACCGTTAGGTGCAGTGGGCTTGATCTTGCCTATCATGTCGATGCCCCACATGGAGAACGACCACGGGGAGGACATGACATTCAACGGGCACGGCGGCACATGAACTTTATCAGCATAAATCTGGCATTTATGACATCTCTTTGCGAATCTGAAGCAATCCGACTCCATCGTCAGCCAGTAGTATCCCGCTCTCAGGATCTTTCTCGTCATAGCATGCCCGCCGGCGTGCGTACCAAATGTGCCTTCATGGACTTCTTCCATGAGCATACTCGCCTCTTTCTCATCTACACATCTGAGTAGCACGAGATCATGGTTTCTCTTATACAACACTCCATCAGGATTGAGATAAAAATTTCCAAACAGCCTCCTCAGAGTCTTCTTATCCTGGGTTGACGCACCCGCAGGATATTCCTTAGTCATAAGGAAGGTCTAGATGTCATGGAACCATGGCTTGCCGTCGGCGGCTTCCTCGATCGCAAAGACAAATGCAGGTCTATCAAGACGCGAAAGCACAATTCTTGGAGCCTCATTCCAAAATTTGACTTTATACATTGAAGCCAACGTGGCTAAGGCATCAGCCATTTGATTTTCAGCTCTGGGTACATGATGGAGTTCCACTCGATCAAAGAACGGAAGCAGCCTTCTGGCGTAGTTCATGTACGACACCAAATTCGATTGACGAGTCTCCCACTCCCCTTTAATTTGGTTGATCACAAGCGCCGAGTCACCATATACATCTAGGTTCTTTATTCTCAAATCAATTGCTTCTTCTAGACCCATGATGCATGCTTCGTACTCCGCCTCGTTATTGGTGACTGGAAACGTCAGTCTCGCAGTGAACGGGATGTGGGATCCGTGGGGAGTCGTGATGACCGCCCCTATGCCACTTCCGTAAGAATTAACCGCCCCATCGAATATCAATTTCCACTGGGATTTCCTATCTGGCCCTTCGTCGGGCAACGACTCATCGCAATCCTTTGCTTTGAGAAACATAATATCCTCGTCAGGGAATTCAAATTTCATTGGCTGGTAATCCTCAATCGGCTGTTCGGCAAGGTAATCAGACAATACGCTTCCCTTGATGGCCTTCTGGGACACGTACTGAATATCATATTCCGTTAACACCATTTTCCATCTGGCAATCCTGCCCGAAAGAGCCTGCTTCTTGAAGACGTACTTGATCGGATCCATCTTCGAAATCAGCATGGTGGTGTGATTGAGCATGTACTGTCGTAGACGTTTGGCAGCCCAAGCTAGTGCACAACACGTCTTCTCCAGCATCGAGTATCGAGATTCACACTCAATGAACTCTTTACTCAAGTAGTAAATGGCATGCTCCTTTCTGTCCGTCTCGTCGTGCTGACCGAGAACACACCCCATACTATTCTCAAGAACTGTCAAGTACATGATTAATGGTCGTCCAGCCACTGGGGGTATCAAGATTGGAGGTTCTTGAAGATACTGCTTTATCTTATCGAATGCCTTCTGGCAATCTTCATTCCAAGTAATTTCCTGATCTTTCTTTAAAAGCTTGAACATCGGTTCACACGTGGCCGTGAGCTGAGAAATAAACCTTGCAATGTAGTTTATTCTGTCCAAGAAACCACGAACTTCTTTTTCTGTTTTCGGCGTTGGCATTTCTTGAATGGCTTTTATTTTTGCAGGATCAACCTCGATGCCTCGTTCACTAACAATAAACCCCATCAACTTTCCGGACCGCACTCCGAAAGTGCATTTGCTAGGATTCAGCCTCAACCTGAACTTCCTAAGCCTCTCAAAAAGCTTCAATAAGTTGACCAGATGCTCTTCCTCCGTTTGGGACTTCGCAATCATGTCATCAACATAGACCTCGATCTCATGATGAATCATATCATGAAACAAAGTTACCATTGCTCGTTGGTAAGTGGCCCCTGCGTTCTTCAGACCGAAGGGCATTACCTTATAGCAAAATGTTCCCCAGGGAGTGATAAATGTTGTTTTCTCCATGTCCTCCGGCGCCATCTTGATCTGATTGTTACCGGAGAAGCCATCCATGAACGAAAACACGGAGAACTGGGCTGTGTTGTCGACCAACACATTGATATGAGGCAGCGGGAAATCATCTTTAGGGCTCGCCCTATTCAAATCCCGATAATCGACGCATATGCGTACCTTACCGTCCTTCTTCGGTACAGGCACTATGTTGGCGACCCACGGAGGGTAGGTGGTGACCGCTAAGAAGCCAGCATCGAGCTGTTTCTGCACTTCTTCTTTGATCTTAACGGCCATGTCTGGTCTCGTCCTCCTAAGCTTCTGCTTGACTGGAGGGCAATCTTCTCGTAGCGGCAAGTGGTGGACCACGATGTCCGTGTCAAGTCCGGGCATATCTTCGTATGACCAAGCAAAGACGTCACTATACTCTCGAAGCATCTTGACCAATCTCTGCTTGACATCACTCTGCAATGCAGCCCCTATCCTGACATTTCTGACGAGCTCTTCAGAACCCAGATTTACGATCTCAATTTCCTCTTCATGAGGCAAAATAACCTTTTCCTCTTGTTTCAACAAGCGGGCCAACTCTTCAGGAAGGTCTTCATCTTCATCAATCTCTTCCTCGGCTTGATAGATCGGGCAATCGAAGTCGAAGTGAACCGTAGAAGGTCCAGAGTCGATGTCATCTGTCATGTGGATCCTGCAATAACAAGGGTTAAGTTTAAAACAAGAATATGCAGGTTAGCACAAACCCCGTTGCCATTTTACTGTTTTTTAAAACAAATATAAAACAGGAATAACAGAGATCACAATATTTGAATATGAAGAAAACGCCTTTGATTTATTAACAAAATGCATGTACATAATCCAACAAGGCCCTGACAATAAAACCGCTATGCCCCGGGTAGGACATAGGGTTGTACAATGATTGTAAAAAGTAAATTATTACTCTTCACTTGTCAGCTGGATGATATCCTTGATGGTCCAATTGTTGAGGCCCTCACCCGGCTTGCTTGGCTGAATCCAAGAGTCGAGATCACAATCACTATCCCCGCTGTCTTCAGACGCCGCGTTGATGCTTTCGAAGATCACTCCGCCACTGGTAAATAGGATCGGCCCCTTACCCCGTGACGTGCTGCTAAACGAAGAAGAAGAAGCTTCAGCTTCAGGAGAATACCCCAATCCAAACTTATCCTGCTTGTTCGGTATCTCCAAAATATGCCCCCAGCCTGGGGTGGAACCAGCTTGGACGACGACCCGAGCTTCTTTAAATGAGGAGAGATTCATCTCTGCCTTCTCTGTGACGACAGGAGCTACCTCTTTCACTTTGACGGCTTCAAATGCTTGGCAGAGAGTTTAATGGATTTCTCCATCCATTTCAACATACTTAAAGGATGACAAATGGCTCACCATTATGTCCTCCTCGCCGCATACGGTTACTATGCTTTCCCCGACAGCATATTTGAGCTTTTGGTGCAACGTGGAGGTCACGGCACCAGCAGCATGGATCCATGGTCGACCCAAGAGGCAACTGTAGGCAGGCATGATGTCCATGATATAAAAGACCGTGTCGAACGTTTCTGGACCAACTTGGATCGGCAGGGTCAACTCTCTGAAAACGTGGCGCTTAGTTCCGTCAAATGCTTTCACCACCAGATCACTGGGCGTGCAAAGCAATCCACGAGTGTCCAACTTCATTAATGCCTTCTTCGGAAGAACATTAAGCGACGAACCCGTGTCCACCAGGACGTGCGACATGATTGTGCCCCTACACTCTATCGAGATGTGCAGGGCGCTGTTGTGATCTCTCCCTTTTGGCGTCAGCTCTAAATCTGTGAAACCTAGCCCATTGCCAGCATTAACGTGGGCTACCACCTCTTCTAGCTGATTCACCGATATCTCTTGTGGTACGTAGGCAGCGTTCAATACCTTCAGTAGCGCGGTGCGGTGCGCTTCAGAACACAGCAACAAGTTGAGAATAGAAATCTTCGAAGGCGTCTAATGGAGATGGTCTATAATCTTGTAGTCGCTCTTTTTGATCAACCGCATAAACTCCTCGGCATCTTTGACCAGCAAATCTTTCTCTACCCCACACGGGACCTCTTCGACAACTTTGTTTTTACCCTTATCGGCCGCATCAGCTCTGACCGCTTGCTCTGCCACGACTTCCGGCGGTGCAAACACTCTTCCGCTGCGAGTAATACCACTGATTCCTGCGAGACTTTCCACAGTCGACCCGTACGGCTCCAGCTCTAACTTTTGACCGTTGCAATAGACTTCAGCTCCATAATGCCACGGAACAGCGTTAGTGCTCTCGAATGGTATTGGCCCAGCTTTGGTAATAGTGATTGTAGGCGGTCTGGGCGCAGAAATGGTTATTGGTTGGCGAGGGATGGTGATGGTGGCGACTTCATCGGCTTGCTTCAACACGACCTCTCCTGATACACTTTCAGCCTTCTGGCTAAACTACAGAATCCCCTCAGTCATCAGACTTTGGATTCCTTCTACCAGCTGCTCACATCCATCAGAATGCGTAGCACAGTCCATGCATAGTTCTCCGCACCCTGGAAAGAACCCTTTCTTCAACAACTTAGCTTTGACGAAGCTAAGTGGCGTCTTTAGGTCTTTGACATCAGTCAACAGGTCTGCGCTCTCTTCTTCGATAATGGCGTTCACTCCGCCTCCCCTATGATTCAGCATAGGGTTCTTCGTGACATTGGGCACATTATCGAAGAAGTTGATAATCTTGGCATCTACCAGGTCCTGCACCTTGTGCTTAAAGGCTTTGCAGTTCTCGATTGTGTGGCCTGGTGCCCCTGTGTGGAAGTCGCAAGTGGCATTTGCATTGTATCCTGGTGGAGGTGCCCCTGTCAAGGGAGCCATCGTCCTCTTCTGAACCAACTGAAGCTGGAGCAAAGTCTGCAAGAGCTGCGCATACGACATGGGCGGTGCTTCGAAGTGACGGTTTGTCAAAGGTGCCCGATTCTGGTACTTTCTATATCCCTGCTGATTCGGTTGCTGCTGCTGCTGCGGAGCTGCTGGGATATTTATACTGGCTATCTGCTGCTGAGGGCCCTTGCCCTTTCTTCGAGCGTTGGTCACAGCGCTCGCATCTCCTTCTCGCCTTTTACTAGCATAAGGTTTCTTTCCACCTCCTCCAGCTGAGGATGATTTGCCTTGGATTTTCCCGATCTTGATACCATTCTCGACGTGCTCGCCCATGGTAATGAGAGCTGAGAATGTCCCAGACATACCGCTGACTAGCTTTTCATAGTAGACCCCTGGGAGGGTAGCCACAAACATCTGCACAAGCTCGCGCTCAACCATCGGCGACTGAACCCGAGCAGCCAACTCACGCCACCGCTGGGCGTACTCCTTAAATCCTTCATTATTCCTCTGCGAAAGGTTCTGGAGCTGGACTCGGTTCGGGGCCAAGTCGCTATTGTACTGGTAATGGTGGACAAACGCTTCAGCGAGATCCTTCCATGTGCGCACGCTAGTGGGCTCCAGACCCATGTACCACTCGAGGGATGACCTAGAAAGACTATCTTGGAAGAAGTGCATCAACAACTTCTCGTCTTCGGAATAGGCAGACATCTTCCTGTAGTACGATCGCAGGTGGACACGAGGGCAGGTGGTGCCCTTATATTTCTCAAAGTCAGGCACCCTGAACTTAGGAGGTACCTTGAAATCAGCAATTAACCCCAGCTTGGACATATCAACGCCCAAAGTATTCTGATTCTCAATATCTCTCATTTTATCTTCAAGTGCTTTGAATCTGAGTCGCGCTTCAGCATTCAGTTCTCCTTCCGCGCCTCTTTGAGAGAACACATCATCCTGATGATTCTCAAGCCATGGTTGAGGCACCAACAGATTCCCGACGCCTGCATTGCCGTTAACCGGCCCGATGTTGACATTAGCTCCCAGACTCCCATTGCCGACGCCCGTCGTATTGAGTCCGATATTGGCCATCACATTGACATTAGCATTGTCGTTGCCCCCGGCCACGGGGACACCATTCTGCGGAGTATCAACTGGTGGAGGAGTAGGCACAGCCCCGCCATGAAGTATGCCGTTACTATCAACCCTGGAGATCAAAGGCTGAACCAAAGTCCTGAGCTGGTCCTGACCATTGGCGACCACTTGCATCAGTTCCATAAAGCGATCCATCCTTTCGCGGAGCTCCTGGACATCTGTCTACACTTGGTCCATGATCCTGGTCTGATTAGCTCGAGTTGGATAACGGTGAATTAGTCTCTGATCAATCCTGGAGTCACCGGAAACAGCCTGAGACCTGTGAACCTGAAAAACTGCAAACACTAAAGGTTAGGAAAAACAACAAAATGCTCGCCATGCAAATGCATGCGTGTGTCTGTGTCTTTGGAAGATTTCCCCCGATCCTAGTGTCTGGGTGCCAGTGCTGATAATAATAATAAGAAGAAGCCGAAGTCCAATCATGGAAACAACAATCTCATATATAAAGGAAAGCCTATCAAGGCAGTACATAACATCACTGAGTACAAGACAAATCAACAGCGTGACCTCAGCCAACAAGCCTGGTGATGGTCAGCATACAACAAAGATCAAAACAAAAGGAATACAACTAGTCAAGTACGGCCACGGGCGCGATACTCTGCTAATAACTCCTTCGCCGAGTAGTTCCCTTTGCACAATGGTATACTGAAGTCCCTGAACTGAACTTTCCCATGCTCCTTCGCCGAAGCAATCTTCTAATTTCCGCTTCTTTGACTCAAACGTCAGCTTGCGCTCCTTCAGGTTAGCGAGAGCTTTGTTGAGTTGGCCTTCAGCAGCGTATCTGCGGGCGGTTTCTTCATCAAACCTCTTTTCACTGTCCTTCACCTCGGCTTCTAGCTTGGAGATCTGCAGCATCAGCTTATCCTCCCGCTCTTTCCTGGTGGCCAGGGAAGCCTTCCAGTGCTGGTTGAACTTGGATATCCTCCGATATGCCTCGTCCAAGTGCTGCTTCTTCGTAGCCAGTACGTCGTTGACAGCCTTGAAGTCTCGACCCATGCATTCACGCTCGGCCATCTGCTTAGTCAGGTCTGTACCTAGCTGGTTCACCAACTCTGTCTGCCATTTGAAAGAATGAACAGCTTCATTCCTCTCGCTTCGGAGCTGAGCTAATTCCTTCTCCAATTCTTCGTTCGCCCGCTTCAATTCATCCCGCTCAGCTAATACCTGGTTATGCTGATGAATGGGCACAGTAGTAGGCTCTTCGATCGTTGGAGGACTTTCTGGCTTGACCTGAGGAAACGGCATCCCTATAGCGTTGGCTCTGGCTTTGATCCAATTCAAATACGGAGGGTAGGCTTGATTGTTGCTTTTTCCCAGCAAAGGCTTTCCTCTCTTACTGATACTATTCCATGCACGCTGAAGCTTGGACAACAGATCCCCTTCTAGAATACCCGTGAGGTACAGAGATTCCTGTACTTCTTCCTCCTTCGGCGGAGTTCTCAAAGCATACGCGAACTGGCGGACCAACAATGACGGATTGTAGTTTATACAACCCTTCCTACCTATCAAAGGCACATTAGGAAACCCGCTGCAACTGAAGATCACCTCAGTACCTAACCTGTCTCTGTCGAACCAGTCAATATCCTCTGCAAATAAACTCATCAGACGCTCAGGCCACTCAGCTGTGGCTGCAGACAAGACAAAAGGACCCCTCTTGGGCAGATGACTATCAAGCCATTTGTACAGCAAGGGTACACAGCATGAGACGTTCTTCCCCCTCCTGTTTTCATTCTTGTAGTGGATTGAGTGATAGACATCTCCGATCAGGGTAGGGACTGGATTCCCTGAAGCAAAGATGTGAAACGCATCAAAGTCTACAAAATCGGGCATGTTGGGGAACAGGGTGATGCCATATATGCATAGAGCGAGGATGAAATTGAACGCGTCCCAACATCCGTCCTTGGCACACTGCTAAGCCTTAACCACCAGAAACTGCAAGGAGAACCCAGGAACTTTGTTCCAACTAGTCAATACTAACTCGGAGGCGTCCAAATGAAGTGAAGGAGCTAAACCAGCCAGATCAGGCTCAGCATCCATATGAGCAAAAGGCATCTGCCTTTTGATAGGCACACCTAGCAAATCAGCATACTCTTCCAGCGTCGGCGCGAGAACAAAGTCCTGAAAAGTGAAACATCTCAATGGAGGGTCGTAGAACTGCAGCAGAGCATGCAACCCATTCAACTCAAACACAGAAGGCTTACAAACCAAACTGAGCAACCTGCCATAAGATTTTCTGAACTCATCCCTCACAAAATCATCTGCTAGAGCTATCAAACCAGTCAACTTAGCCACATCAGGGGCAGGGAACTTGTAAGCCACGGTCTTCCTCAAAGAGCCCATAACAATACAATAGGAGGCAAGAAATCCTGGATCGGGGAAAACGGTACCTACAACATAGACACACGTTAATGAAATGCAAATGAATATGCAAACTAATGCAAAATGCAGTCATGCAATAATATATCCAGGCAACTGGTGCTGCGGAGGTTCCGTATCAACAAAACCACAACCACTGATGAGAAGAAAACCCCGGTGTAGGACCACAAATTTGATCTGCCAAGAACAACCATCTGATAGGACCATATACACAGGATCATAATTCTGCTCTGTCAGGAACAAATGTCTGATAATAAGGACCTCGGATGCATGATCAAGAAATATCTGCTGAGGAGGCCTTCATACCCCAATCAAAATCTGCCCTATCAAGAACAAACATACAGCTGCTGATAAGATCTTCAGACCCCACTCAAAATCTGCTCTATCAAGAACAAACAACATCTGCTGATGAGATCTTCAGACCCCAATAATATGCTCTATCAAGAACAAACAACATCTGCTGATGAGATCTTCAG
Organism: Lathyrus sativus; assembly: GCA_963859935.3. Taxonomy (NCBI): domain Eukaryota; kingdom Viridiplantae; phylum Streptophyta; class Magnoliopsida; order Fabales; family Fabaceae; genus Lathyrus; species Lathyrus sativus. The sequence continues at coordinate 469,648,972 of OZ012738.1, forward strand.
ACCCCAATAATCTGCTCTATCAAGAACAAACAACTGATGACAATACTCTGCTCTATCAAGAACAGTCATACACCTGATAATAAGATCCTCTGATCAAAACCTGCTCTATCAAGAACAAACATACACTTGATGATAAGATCCTCTGATCAAAACCTGCTCTATCAAGAACAGACATACACCTGGTGATAAGATCCTCTGATCAAAACCTGCTCTATCAAGAACAGACAAATCTGCAACTGAGAAACCCTGGTACCAACAAAACTGATTCACTGTCGAGAAAACCAGGTAGTCTGAAGGTCAAGGTTTCCTGCAATAAACCCAATCCCGCTCACAGGTATGAACCTAAACTGACTCAAGGTACGACATCCTATGCGTTCATCCGCGTCACAGACTTTCAAGAGGGGTGATACAATACCCAGAAGGTGTGGCATCACCAGCTCATGAAGCGGCCTCACTTAGCTGAATCACAAATGATCGGTCCCCAGAGTCTACAATCCACCAAACTAGCAACCGTCTCAACCCAAAGGGTTGAAAGTGAAGCCAACCGGATGAACCTCGTCTGAGCGTGGATTTCATGAGACACTAGTGCCTGCAAAGCAAGCACGCGCCCACTAATTTCCACTCTAAGTCTATGGTGCACTCAAGCCTGGGTCTGGCTTCTCACTCATCAGAACTCCCATCCCACAACAGCACAAATAATCATATTATACTAAAAATAAAATGCGGGAAATAAAGTGCGAGAAAATAAAATGCGATAAATAAACGCAACCCAGCAGGTAAACACACAAGCGTTAGGATTGACTCTCGCAGGGAACCGTTGGGGTCCCCAGCAGAGTCGCCAGCTGTCGCTTGCGCGAAAATAAGGTGCCGGCACAACAGAAGAGTCGCCACCTTTCGTTATTTATCCCTCAGAGCGGGAAAGGAAACGATCGGAAAAACCTGACGAAAAAGGGGTAAGACAAGGTCATCGCAACCGTTGTCTGGATTCGGGAGTCGGTTACGCAAGGGGAAGGTATTAGCACCCCTCACGTCCGTCGTACTCGACGAGATCCTCGCTTGTTGTGTTTACTTGGACGGGTTGGTTTTATTCTATCTACCTATCAAGGCTGGCTGAAAAAGAAAAGAAAATGACTCGGCAAAGCGTCGCACTTTATGCCTACGTATTCTCATCAAAGAATAAGAAATCAGAGTCAACGTAGTTCGGCCTACGAAGGGTTATGGGGGAAGGTAGCTCGCCAAGACATCACCATCTTGTGCCTACGTACTCTCAACAGGCATGAGAGATCAGAGCTCACGTAGTTCGGGAAACTACGGTTTATTTCCTGTCTTTTACGAAAGAAGTGTTTTTTATTGTGTTTGCGATTTCAACCGCACTAGAGACTATGACCTGAGAGTGAATGTGTCACATGTCACCCAAAGGGTACCATACTAAACATCCAGACTGTGGAAAAGAAACTCTCCCACAATCCTTTCTCAGATAGCTTAAGGCTCGTAACGTACGAAAGAAATCATTCATGATTACTGTATCTTAAACTGTTTTGAGATGAGAAGAGAACAGGCCCAACTAGGAGGGAGACTATCAAGTCCTACTGTTATCATGCCATGGATTCATCCTATGGTTTAGGTTTGAACAGGGAACTCCTAGAAGTTGTCATGCATAGGTTTCAACCTAAAATTCTATCATCAATTCCTTATCAAAGGAAATGAGAGTCCTAAGGGATCATGTCAATGATACACCAAAACAGACAAAGCATCAGCTTAACGGTAAAATGCATGCAATGCAAGTGAGGGAGGAAATGTGTGTGGAGCTTCAGCCTCCACAAGCTCATCTCAACCTCAAGCTAGAATGGATAACAGTAATCATACTGAAATATAAAACAACATGCTATCAAGCAATAACATTAAACTGCAATCATACAGATAAAATGAAATAAAATGCCATCAGGCAAACAAACCACATGGGCAAGGGAGCTGGGCTCTACCGAATACCCGCAAGCAAAGCCACATAGTAACAGTACAAGTAGAGGGAGCAACTCAACCTCTAGTGCAATCATGCTCCTAGATTCTACTTATTCTAGATATGAACTTATTCTAATGCATCAAGCAAGTCAAACAAAACACATCAATACAGAAAAGAAAAAGAAAGCAGATCAACTCCTCTCTCAATCCCAAGCTTCAGCTCTTCCAACAGCAACTCAGCCTTTAGACTTCAATCACTCTTGACAGATATCAATTGCTTTTCCAGGTTTCAACCCTACAACATAAGTTTCAACTTATCTTCTCCTTTAAGCTTCAGCTTCTTGATCAGCTCCACCTTCAGGCTTCACTATCAGTCATGAGTATCAACTCGGCTCCTTCAGGACCTCCAAGTATCAAAGCAAGTATCAACTTCCTTTGTTCTTTAAGCTTCAGCTCTTCAGAAGTGATCTCAATCACTTAGAAGTGTCAACTTCATCCTTCAGTCTTTACTTCATCTTCAGGGGTCTTCAAGTATCAACTTGCTCTGGTTGCTCTTCAAGCTTCAGCTGGAATGGCAATGCTCAAGGATTCATCCTCTTCTACAATCTTCATTGAAGTCTTCATCTTCATGCTCAAGCTCAACATCTCTCAAGATAATCAAACCAGAGGAAATCACTTACTGGATAAGCTGAGGGATATTGAACTGCTTATTAACCACCAAAGGTGACCTTTAAGGGTTCAACATCAAAGGAATGGTTCCCTCAAAAGTTCTACTTCCTAGGTACATCACTTATCCCTCCAAAGGAGAGAGGTGTATACCATGGAAGGACTTTGAATCATAGGGAGGAATGGAGGTGAAAGATACCATCCATGTTTGAGAAAGAAGTTATCTGAGTCTAAACTCTTCCTAATCCTTAACCCTAAAACAATAACAAAACAAGTAAAATCAAGATCTCAAGCTCCTCAGTGCATCTTCAAGTCTTCTACTATGCTCCTCAATGCTCCTTAGAACAAGATCAAGCTCTCCAAGCCCACAAAGCAAAGCAAACAACAATACAAGCCCACAAGGGCAACACAAACAATCAACCAATACAAAAATCAACTAAAAATAGCATACTACTATATTAAATCCTAATATAATTTCTAAGGGAACCTACATACCTACCCTTAATACCCATATATGTCCCATAGTCTAATTTGTCCTAAAATCCCAAAAATCTAAAGTTATTATGGACCTATGTTGAAGTTTAACCTAATTCTACACAACCTAGAATTATCTAATCAAAACTATCCTAAAAATCATCACAAAAATATGGAATTAATCCAGGGGAGAGCTAAGACATATACCTAACTACCCTAAAAAGATTGACCCAAAAATATTAAGGGAACTACCTAAACTAAATTCTACAAATTCATTGATCAATATAAAAGAAATAAAAAGCAATAAAAGTGAAAAATATACCAAAAATACTAAAATGCATGAAATGACAAATATTTTTATTTTATATTTTTCTAGACAAAAATATGAAATGGGAGAAAAAACTCCCATTAAAAAATCTTTATTTTTCAATTTATTATGATTTTTTAAAGATGGAAATAAAATGGAGAAAAAATAAAATGAAAATGAAGCATGGGGTGCAGCCAGCAACCAGACCTAGTTCAAATCCTATATGGGCCCAGACTGGGGGGTTCACATAGCAAAGCGCCAGGCCCATTTCCTAAACAGAAATTAAATGGAAAAAACATAAGGAAAATCAGAAATCCACGGTGCAAATAGTCATGATATTCAGTTATAAAATGAATGGGCCTCACAAAGGGGGTGGGGATAGAAATAATCACTTAAGCCCAGAACCACCCTTTTAATGAAACGCGGCATTTCATTATTTCTGAACTCCCTCCAAAAATGAGATTAAACATGGTGCGTTGGATCTGGCCAAGGTCAAAAGTCAAGCTACTTATCCAATGGCTGTGAGTCATCTTCTTCCTTGGGCTAGGGTTTGCAGAAACCACCATGGAAACACAGCTCCACGAGCTTCATCTTCCTCCCCTCGAATTCCCTCATTTCTCCATCAATTCTTGAAATGTAAAACCCTAATCCACTTGAAATTTCATGCTGAACACGATCCTCATCTCAAAATCAACTAAAACCTCCTAAATCCATGAACCCGATCCATGATCCAAAATATGCTCAATCATCCATCTTGACAATTCTTGAAACTAATGGTCCTAGATCACTCACCAACTCACCCTGAACATTTCTTGATAATAAGCTAAGCTCATCACTCAATATCCAAAGAGATACAAGGCCAAACAGAAATCTTGGTCATAACAAAACCATCACCAATTGCCTTCAAACTTTCCAAAATCCATCACCTATTGGTCTCTAACCATTCTACACTAATAATTCAACCTTATCATGCCTAAATTAAGGTGTAGGAAAGAAATTGCAAACCTGGTTAAATTGAGTGAACAGAGGTAGTAATCCACCAATTCAAGCCTTGAATCCTTCCAAATTCCTTCACTGATCAATCTTCTAGCTTCTGTATGCAAAAAGAATGGCTGAAATTGCTTGATTCTTGAAATTCGATTTTGAAATGAAACCTTGAAACTTGGATCACCAACTCCTCAATTCTCCATGGAAATGCTCTTGATTCAATCTGCACAGCTTCAATGTGATGTATGGAAGGTGTTTGTGTGAAAAAGATGAAAGGAAATGAAGAGGAATGAAAAAATTGGATTTGACTTGCAATGGAAGATTTTGGATTTCACTCTCTCTTCTATACAGCAATTCTCACCAACCTTGCATCTGAGCAAGTTGTACTTGATATATAGAGTGGTTTAACTTTTCATGTCATGGTATTTTGATTTCTCATTCTCCTTACATGCTATCTCCTGCCAAGCATCTCATAACTACCAATTCTGACTTGAATTTATCCCCACATGAGATTTAGGGTAAGTTACAATGCATAACTACCTTGCTTAATGAGTTTTGCCTTGTTTTGGTTTGGTACCTTAATGTGCAAGTAATCCAATTCCAAAGCAGCCCTATGATCCAAGCCTCAAATCAAAATTATGGCTGAACCATTGTTCTTAGAATGTCATTTGGAGTCAAAATGACCTATTACATGACATGGTTTGGACTTATAACTTGGGATTTCCATTTTTTCAATTTCACTTTAATTAACTTATGCCTCATTTTTAGGCCATTTTTATCACTTTTTGATATGAGCCTTTTCAACATCTCATGACCTCCCTACTAGCCTTAAAACATCATTCTAAGCAAGTTGATGTTGAAGATTTTTTCATTTGAAGCTTGGAAGTAGGAGATATAGCCTTATGCTTGAAATGACCTATAACCTCCAAATGACCAAAATGCCCTTGACTTGTCAAAGCCATAAGTTGAGTTCTACAAATCCTATCAAGGACTTCTAGTACTCTCTAGAAAGATAAGAAGATGCTATTCAACATTAATGTTGACCAAGAGTTCATAGGAATCATCCTACTAGGGCAAAAGTTGTCTGCAAGTGGGGTGACTTTCAAGGACCCGGATTCACATACCTCAAATGACCTGTAATTTGTCAAAACCATAACTTGAGCTCTACAAATCCTATCAAGGACTTATACTACTCAAATTAAAGCTAAGAACAAGCTCTACAACATTCATGTTGTGGGGAAGATGAGATGACAATCACATCTTGAGCTAAACTGCCTTGGAGGTAGGGATCAAACTAGGGGATTTTACACTGTCAATCCTTAGAAACCCTAGCTTAAAACTTCTCAAACTCCTCAATCATGATGAGTTGGTCTAGGAATCATCATTATATCACTTCAATGCATCATTCCATGATCACTTGGCTCTTGGATTAGGTCTCAGCCCTCTCCAAATCATCAGTTGACCTAGGGTTGACCCAGTCAAACCCTAATTCCACCACTCATGGCTGAATCTTCTGAATTCTTGTACAATGACCTCTCTAGGCTTCATGATGGCTTTCAAGACATCTCATAAGCTTTCTCAAAGCTTCAAGTCCATTCTCATAGTCTCAGAATCATTTGAGGAGCTCCTACAACTCTCAAGTCATGAGGCACACAACCTTGGTTTCAACCAATTCCTCTGAGGATCTCTTGAGTTTTCTGACAAAGGTATCAACCTTTGAACACTTGAACAACCTTCTTGGATAGCTTCAAAGTCTCATATAACTCTTGATGGGTAAATAAATGTTGGTCAAATTTTGGGGTGCAACAGGTTGTCATCATCAAAAAGGGGGAGATTGTAGAAGCAAACTTCAAGCTCATTAAAGTTTTGATGAAGACAACAAGAACAAGCTTTATACATAACATATACATGCGCAAAAAGCAAGAGATTCAAGTAAACATCAAGGATCAAGATAGTGCTCTAGCATGTGACAAATGGATCTAAGCTTCTCATACAAGCTTCAAGTGTTGAAGATCGAGTTTTGAACATCAACTCAAAGGTATAACAAATATTACTTGAAATACCTATACAAGTGTTCAAAAATTCATATCTCACTACACATATGTCACAAATAATTTTAAAAACTTTTTTTAGTTGGTCTCTCATTTTAAAATTAATTCTATTTTGAAAATCTTTCAGTGTTAACCGATTAATCCGTTTGGTTAACCGGTTAACGGATCTCAAAATTAAGTTTCTGGTGAAATTTTTACAGTGTTAACCGATTAACATATATGGTTAACCAGTTAACATGTGTTAAATTTGAATATATTTTAAACGTTGAAGGGTGTTAACCGATTAACCTATATGGTTGACCGATTAACACTGAAACAGTAAGCAAAAATGGCATCTTTTCATGAAAATATGCATTGCTTTCTATTTGATTTCAAACTGTTTTTGCTGCATAAAATCATACCCTTATGTAAAGGTTTCTTGTCAGTATAAATTGATATCAGATTTCAAATTCCAAAAAACCTCCAAGAAACAAAATCATAAAAATTACTCATTCTCTTCATATCTCAAATTTTCATGAAGTGTTCACAAACAGTTTTTGAAAAGAAGCTTTTTGAATAAATTTTCACATTATCACAGCTTCATTTCATTTCTTTTTAAAAGAACACTTGTATATTTCTTTGAGTAATATTTGTTTCAAGGAGAATATCGATCGTGAAGATTGATAGCATCATACTCTCAAAGATATCAAACCTATTTCAAGATTATATTTTGTATTATCTTGTTTTCTAGGATTGTTGGAAACAAGTGAAGTGTTTGAAGAGGATTGTTCTTCCTACACTTGGATTACCTATAAATTAGATAGTAGGCTTCACCATTGGTGTGATTAGGCTGTGAAATCATTCTAAACTATAGTGAAATCTCTTTCGATTCGAAAGGGGAGTGAAGTACTCTCGGAGTGTGAGGGGAACCACTATAAATTTCTTGTGTCTCTTTTCTTTTCCGCACTTTATTTTCAAGTCCTAACATCATAACCGAAAAAGAACCAAGAACCGCAAAAGATTGCAAATAATTTTTTGAAAACCTAATTCATCCCCCCTTAGGCGCATTTACAAGTTACAAAACCATCCATACTGTGCGTACAAGCTTAAGAAATCACTCTATGATCTCAAACAGACTCCAAGAGTTTGGTATGAGAGATTGAGTAATTTCCTACTTGAAATTGGTTTTGCTAAAGGCAAGGTTGATACTACACTATTTAGAAAAACTCTAGAAGAAAAAATCTTGATTGTTCAAATTTATGTTGATGGCATAGTTTTTGGTTCCACTAATGCATCTCTTTGTCAAGAATTTTCCAAAATTATGCAAGCTAAATTTGAGATGAGCATGATGAATGAACTAAAATACTTTCTTGGAATTCAAATTAATCAGATGTCTGAAGGTATTTACATTCATCAGTCTAAGTATACAAGAGAGCTCTTGAAAAATTTCAACCTTGATGAATGCAAAGTCATGTCAACTCCTATTCATCCAACTTGCAATCTAAATAATAAAGAATGCAGTGCTAAAATAGATCCAACTAAATATCGAGGTATGATAGGTTCTTTACTCTATCTCACTACTTCAAGACCTGATAATCTATTCAATGTGTGTTCGTGTGCAAGATTTCAATCAGATCCTAGAGAGCCTTACTTAACAGTTGTTAAGAGGATCTTCAGGTATCTGAAAGGAACAATCAATCTTGGACTTCTTTATAAGAAATAATCTGGTTATAAGCTGGTTCGATTTTGTGATGCGGACTATGCTAGAGATAGAATTGAAAGGAAATCCACTAGTGGAATCTGTCAATTCACAGGTGAAAACCTTATCTCCCGGGGTAGTAAAAGACAAACTATTTCTTTATCTACAGCAGAAGCATAATGCATTTCTGCTGCAAATTACTGCACTTAACTACTTTGGATGAAATATCAACTTGAAGACTATCAGATTTTTGGAAACAATATTCCTATCCTTTGTGATAAGATTGTTGCTATTTGTCTAACGAAGAATCCAATTTAACATTCTAGAACCAAGCATATTGAGATTAAATATCATTTTATAAGAGACTATGTTCAGAAGGGTGTTATAGATATTCAGTTTATTGATTCTAAACACCAACGGGCTGATATATTTACAAAACCCTTAACTATTTCTCAATTTGATTATATTAAGAAAAATATGAACATGGTTTTTGTCGCTGAATAAATACTTGTCTTCTGAATGGAGTATTGGAGGAATCTTTGGATAATGATGGTTTTCGGTTGGAATGTTTCTTTTTGATATATCTCTAAGTATGGTCTATAAAGCTTGAATAGGGGATATAAGATCTTTTTCTTCCTTGATTGCTTTGCGTAAAGCAGAAAGTAACTTGTTTAATTCCTTGCTATGTGCTTTGAATTAACAATTGAACTATTTTTGAGTTCTGATAAAATAAGGATCCTTGTATTACATTCTATTACTTAAAGGCTTTTTGAAATATAACTTTGGTAGAAAGATGTCTCTGAAAATCTCAAGACTGAAGAGACATGACTATACCTCTTATTTCAAAATCTGCTATGAAATTTGGTTCGCTAAAAGGAGTGTACTAACATAGATTCTAAATTATTTTTATTCATACTCATAACTGTCCAAACATTTAATACGTGCTTACTTATATATTAGCATTCTATGTATTATGTAGTTATCTGTATATTCTTTTGATTTTATGAATTATCCTCCATATAAGATAATTTTATGAGATCACTATTCTTCAATCTAGTATTTCTTCTTTAAAATGTATTTAAAAACCATTAATGGAGAGATCCATGATCTAGATGTTCTAAAAGAATATACAGCTGACTTCAATGAATTGACGGTGAATAATCTTTCACAGATAGTTTTAGATATTTATTTTTAGAAATGGGATGAATATTTTGCAATGCTTTATGGACCCATATATCCATATCCCGTGAAAGATTTATGAGCAAACGCTCATGTTCATTAGAATGAGCTAGATGATTGTCATATTCTGTTTGTTATCTATGGTTTCCCTATGGTAATCAACTCTAAAATCATCTCTAAAGCAATAAACTATAAGGAATATGGAGTTACTGTTGAGATCTACAAACATAACAACAGATCTGCAAATCATTTTTATATCATCTATGAAAGTAAAGGCCCTTCTGAAAGTCCTTCTACTCTTACTCCTATGGAAAAAGTCTGGTACCAAATAATGGGAACCAATCTATGGCCTAGAAAAAAGGGACAAAATGGCTTTCTTCTGATGACAAACACTTCATTCTGTTACTAGTCTTCAGAACTAAGATCAATCTACCTCTGTCTATGTTTAATTATATGAAAGAAGAGATACTTACATCTCGTGAGGAATTATCCTTTCTCATTCCTTTTGGTAGGGTTATTTCTATGATTCTTGTTCAATAGGGTGTTGTTACTCATGTACAACAAGCTGGGTTGATTGATAAATTTGTTCCTGACTGGTGTTCATCTATGAATTATTCTGAAACCATTATTAATCACTGAAGTTCCTTCTTTTTATTCCTTTTTGATTGATGTCAAAAGGGGAGGATGGATTAAGTATTCTTCTAGATTAATTTTGGATCCGAATTTGGTTGGTGGATCTATTTAGAGGGAGATTACAAAACTCACCCTTGGAGTGGATTCATTATTCTATAAAGGCGGAGCTTACAAATCTCACCTCTTAGACTTCACATATAGGACTCAAGGGGAGCTTACAAACCTCACCTCTAAGACTGTTTGACACAGGAGGAGTGTCGTAACCTGAAATTTGACCTCCTTTTTTTCCTTTTGCATAAGCATGTGGATTCACATCACAGGCATACACATTCACACGTTTACTCTGTGATTTTTGTTGCATGAATATTCAGGTTTTCTAAACCCAATTAATCACATCCTCATAAGGCCACCATATTATTAACACAAGCAAAAAAATAAAGGTTTCCATGCCCACTCATCAAAGCAAGAGGTCGGAAATCGGGACTGAGGCCACAACACTGGTTTTTAAGAAAATTTGGCAAGTTTTGCCTGTGGTAATCGATTACCTTGTGCAAAATGGAAGATTTTGCTGCATTTTTATGACATCAACTTTGCACTCTCTATTCTCTTGTAGTCTACTTGGGTCTAGCATTGTGTGTAATGTTCTAGACAGTTTAAGACCATACAAGACACTTCAAGGCATTTATTCCAAAACATCACTTTGAATCAAGACTACCACGTAACTTCATTTGCAAGCATGAAGACCATTTGATTTCTACTTGCATTGAGATTGTTACCGATTTAACTACCTAACTAACCGAGTCAACCTCCGACTTAGTGATTCAAGTGCAACTAACTCCAAGGCTAGTTCCAAAGCACACTTCAAACCTAACCACTCCAAACCACCACTCTATATAAACAAATCTTCACCATTTCACAAGGGACCCTCAATCATTTTCACCAATCTTCACTTTTCACTCTCACATTTCTCTCACATTCTCTCAATTTTCTGCAACTTCTTCACATTCATCTTCATTTTCTTCCCAAAACCACACTAGAGCTCAAATTCACCATTATAGAGAAGCAAGTTTCACATTGGAAGTGCTTTTTTCTTGAGCTTAACCTCCATTATCTTGCACTTCTACTTGGTTTTCTGGAGTTTCAACAGCTTTTGCTTCAAATCAAGTGATTATCTCAAGTTTCTTCGGTGCAAATTCGTGTTTGGATATTTCGTCGCATTTTGCTCGGTTTCGCTATGATTCGGTTGCAAATTCAGATTTCTATAGTTTTGTTTGATTATCTTCATCATAAGTCACTTGCAACAATCACCAAGGCAATCCTCCGCCTTGTAGGTTGGATTTTCTTACTCAATTTACTGTTTTTGATCTTTCTGTATTATTCGCGATGTAGATTCGATGATTTTGTTGTGTGCAAGTTGATGATGCAATTTCTTGATTCTTGTTCTTGATGAGTTAATTGATTCATTTGATGCTTAATTCTAGATTTTTGAACTTAATTTTTGTGCATAAATGTTTACCCTAGCATGTGGATGATTGGATAATTGTTTAGTTGCTGGAAGTGCTTTTTGAAAAGCTATTTTTTTTCCACTGTCACAATGGTAATCGATTACCTATATATGGGTAATCGATTACCCTTCTTGTTTTTCCATGTTTTTTGTTGTAATTTTTAAGCAGGTAACTGATTACCTGCATTTGGTAATCGATTACCACTGTGACAGAATGCTATTTTTGCCTATTTTCAAGCTTGTTTAATATTTTTTTCCTCATTTAACTTCCATGGCTTGATATGCTTGATATCTAGGGATATTTTATGAGCTGTTTAACCCCTGTTTGAAGCATGTATGCAAACTTTCAATACGATTTGTTGATTCTCGATTATTTGCATTTTTGACACTTGTATGATTATGATCATTCTTGTATTTTGTTTACATAATAACATGATTAGTAATGCATGCTAATTGATGCTTGTTGATGCCATTGCAATTTCTTCTGATTGCATTAAGTTTTTCTTCATTGAATGAACTTAGTTTTTTAAAATCAATAATCTACATGTTCGCTTTGACGATCTTTTGACTCGCTTGAAAGATTGTTGGCTTGTTCACTCCCTTTTGATTAACTGATCAAAACCTCGCTTCAATTAGTTGATCTTCCCTCTTTCTTCTCTTTTGGATCTTTTAAAGCCTTGCTCTCTTGATCCCCGCAAAGTCGAAGATTTGCAACCCGTTAGAGCAATGTATAAGTTTGTGTCGTTGCACTGTTGGTTTTGATTCTCGAATTATACTTTGGTGCTAGAGAAGGAATGAGAGCGGATAATTCCTACACTCATTCTGATTATTTTGGGTAGGGGACGAATGATGGAACATCCCAAATATAATTAGAATATTTATTTCATTAATTAATTATGAATATTCGTGATTTCAGTGAATTTGGTGAAATATTATGATGATTGATGGTTTGTGTTGTGGGGTATTGAGGAGTTAAGAGAGTATTGAGGTTATTTAGAAAATGTATGATTAATTAGAATTATTTTGATAATAATAATGGTGGAATACTGTGAATAATCTTATTTAAATTATTATTATTTTAAATTAAAGGAGTGGAACACTAAGGGCAAGATGGTAATGTTGGATGGAATAAGTGAAGACGAAGTTAGGAAGACATATTAGGGGTCCTAAGGGTATGTTGAACAAAAGGGAAAATATAGGAGGGAGAAATTCACTTTTGTATGATCGTGTTTTGGAAGAGAGCTCTGAGGAAAGAAGGAGAAAGAGGCTAGGGCTCAAAGAAAATCTGAAGAACTCAAGAGGAAGATCAGAAAAGAACTATCTAAGGTATGGGGAGTATTAATTTTTATTGTAATGGATATAGAGTGTAGATGTAGGTAGTTAGTTTGAGGGTTTTTTGGAATGGTGAGATTGTGATGAAATTGGAGTTTTTAGAGGTATGGGATAATATGTATGATGCTTATAATGATGTGTTTTTACTGGTTTATAATTACTGTGTGATTTTCATGCTGTGAGTGATGGAAATCGCAAGGGGTTTTGCTAATGCATAAGCAGTTTTGCTAATTGCGCATGTTTTGTCGGTCGAGCAAGGTGTTTCATTGGGAGAAAGTGATTCGCTTGGAGGTCGCCAAGCGAGATAAGAAGCGAAGGGGATGTGGAAAATAGGTACTCCTGGTTTTTCTATGGGGAAGGGAACTCGCCCCTACTTCGTCGGGCGAAACCCAAGCGAGCGAGCTGCTTCGCTGGGCGAACACCAGATGGGCAGGAGCTGTGTGTTTTATTTTCTTTTCTTTATTTTGTGTTGCCTTGTATCTTGTTATCTGTATGCTTTGAGTAATTGATGTGTTGTATTTTGATGATTATAACATGACTATTTGTGATGTAATATGAAGAATTGTGATGTATAATAATAATGTAATACTATGATGTTTTGATGAATTTTCATGAATGATGATGCAACTTTGACGATACTGTGATGATGATGATTATGATATTTTGCATCATGCATTCATTGCATATTAGGACTTCGGTCCATTGACGATGTTAGGACTTCATTTCAGTGGTGGATTCAATCCCATTGTGTGGAATGAGGTGTTTATGATGTGCTCTAGTTCTTGTGTAGAATCGATCCTATTGGTGGGGATCTTTGGAGGGTGATGGCCCAGTGTCCATTAAAATGATGATTTGGTACCACATGCATAAGTCTATGTTGTTGCATTCATACTATGTGACATTGCATAATAATTGAATAAATGCCTTGCGGATGATGTTGTAAATTGATGGATGTTTTAGTGATGATTGTGATTTGATAGTATGATGATGTAATTAATTAATTAATGATGATATTCGTGATTAATATATCTTATCTTTATATCTTATATAATGATTTGTGATTACTCACCCTTCCTGTTTGAATGTTGCCTCCACGTGGGTAATATGCAGGTGATCAGGATTAACTCTCTTGGTGCGTGAAGATTAGCCTTGTAGTATGTTGATTATTTCCTTTGATTAGAGAGTCTTGCTCTAATATGTAACATCAGGTCGGGATGTTTGAGTCTAACTTTTATGTTTTGGTTTCTTGTCGACATCATGACGCTATGAGTTTCTTGTTTTTTTAAGACGTTTTGAGTTATGAACTATGTTATATTTTGATTTTTCTAATGCATAGTCTTTGGTTGAATTTATGATGACAGAACCCATGTTATAGAGCAGAACGTTATTATGAAGTTTTATGACGAAATGTGGCACCCTTGTGGTGATGTACTCTGATATAATTTTTTATAATTATCGTGAATGTTCTTTGGGGTAGAAGGGTGTTACATTAGTGGTATCAGAGCAGGTCGGTCCATCCAACCAGGTTTTGTATGATGTTAGTCCCTATCAGTCGACGAGTGTGTGTACACTGTCGATGAATTTTCCGGCTAACATTGTTGGTGGTGTGCAGAATATGGGAGAAATGATCATGCTATTGCTGACGTGTTGGAATCACTTGCTCAAGTGATGGCTCAAAACGATCAGAATAGAGGGGCTCATGTTGAGTTTCGTGCTTTGGGAAAGTTCTAGAGGAACAATCTGCAAACTTTTATGGGCACTCATGATCTTGAGAGTGTGCAGAGGTGGCTCAAGGTGATTGAGAAGATCTTCCAAGTGATGGCATGCACTGACATGCAACAAGTACCATTTGGTACTCATATGTTGTCGGAAGAGGCTGAAGATTGGTGGGATAAAACCCGTCAGAGATTAGAAAATGTTGGTACTGAAATAACTTGGGCTATATTCAAGAGAGAATTTTTGGGAAAGTATTTGTTAGCTCCCAAATTCGACACTGCCTTGGGTTGCTAAATATTAAGACATAATTAATGTCTAAGTAAAATGAAGCAAAGAGGTTTCGACAGCCACTAAGGAATTTTCTAAGCTGAACGGATGAAATAACTTAGAAAAATTAAGAAGCCTAAAGTTATGAGCATTTCGACCATGTCAAAGGTCGTTCGACCGAGATTCTGCAAATGGCATTGCTACGTCGTTTTGAAATTCAAAATTTGGAGGGAGGGTTTTTTTTCATAAGACACGTGGCGAGTTCTAGAGCAGGAAGTTACATGCAAATGACACTTGTTAGATTGAGGAGACACTAGGAAGTTATTAGCAGTTAATTATTAACATTATAAATAGGGATTTGTTAGGCAGATTTCTGTGTGTTTTACCATTTGTACAAAGTAACTCCAATCAAATTTACTCAAAGTACCCAAGTGTGAGAAAAGAGTATTTTCACGGAGAATGTACGTTATGTAAAATCACCAACTTTTCAATAAAGTCTTTTACAATTTCAGCAACATTTACATTTCCTCTGTCGAACCACTTGTGCAAGTGTTACGTTTTGCCTTTACCTTTCCTGCATCCTTTACTCCAATTCCTTCTTCCCTTTAAACTTTTTACCTTTTTCGATCAGCCTTTTACAAATCTTTTACAACGTTTCTTTAAGTTTATGCACTTTAAAATACCCAGTCAAAGTCTTTTTCATTACAAGCACATTTACCAATTCGTTATCACAAGTACTTTAAATTTAATTCTAAACATTGAATACTTTAGCACATGTCCTAGGATCAATCTGATCGATCCTGTGAGTCACCAAAGTCAGAATTGGAAGATCAGCGGTTGTTTTCCGATTTTCAAGGGAAACAAAATGGCACACCTGGTGGGACGGTGCTAAATATCCCCGCGATTTAGAATTAAAACATTCTCATTCACAAGTCTTAATAATCTTCGTAGAAAGTACATTATATGTTACTAAGAAGTGGTAGAATTACCGCTGCTAACGAAGAAAGACGAACAATCCTTAGGAATATGGCGACGGAAACGAACCAGCCAAACAATCCTAACCCACAAGTCCAAGGTTCTGGCGAAGGAACCAGTAACAACATGGTCCCACCGCCTATACCATCGACAGGAGAGCAAGTAGCGCCTCCCATAAGGGCAGAACAAACCGTCGCCCCAGTAGGATCTGGGACAACGATAGTTAGGCCTTACACACAACCCGTATTGGAGTATATTGGGCCACCAGTGTCGAATCCCCAAACTGCAATAGCAGGACCATCAGTGTCAAGGCAGTTTGCCCGTCTTGGTCTTTCGCAGTTGCCAAGGAATCCCCCGTATGGGATGTCAACGACTGTAATGCAGGGGCTGCAAAATGCGCCCCCAATATTTTCTGACAACACAATGGCGTCACCTTTGCAAGGATCAAGACCTGGTTCAAACATTGGTCGAAACCCTCAGAGTTTAAGTCTAGGATACTCGACTCAAGGTCCCAATCTAACCAATACGTCTGTTGCCTGTTTGAGGTAGCAGACGGATGAGAGTAACTTACAGATGGTTCAAACCCTCTCCCAGACTATGGGTGAGATCTTTCAGCCATTAATTCGAGACACAACTCACGCTAACCAACAACTGGCAACACAGTTAACACGCTTGACTGAATTTATAGGGGTACCTCCGTTAGAAAGAAACCAAGCCCCTGTGGAGAATACTCCACAACAAATTCCAAGAGTGGCGCCAGAAGCCAATTTAGAGAACCAAGGAGGAATAGACCCTTATGTTGTCGAAACTCCCAGAGTCCAGGTCGAGAGAAACCCAGAAATAGTTATGGTGAATCAATACCAGGATGCAGACAATGTGGTCCAGCAAGTAAGACGCAACAACCTCGCGGTCGAAAACAACTTGGCTACGATGGTAGAAAGAATCATGACTCGAAATGGCCTAAACACTGGGTTTACTAGGCCAAATTATACTTCACCAATAGTCGACTACATCCTTCGAGCGGAATTACCCCCTAGGACTAAGGTGCATAAGTTCACTAAGTTTTCAGGGGACACGACGGAGTCCACCGTCGAACACGTAGCACGCTACATAATTGAGGCTGGGGAGATAGCCAATGACGAAAGCCTTAGGATAAAATACTTCCCAAGTTCTCTTACAAAGAACGCCTTCACGTGGTTTACCACTTTACCACCAAGTACAATATGTAACTGGACGCAGTTAGAACGACTCTTCCATGAACAGTTTTATATGGGCCAGACGAAGATTAGTTTGAAAGAGTTGGCCAGTGTAAAGCGTAAGTTTTCAGAGCCAATCGAAGAATACCTCAATAGGTTTCGACAACTTAAGGCAAGGTGTTTCACACAGGTGCCTGAACATGAGTTGGTCGAAATGGCAGCAAGAGGTTTAGATTACTCTATTAGGAAGAAATTAGATACGCAGTATCTGAGAGATATGGCCCAATTGGCCGACAGAGTCCGACAGCTAGAAAGGCTGAAAGACGAAAAGTCAAGATTTAACAAAGGAAAGAAAGTAGCTTTTGTCGAACTCAACGAAAGTAGCGAAGGGGCTTGCGAAGAGTCCCCCTACTTCGAGGAGAACGAAGTCGATCTTGCTGAATTAAAACAGGGTCCCCCATATTCCTATCGAGTACTGGCCCCTCCTCAAGGAAAGGGCTTTGTCGAATTAGAAAAGAACGATAGGTTCCCTAAGAAAACTTACACCTTTGACATCACGAAATGTGATGAAATCTTCGATTTGCTAGTAAAGGATGGGCATATGATAGTGTCGCCTGGTGCTAAAACACCACCCTTAGAGCAGCGAAAAAAGAGAGGTTTTTGTAAGTACCATAATTTTCTGGGTCATAAAACATCTCAATGTTTTCTTTTCAGGGATCTCGTCCAGAATGTGATACAGGAGGGACGCTTGAAGTTTGGAGATAAGGCGAAGGGCCAGATGAAGGTGGATGCTGATCCGCTGCAATTGGCTGATGCTCTTTATGCTGAACCTATGGAAGCAAACATGATAGATGCTACTGAGGGCATCGAGTTTTCTGTTAACATGATGGAGGTTACTGAGGACCTCATTTCAGCACCAATGATGGCGAAATGCGTCATGGGTTTCGGTTTGGACGATACGGCAGTCACAGTAGAGGAGAATACTGGTCGAAATGATAACGATTCAAGTCTAAGGGTTCAAAGTCATCCAAGTTACGCCATGGTAACCAAGGAAACAACTGATCATTTCGTCAGAATGGACCAGGCCACTGAGGGCTTGGAAAGAATGGAGCTAGACGGGACGGTCGAAGTTAATATGGTCGACATTAACCCATCGGAGACCATGGAAGAGAAAGAATTAAAACACCATGAGGGATGTAGCAGATTAGCATACCTAGAGACAGAAGAGTCAATCGTTGGTTTTTTACATCGGTGCAAAGACAATGGATCGAGCGTGATGTTGTGCCCCAGGTGCAGCGCCATTTTCGATAGAAAAGAAGCAGAGAAGCTAGAGGGAGAACGTCGATGTCGTCTGAACAGAGGTGGCCATGGTTTTGATCAACGAAAGAGCTACCATAGGAGGACAGAAGACAAACGGTCTGAACCTCGAATCAGGCCACCAATTGCTAGGCCCGCCAGTTTCAAACCTGTTGTCGATTCCGCTGATGGAAAGTGGAGGAAGCCTAATGAAGAGAGGGTGCAAGGGCAGCAAAGGTGGAAGAGCTTCGAAGTGAATCGAGGATCTTCGGTCTCCTACAGCAAGGAGTATCAATCCTCAAAAACAGCGCACATATCTGAAAAATACAAAGGTAAGAATCCTATGACTAGGTCTCAATGGAGGAGAGAGCAAAGAAGAAGAAAGGCTCTCAGAGAAGAGATGGAGAAAAATCAGTCAAAGAATAGTTCAAACCCCCCCAAAAAAGAAGGACAGCAATCGAAGATAGCTGAAAAGTTACCAGTTGGGAGAAGGCTATTTTCGCCTAAACAAGACAGACCAACGGAAGGGGACGAAGACATGACAGATAACTTTGACTCCGATGACTCTTTGGACCTGGTGGTCAACATGGTGTCGGTGATGCCCCGGGAGTTCAATAGGGTTTCAGAGGTCGAAGAACCAGGCGCAGACGCTGAGTGGGAAATAGCAACACATAAACTTGTATGCTATTACGTGATGAACAACGGCTGTGTCGAAGAGCAAAACGCTTTCTTCGAACGACCCACTGAAGAAATGAGGACCCACCTGAAACCGTTGTATATTACAGCAAAAGTGGAGAACATCCCCATCAACAAAATACTGGTGGACTGTGGCGCTACGGTAAACCTAATGCCACATTCTTTGCTGACCAAAATAGGAAAGCATGACGCTGATACAAAGCCACATAATATGGTTTTGTCGAATTATGAAGGAAAAGTAGGAACCACCAGGGGTGTGATTCAGGTGGACGTTGTCGCTTGCGCGAAAATAAGGTGCCGGCATGACAGAAGAGTCGCCACCTTTCGTTATTTATCCCTCAGAGCGGGAAAGGAAACGATCGGAAAAACCTGACGAATAAGGGTAAGACAAGGTCATCGCAACCATTGTCTGGGTTCGGGAGTCGGTTACGCAAGGGGAAGGTATTAGCACCCCTCACGTCCGTCGTACTCGACGGGATCCTCGCTTGTTTGTTTACTTGGACGGGTTGGTTATAATCTATCTACCTATCAAGGCTGGCTGAAAAAGGAAAGAAAAATGACTCGGCAAAGCATCGCGCTTTATGCCTACGTATTCCCGTCTGGAACGAGAAATCAGAGTCAACGTAGTTCGGCCTACGAAGGGTTACGGGGAAAGGTTGCTCGCTAGGACGTCGCGTCCTATGCCTACGTACTTTCATCTGGTATGAAAGATCAGAGCAAACGTAGTTCGGCTAACTACGGGTTATCTCCTAAAAGAAGTGTTTTTCATTATGTTTGCGATTTCAACCGCACTAGAGACTATGACCTGAGAGTGAATGCATCGCATGTCACCCAAAGGGTACCGTACTAAACATCCATCCTCAGATAGCTTAAGGCTCGTAGCGTACGAAAGAAA
This sequence comes from Lathyrus sativus, assembly GCA_963859935.3. Taxonomy (NCBI): domain Eukaryota; kingdom Viridiplantae; phylum Streptophyta; class Magnoliopsida; order Fabales; family Fabaceae; genus Lathyrus; species Lathyrus sativus. The sequence continues at coordinate 469,668,783 of OZ012738.1, forward strand.
TCATTCATGATTACTGTATTTTAAACTGCTTCGAGATGAGAAGAGAACAGGCCCAACTAGGAGGGAGACTACCAAGTCCTACTGTTGTCATGCCATGGATTCATCCTATGGTTGAGGTTTGAACAGGGAACTCCTAGATGTTGTCATGCATAGGTTTCAACCTAAAAATCTATCATCAAATCCTCATCAGAAGAAATGAGAGTCCTAAGGGATCATGTCAATGATACACCAAAACAGACAAAAGCATCAGCTTTAACAGTAAAATGCATGCAATGCAAGTGAGGGAGGAAATGTGTGCGGGGCTTCAGCCTCCACAAGCTCATCTCAACCTCAAGCCAGTCATGAAATAACAGTAATCATACCGAAAATAAACCACAGGCTATCAAGCAATGAACAGATAAAAGAAATGAAGTGCCATCAGGCAAACAAAACACACATGCTAGAGAAAGAATCATCTACTCTCTAATCCTAACCCTAGCACAGAATCTGAATCAAATCTAAGCAAAGCCCTAAAGCAAAACCTAACCAAAGGAACACAATCCCAATCTTCAAGCTTCAGAACAAGCCTACCAAAGAAAGGGAGCTAAGTAAGCAGACTCATAGTGTCTTCCTCAGGAAAGCACTAGGAGGTGTATACTCAGGAGTCATATCCTATGTGGCTCAACCACTGTGATCAGTTTATATTCCTCCTCAGGAGGAATTAAACTCACAAGCAGGCTCCAACATCACTGGATATTTAGGAAATCCTATCTGAACTAGTGGAACTAAATGAGCAGACTCATAGGACCTTCCTCAAGAAAGTACTAGGAGGCTTCCACTTAGGAGTTGCATCCTATGTGGCTCAACAACTGTGATCAGTTTACATTCCTCCTCAGGAGAAATTAAACTCACAAGTTGGCTCCAACATCATTGGATACTTGAGAAATCCTAGACAAACTAGTGGAACTAAGTGAATAGACCCATAGGACCTTCCTCAGGAAAGTACTAGGAGGCTTCCACTTAGGAGTTGTATCCCATGTGGCTCCACAACATGTGATCAGTTTACATTCCTCCTCAGGAGAAACTAAACTCACAAGTTGGCTCCAACATCATTGGATACTTAAGAAACCCTAGATAAACTAATGGAACTAAGTGGGTAGACCCATAGGACCTTCCTCAGGAAAGTACTAGGAGGCTCCCACTTAGGAGTTGTACCCCATGTGGCTCAACAACATGTGATCAGTTTACATTCCTCCTCAGGAGAAATTAAACTCACAAGTTGGCTCCAACATCATTGGATACTTAAGAAAGAGGTGAGAAGAAATAATGAAAGTCATTCATAGTGCCTTCCTCAGGAAAGTACCATGAACTTCCTTCAAACTTCAGGATCTCAAACCTCACAGACAGGGGATAATCCAAGCTCTGGGTCTCTGAGTCTTGATCTACAATCTTCTCTTCCATCATGCTCCTCAACAAGCTCTTCAAGACAACACAAGCCCCACAACAAATTCCCCAAAATAAACCCCAGAGATGAACAGATAACCACAGGACAGACAAAATCATCAGGCAACTTCAGAAAATACCTAAAAATACTAAACCAAGGGGGAAAAATCTAACAATTATTCACAAGGGTCTACAACCTCTACCCATAACATCCACATATGCCTCTACCCAAAAATCAGAACAAAACTATCTAAAGAAAATGGACTCTCTTACCTATGCATAACCTAAACCCTAATTAAGCACCCTAAGGCTATCCTAACTAAACTAATCAAATTTTAATCTAAAAATCAAGAATTAAATCCTATGGGGAACTATGATTCAATATCTAATTACACAAAAAATAATGAATTAAAAATCCTAAGGGAAGGCCCTAAAAGAAATTCTACAAAATCATGAACAAAATTAATCCTATTTTAAAAGCTATTTAAAAGAAAAATCTATTAAAAATATGAAAAGAAAATAAAATGGACATTTTATTTATTTATAATTTTCTAGACAAATTTATTAACATATGAAAAAAAACAAGAATTAAAAAATATTTAATTTCCTATTTTTTATGAATTTTATAAAAGACAAACAATAAAAGAAAATAAAAAAAGAATTAAAGGGGATGGGGGGTGAAAATAGCAAGGCAGGCTAGTTCATTTCTAGATGGGCTGAATATGGGGGGGGGGGGGTGCGCATAGCACCCTGAGATAGGCCCACACGCTCCCACTAATTGAAACGGCAGCGTTTAGCTGCTCGAATTTTCCCTCCGCTTCTAGTTCAATCTGAGCCGTGGATGAGGTGGAATTGGTCAAATATCCAGACTGATCCAAGGGTCCTTGGTTGTCTTCTTCCTTGGACACCTAGGGTTTCATGAATTCAGCCCCCACACGTGAATCTTCTATCTCCTCTACCTCTCTCACTAAGCCATGAAAACTCACGATCCAAAGACCAAAATGAATCTCCTCCTCGCCCTCTACAAGACTGTAGCCATAGATTTTCTTAATACTCACTCTAGAAAAATATATGGAGCGTGGAAGTCTTGGACACCATTACTTTCCTCTGGTTTGCATGATCATGACCTTGGCTGAAACTAACCTAGAATGATCTACACCTCATGGTGACTATTCTAAACTACAAAACTAAGGTTATAATACACTAAGGCACGAGTTCTTGAACTCAAAACAGAAATGGCCATAACACAAACCTACATGTAATGCTTTCAAACTCACCATGATTCGTCCTATATTGGTCTCTATCACATTTCTCCTAACAACCAACCCTAAAATAGAATAAATAAAGAGATTCAAGAGAAAACGCATACCTTGCAAGTGATGATGGCTATGGTGTTTCTCTTCCAATTCAAGCCTTGGTGCTCTCTTGGAATGATCTTCAATGACTCTATGTGCTTCTGTTTGCAGTAGTTTTGGCTCACACTTCTTGAATCAAACTGGCCAATCCTTCATGCAAGTTGGAGTGAAGCTTGTGATCTCATGAACCAGCCACGAATTCTCCTTGATTTTTCTTGCCAAATACTCAATGTTGCTTGTAGATGATGATGATAATCAGAATTGTAGTGATGGATGAAGTTTCAATGGGGTTTGGAATGAAAATGCACTTTTGGAGTGAAGGAATCAAAGTGTAGTATGCAAGCTCTAAGAATCTCTAACCAATGCATGGAGCCACTCTAGGGCTTATATAGATGAGAATGAAAGTGTGTGGAAGTTTGTAGAACCTTCCATGAAGCTTCTAGAACTTCTCATGCAATGATAATTTGAATTTGCCATATTGAGTGAATTTCATGCAATCTCATGATACATCATGCAATCTCACTTAATTTCTCCTCAAATGATATGGTAAAATGAAAACAAAGCCTTACAAGTCCTTATGTAGTATTTTCCCATCTTTCCTTTTGATGCCTTAAAGTGCAAGTAACAAATTTACAAAGCAACTCCAATTTTTAAACCTAAACTCAAAAATGTGGCTAAACCATTGTTTTTAAAATGATGCTTGGAGTCAAAATGACATATTGGATGACCTATTTTGGATTCATAGATCTTCCAAACCAATTTTCAAATTCAACTTTTTCAACTTATAAGCCATTTACAAGCCATTTGAACCACTTTTAAAAATCCATGCTCTAGGCCTTTTCAATAACTCATGGCCACTTTTCTAGGCTTAAAATGCCATTTTGAACAACTTTCATGTTTTGAGTTTTTCCATTTGAGGCTTGGAAATAGGAGATATGGCCTTTGCTTAAAAATGACCTATAACTGCCAAATGACCAAAATACCCCTGTCTTGTTCAAACCATAAGTTGAGTTCCACAAATCCTATCAAGGACTTCTACCACTCAAATTAAAGCTAAGAAGATGCCCTTCAACATTCATGTTGACCAAGAGATCATAGGAATCATCCTACTAGGGCAAAAGTTGTCTACAAGTTGGGTGACTTTCAAGGACCCAGATTCACACACCTCTGCTGACCTGTAATTTGTCAAAACCATAACTTGAGCTCTGCAACTCCTATCAAGGACTTCCACCACTCAAATTAAAGCTAAGAACAAGCTCTACAACATTCATGTTGTGGGGAAGATGAGATATCAATCACATCTAGAGCTAAAACTGCCTGGAAGATAGGGATCAAATTAGGGTTTTTTCACTGACAATCCTTGGAAACCCTGACTTGAAACTTCTCAAACTCTTCAATCATGATGAGTTGGTCTAGGAATCATCTTTATAACATCTCTATGCATCATTCCATGATCTCATGGCCCTTGGATTAAGTCTCAACCTTCTCCAAATTTCCAGTTATCCTAGGGTTGACCCAGTCAAAACCCTAATTCTACCAGTCATGGTTGAATCTTCTGAATTCTTGCATAATGACCTCTCTGGGCTTCATGATGGCTTTCAAGACCTCTCATACACTTTCTCAAAACATCAAGTTCATTCTCAAAGTCTCAGAATCATCTGAGGAGCACCCACAACTCTCAAGCTATGAAGCACACAACCCTGGTTTCAACCAATTCCTCTAAGGATCTCTTGAACTGTCTGATGAAGGTATCAACTTTCAAACACTCAATGAATAAATAATTGTTGGTCAAATTTTGGGGTGCAACAGCTGCCCCTATTCAAACGGCTTGAACCTGACTGGGTGAGAAGCGAACGGCTCTCAACCAATCAAGGTGCGAGACGATTGAATACCGGTAAACCCGAAAATTTGCCAACTGCGCGAGCACACGGTACTCTGCGGGGAACAAATCTTCGAATATTGCAACACTAGCTGCTCGACAGCTAGCTGGAGAGATACTGAACTGACATCGCCGTCAGTCATCCACATTAACTTCTTCTGATATTGCCTTCAGACAACCACAACACCCAACATCGCCGCTGGAAGACTAAACCACCTGACATCGCCGTCAAGAACAACTATAACTCGGGGAAACAAGCGCCCAACATCGCCGCCGAAGACCTAAACCTGAATCACCAAAATACCCAACATCGCCGTTGGGGAGAATACAACACTGAACAAAATATCCTGCATTGCCGCTGGAGAAAATACATCTCTGAACTAAGTACCCCGCATCGCCGCTGGAGAACTACATCTGAGCAAAGTACCCCGCCTCGCCGCTGGAGAAACACATCTGACAGAATACCCCGCATCGCCGCTGGAGAACTACGTCTGACATCGCCGTCGGAAACAAACATCCTCTTAGAGACACTTGACATTGCTGTCGTACAAACATCGTCTCTACTGGAGATTTAAAGAGTCTGACCTCGCCGTCAAACAAATATCCAACCTCGCCGTCGAACAAACATAATCTGACCTCGTCGTCAAATCCAAACGCTTAACCTCGCCGTCGAACAAACATCCAACCTCGCCGCCGGACAAATGATGATCTGACCTCGCCGTCACATCCAAACGTTCAACCTCGCTGTCGAACAAACATCCAACCTCGCCGCCGGACAAATGATGATCTGACCTCGCCGTCAAATCCAAACGTTCAACCTCGCCGTCGAACAAACATCCAACCTCGCCGCCGGACAAATGATGATCTGACCTCGCTGTCAAATCCAAACGTTTAACCTCGCCGTCGAACAAACATCCAACCTCGCCGCCGGACAAATGATGATCTGACCTCGCCGTCAAATCCAAACGTTCAACCTCGCCGTCGAACAAACATCCAACCTCGCCGCCGGACAAACATCCAACCTCGCCGCTGGACAAAACATAACACTGAACAAATCTGATCTGGGGCTCACCCCTGGTAAATGGAACAAAAGGTACACTTGCGTATCTGAAACTACTCCGCTGGGAATGAGAGACTTAACCGAGCACACTCTGATCTGGGGTTCACCCTCAGAACCATAACGAACATCGGAATACTGCTGCACACTGCCCGCCGTAGAACTTCAACATTAAAGATATATGAAACCCTGGCCCCTGGCCATTTCCAGCTTCAGCTAGAAAAAGTCTTCAAGTATTTCTGAAGATAGATGGAACCCTGCCCGTCGGCTATTCCAGCTTCAGCTAGAAACAACATAAACATCCTTGTCCTTCAAGGACGTAAACTTTGCCCGTCGGCAACTCTGCAGGAGGTATCTTCGACTTCAGTCTGAAGAAATGGTCCTTGGCCTTCAAGGATACATGGATATGCCTTCAGGCAACTCCGCCTCTGCTATAGAGCATCCGAGACTTCAGTCAGGGATATACTTCGGCCTTCAGTCCGAAAAATGAATCCTAGGTCATTCATGACCTTGGGGATAACCTTGCCCTTAGGCACCTTCGCTTCAGCTTGGGAAATCTATGACTTCAGTCAGAGAAATGGTATCCTGAGCCATTCATGACTCTACGGGGATTCAAACACTTTGCCTTCAGGCAAAACTCCGCTTCAGCTGGAGAAACATCTTCGACTTCAGTCAGAAGAAAAACTATCCACTTGATCGCAATCAATCATCTCCTCAGGACAACTGACTTGGTCTTCAGACCAACATGGATCATCTTGAATACAAAATTTGGAACTTCGTCTTCAGCCACACGTTGATTCATCAACAAGGAAATCTGAACTTACAGGAACCTTCTGATACCGCTTTCAGGCGTTTACGGAGTCCATCTTCAGACTAGACATTACTGTTGGAACAGACATATCATGCTGCTAGGGATTTCAAGAATCATCTTGAACAAACAACTCCGTCGGGCACCTTCAAGAATCATCTCGAACTGATAACCAATCTGGAGACTTTATTCTGCGGGGTACTCCAGGAATCTTCCTGGGCAACTCTTGTTGGGGACGCTACTGGGGAGCTCAAGAATCATCCTAAGCAAACAAATCGGGAACCTGCGTTGAAGTCTTAAGAATCATCTTAAGCAAACGGCTCTGCTGAGGAATTCGAGAATCATCTCGAACTGAAGACTTCGCTGGGGATCTCAAAAATCATCTTGAGCGGGCGACCGTGGGGATTACACCGGGGTCTTAAGAATCATCTTAAGAAAGCGACCTTGTTGGAGAGAATATCAGGAATCGTCCTGAGCAACTGGTCTCTTGGTGGAATGCCTGTAAAACCAGAAGGACAATGACCTAGATCATGCTTATGATGCATATGCTTCTGCGCTATGCCCCACACGGTGGGAATGATATGCTAAATGCCGTGCAATCATGCACGATGCTATGCAACGTTAAATGCTATGCAGTGTTAAATGCTATGCAGTCATACACAATGATGCGATCCCGTCCGCAAAATAAATGCCGAAGGGGAATTCTCCTGTCAAGGAGACAAGAACTACTCAGGTAGAGGAATCATCCTGCTGAGGAGAACGCGGACACGCCAATATCAATAGGCTTCGTCTGGGGAATTGATCTTCCGGTTGACTGCTGCAGGGCAAACAACTTCAGCTGACTGCCGCAGGGGAACGAAGCTCTACGAGAACTTGGACCTGCTGATATCAATCGCGGGAATAAACTGCGCGGCCGTCTCGGCTACTCTTCCGGGGATGACCACTCTGTGGGGAAACAACTTCAGCTGCTCAACACTCCACTGGGGAGAAACCAATCATGATCTGATCCACTTCCAAGGACTCGACTCTCTTGGACGTCTGCAAACTCGGTTGAGGAAGGAGAAGTCATTCTGCTTCGCTGGAGAAAGTGCGACTCTGGGGAGATATGGCATCAGCTGTTCAACATCTGCTAGGAAAACCACTCACGGTCCCAACTGCTTCCGAGGATTCGGCTCTCCTAGGGACTTGCGGACTCAGCCTGGGAGAGAAATCATTCTACTTCAATGGAGAGTACGACTCTGACGAGGAATTTCAATTCCGCTGGGGAAGAAAGAATCATCTGACTTCGGGGGAGAGTACCACTCTGCAGAGGAATACAACATCAGCTGTTCCAGCACTCTACTGGGGAAGAGGGAATCATCCAACTTTAGGAGAGAGCATAACTCTGGTGGGGAATCTCAATTCCGCGGGAGACTTCAGTCTGGCACCATCAGTTACTTCATTCTTTGGCATACGAACAGCTTCCTACAAGACTTGCACTTGCGACCCGGTGCTGGGGAAATGAGCTTCGGCCCTTGACTCCGCTGAGAAGATGACGTTCCTTCAGGATGCGTCTGCTTGGGGAAGAGAATCATCTCTGCGTGGGGAGACATATCAATGCTCACTATTTGCGTTCAGATTCTGCGGAGGAGAGGCTACTGAACTCTGCTGGAGAGGGAGGACTCGCCCTGCTTCGGGGATGCGCACTGCACATCTTCTGGAAGGTGCTACACCTGCAATAACACAAACAAACAGACAAGATACCCTCCTCAAAGGGGCCTATCCAGGTTATTATCTCGTGACAATATTCCATTAATTAATTGTTTCAACAATCAATGGGCCTAGGCCCGTAAGTTTATGTATGCGCATTTTATTAAAAACATCGGCGTTTTCGTTCGCAAACAAAACAGATAAATGCTAAACAGACAAGCAGAATTGCTGAATAATGTGCATTTTATTGATGATGAACCCCTGAATGGGCAAAAATGTTTTACAACAGAGGCAAGCTCCTGGAATGAGGAAGCCGCACAAAAAGAAAACATAAATATACATCAGTATATACAAATGTCGGCAACGAGGCGTAGACGAACACCATGAGTTGATCCCTCTAAGACCCACTCGACTTCGATACTTCTCCGACGCTTCAGCTTCGGAAGAGATTGATTCAGATGAACGGCCCTCAGGTCCTCCAAACCACTAAACAATGAAAGTCCACACGCGGAACGCAGTCATTTGCTTATTCAAATCCCTAACTTTTGCGTGAACCGCCCTTTACGGGTTTTCAGTTCACCGGGATACCCTTTTTTGCCGAAGCCGCCCAGTGTAGGTTTTCGACTTCGCGGGTGTACATTTTTTCAATATATCCCTAATTTTTGCCCGAACCTTTTATTCTGTTTTTGGTTCGCCGGGATGCCCCTTTTTTGCCTGGACTCTTTCTTTTTTGTCCAGCGGGTCTCTTTCAAGCAAAGTATTTTTTAACTGCGTCCGCGTTCACCGGGGATGCAAAATCTTCACCATCCATCGTGGATAACAACAAAGCTCCTCCTGAGAAGACCTTGCTGACGACATACGACCCTTCGTAATTCGGAGTCCACTTGCCCCGGCGATCGGAGTGTGGCGGAAGAATCTTCTTCAGGACGAGATCACCCGTCTGAAAGCTTCTAGGACGCACCTTCTTGTCGTGAGCTTTCTTCATTCGGCTTTGGTACAGGCGACCAAATGCAATCGACGCTAACCTCTTCTCGTCCATCAGGCTGAGCTGGTTCAAGCGATTCGTAACCCATTCCGCCTCGTCGAGTTTCACATCCACCAAAACCCGCAAAGAAGGAATCTCCACTTCTAACGGTAGGACAGCTTCCATACCGTACACCAAGAAGAAAGGAGTTGCCCCGGTCGACGTTCGCACCGTCGTACGATAACCGTGCAAGGCAAACGGCAGCATCTCGTGCCAATCTTTGTACGTCACAACCATCTTCTGAACAATCTTCTTTATGTTCTTGTTGGCCGCTTCAACGGCGCCATTCATCTTCGGCCGGTAAGGAGATGAGTTGTGGTGTTCAATCTTGAAGCTCTGGCACAGCTCCTTCATCATCTTATTATTCAAATTAGAACCATTATCAGTAATGATCCGCTCGGGAATTCCATAGAGACAGATGATGTCCCTCTTTATGAATTTAGCTACCACCTGCTTGGTCACATTAGCGTACGAGGCTGCCTCCACCCATTTGGTGAAGTAGTCGATAGCTACCAGAATGAAACGATGACCATTGGATGCAGTGGGCTCGATCTTGCCTATCATGTCGATGCCCCACATGGAGAACGGCCAAGGGGAGGACATGACATTCAATGGGCACGGCGGCACATGAACTTTATCAGCATAAATATGGCATTTATGACATTTCTTCGCGAATCTGAAGCAATCCGACTCCATAGTCAGCCAGTAGTATCCTGCTCTCAGGATCTTTCTCGTCATGGCATGCCCGCCGGCGTGCGTACCAAATGTGCCCTCATGGACTTCTTCCATGAGCATACTTGCCTCTTTCTCATCTACACATCTGAGTAGCACGAGATCGTGGTTTCTCTTATACAGCACTCCATCAGGATTGAGATAAAAGTTTCCAGATAGCCTCCTCAGAGTCTTCTTATCCTGGGTTGACGCACCCGCAGGATACTCCTTAGTCATAAGGAAGGTCTGGATGTCGTGGAACCAAGGCTTGCCGTCGGCGGCATCCTCGATTGCAAAGACAAATGCCGGTCTGTCAAGACGCGAAAGTACAATTCTTGGAGCCTCATTCCAATAATTGACTTTATACATTGAAGCCAACGTGGCTAAGGCATCAGCCATCTGATTTTCAGCCTTGGGTACATGATGAAGTTCCACTCGATCGAAGAAAGGAAGCAGCCTCCTGGCATAATTCATGTACGGCACTAAATTCGCTTGACGAGTTTCCCACTCCCCTTTAATCTGATTGATTACAAGCGCTGAGTCACCATATATGTCTAGATTCTTGATTCTCAAATCAATTGCCCCTTCTAGACCCATAATACATGCTTCATACTCGGCTTCATTGTTGGTAACTGGAAACGTCAGTCTCGCAGTAAACGGGATGTGGGATCCGTGAGGAGTTGTGATGATAGCCCCGATACCACTTCCATAGGAATTAACCGCTCCGTCGAATATCAACTTCCACTGAGACTTCCTATCTGGCCCCTCATCGGGCAATGGCTCATCGCAATCCTTCGCTTTGAGAAACATAATATCCTCGTCAGGGAATTCGAACTTCATTGGCTGGTAGTCTTCGATTGGCTGTTCGGCAAGGTAATCAGACAATACGCTTCCCTTAATGGCCTTTTGAGAGACGTACTGAATATCATATTCCGTTAACACCATTTGCCATCTGGCAATCCTGCCCGAAAGAGCCTGCTTCTCGAAGACGTACTTGATCGGATCCATCTTCGAAATTAGCATAGTGGTGTGATTGAGCATATACTGTCGTAGACGTTTGGCGGCCCAAGCTAATGCGCAACACGTCTTCTCCAGCATCGAGTATCGAGATTCACACTCAGTGAACTTTTTACTCAAATAATAAATGGCATGCTCTTTTCTACCCGTCTCGTCGTGCTGACCGAGAACACACCCCATACTATTCTCCAGAACCGTCAGGTACATGATTAATGGCCGTCCAGCCACTGGGGGTATCAAGATTGGAGGTTCTTGAAGATACTGCTTTATTTTGTCGAATGCCTTCTGGCAATCCTCATTCCAAGTAATCGCCTGATCTTTCTTTAAAAGCTTGAACATCAGTTCACAAGTGGCCGTGAGCTGAGAGATAAACCTTGCAATGTAGTTTATTCGGCCCAGGAAACCACGAACTTCTTTTTCTGTTTTCGGCGCTGGCATTTCTTGGATAGCTTTTATCTTCGCAGGATCAACTTCAATACCTCGTTCACTAACGATAAACCCCAATAACTTTCCGGACCGCACTCCGAAAGTGCACTTGTTAGGATTCAGCCTCAGCCTGAACTTCCTAAGCCTTTCAAACAGCTTCAACAAGTTGACCAGATGCTCTTCCTCTGTTTGGGACTTTGCAATCATGTCATCAACATAGACCTCGATCTCATGATGAATCATATCATGAAACAAAGTTACCATTGCTCGCTGGTAAGTGGCCCCTGCGTTCTTCAGACCGAAGGGCATTACCTTATAGCAGAATGTTCCCCAGGGGGTGATAAACGTCGTTTTCTCCATGTCCTCCGGTGCCATCTTAATTTGATTGTAACCGGAGAAGCCGTCCATGAATGAAAACACGGAAAACTGGGCTGTGTTGTCGACCAACACATCGATATGAGGCAATGGGAAATCATCCTTAGGGCTTGCCCTATTCAAATCCCGATAATCGACGCACATGCGTACCTTACCGTCCTTCTTCGGTACAGGCACTATGTTGGCGACCCACGGAGGGTAAGTGGTAACGGCTAGAAATCCTGCGTCCAACAGCTTCTGGACTTCTTCTTTGATTTTTACAGCCATGTCTGGTCTCGTCCTCCTAAGCTTCTGCTTGACTGGAGGGCAATCTTCTCGCAACGGCAAGAGATGAACCACGATATCTGTGTCAAGTCCGGGCATATCCTCATATGACCAAGCAAAGACGTCACTATACTCTCGAAGCATCTCGACCAGTCTATGCTTGACATCATTCTGCAGCGCAACCCCCACTCTGACATTTCTGACGAGCTCCTCAGAACCCATATTTACAATCTCAATATCCTCTTCGTGAGGCAGAATAACCTTTTCTTCTTGTCTCAACAAGCGGGCCAACTCTTCCGGAAGGTCTTCGTCTTCATCAATCTCATCCTCGGCTTGATAGATCGGGCAATCAAAGTCGTAGTGAGCCGTAGAGGGTCCAGAGTCGATGTCGTCTGTTACGTGGATCCTGCAATAACAAGGGTTAAGTTTAAAGCAAGAATATGCAGGTTAGCACAAACCTCGTTGCCATTTTGCTGTTTTTCGAAATAAACATAAAACAGGAATAACAGAGAACACAATATTTGATTACGAAGAAAACGCCTTTTATTTATTAACAAAATGCATACACATAATCCAGCAAGGCCCTGACAGTAAAACCACTATGCCCCGGGCAGGACATAGGGTTGTACAAAGATTGTAAAAAGCAAATCATTACTCTTCACTTGTCAGCTTGATAATCTCCTTGATGGTCCAATTATGGAGGCGCTCTCCCGGCTTGCTCGGTTGAATCCAGGCGTCAAGATCGCAATCACTGTCCCCACTGTCCTCCGACGCAGCGTTGATGCTCTCGAAAATTACTCCCCCCTTGGTGAATAGGATCGGCCCTTTCCCACGAGACGAGCTGCCAGAAGAAGATGAAGCTTCAGCTCCAGGAGAATATCCCAATCCAAACTTATCCTGCTTGATTGGTATATCCAGAACATGCCCCCAGCCTGGGGTGGAACCGGCTTCGACAACGGCCCGAGCTTCCTTAAACGAGGAGAGATTCATCCCTTGCTTCCCTGCGACGACAGGAGCTACCTCTTTTACCCTGACGGTTTCAAATGCTTGGCAGAGCGTTTCATGGATCTCGCCATCCATTTCAACATATTTAAAGGACGACAGGTGGTTCACCATGATGTCCTCCTCACCACAGACTGTTACTATGCTGCCCCCGACAGCATATTTGAGCTTCTGATGCAGCGTGGACGTCACGGCACCAGCAGAATGGATCCATGGCCGACCTAAGAGGCAACTATAGGCGGGCATGATATCCATGATATAGAAAACCGTATTGAACGTCTCTGGACCAACTTGAATTGGCAAGGTCAACTCTCCAAAGACGTGGCGCTTGGTTCCATCAAAGGCCTTCACGACCAGATCACTGGGCGTGCACAGCAATCCACGGGTATCCAACTTCATCAGTGCCTTCTTCGGAAGCACATTAAGCGAGGAACCCGTGTCCACCAGGACATGCGACATGATCGTACCTCTGCACTCTATCGAGACGTGCAAGGCGCTGTTGTGATCTCTTCCCTTAGGAGTCAGCTCCAGATCTGTAAATCCCAGCCCATTACCGGCATTGACATGGGCTACCACTTCTTCCAGCTGATTTACTGATATCTCCTGCGGCACGTATGCAGCGTTCAATACCTTCAGTAACGCGTTGCGGTGCGCCTCAGAACACAGCAACAAATTAAGAATAGAGATCTTTGACGGAGTCTGATGAAGGTGATCTACAATCTTGTAGTCACTTTTCTTGATTAATCGCATGAACTCTTCAGCATCTTTAACCAGCAAATCTTTTTCTGCCCCAGAAGGGACCTCCTCGACAGCTTTACCTTTACCCTTATCCACAGCGTCAGCCCGGACCACTTTCTCTGCTGCAACCTCTGCTGGTGCAAATACTCTACCTCTTCGAGTGATACCACTGACTTCGGTAAGGTTCTGCACAGTCGATCCGAATGGATCAAGCTCTATCTTCTGACCATTGCAGTAAACTTCGGCGCCGTAATGCCATGGAACAGCATTAGTACTCTCGAATGGGATTGGTCCGGCCCTGGTGATGGTGATAGTAGGCGGACGAGGCGCAGAAATAGTAATAGGGTGACGAGGAATAGTAATGGTAGCAACTTCGTCTGCCTGCTTCAGCACGACTTCCCCTGATGCACTCTCAACGCTCCGGCTGAACTGTAAAATACCCTCAGACATCAGGCTTTGGATACCTTCGATCAGCTGCTCACACCCATCAGGAAGTGTAGCACAAGCCATACATAACTCTCCGCATCCAGGAAAGAAGCCTTTCTTCAGCAACTTAGCCTTGACAAAACTCAACGGCGTCTTCAAATCTTTGACATCAGTCAGCAAGTCCGCACTCTCCTCAGTGATAACAGCATTCACTCCGCCCCCCTTATGATGAGGCATTGGATTCTTGGTGACGTTGGGCACGCTATCAGAAAAGTTGATAACCTTGGCGTCCACCAAGTCCTGGACTTTGTGCTTAAAAGCTTTACAATTCTCAATCGTATGGCCAGGTGCCCCAGTGTGGAATTCACAAGTAGCATTGGCATCATACCCCGGTGGTGGTGCCCCTGTTAAGGGAGCCAACGTCCTCTTTTGAACTAATTGGAGCTGAAGCAATGTTTGCAAAAGCTGTGCATACGACATAGGTGGAGTATCAAAATGACGACTTGCCATAGGAGCCCGATTCTGATATCTTTTATACCCCTGCTGATTCTGCTGCTGAGGTTGCTGCTGCTGCGGAGCAGCTGGGATATTTATGCTAGCAATCTGAGGCTGAGGGCCCTTGCCCTTTCTCCTAGCATTAGTGACAACACTGGCATCTCCCTCTCGACGCTTGCCAGCGTAAGGTTTCTTACTACCTCCTCCAGCTGAGGATGATTCGCCCTGAATTTTTCCAATCTTTATGCCGTTCTCAACATACTCGCCCAAAGTGATGAGAGCCGAGAATGTTCCAGACATGCCGCTGACCAGCTTTTCATAGTAGATTCCAGGGAGGGTAGCTACGAACATTTGCACTAGCTCACGCTCAACCATCGGCGGTTGAACCCGTGCAGCCAATTCACGCCATCGCTGGGCGTACTCTTTGAAGCTTTCATTGTTCCGCTGCGAGAGATTCTGAAGCTGAACTCGGTTGGGAGCCAAGTCGCTATTGTATTGATAATGGAGGACGAACGCTTCGGCGAGGTCTTTCCAGGTGCGCACAGTAGCAGGCTCCAAACCCATATACCATTCGAGCGATGGACCCGAAAGACTATCCTGAAAGAAGTGCATCAGCAACTTCTCATCGTCAGAATAGGCGGACATCTTTCTATAATAAGATCGGAGGTGGACCTGGGGGCAAGTAGTACCCTTATACTTCTCAAAGGTAGGCACCTTGAACTTGTGAGGTACTTTAAAGTCAGCAATCAGCCCGAGCTTGGACATGTCAACGCCCAATGTGTTCTGATTTTCGATGTCTCTCATCTTGTCTTCCAGCGCCTTGAACCTGAGTCGAGCTTCAGCATTCAACTCTGCTTCTACACCTCTCTGAGAGAATACGTCATCCTGATGGTCCTCCAGCCACGGTTGAGGCACCAACAGATTTCTTGCACCAGTATTGCCGTTGACCGGCCCTATGTTAACATTGGCTCCCAAACTACCATTGTCGACGCCTGCCGCATTGAGTCCGAGATTAGTCATCAGATTGCCGTTAGCGCTGCCGTTGCCCCCGGCAGCAGGAACAACGTTCTGTGGAGCATCCACTGGAGGAGGAGTGGGTACGGCCCCGCCGTGAAGTATGTCATTACTGTCAACCCTGGAGATGAGAGGTTGAACCAGAGTACGAAGCTGGTCTTGACCATTCGCGACCACTTGCATCAGCTCCATAAAACGATCCATCCGTTCACGGAGCTCTTGAACATCTGACTGCACCTGGTCCATTATCCTTGTCTGATTAGCGCGAGTTGAGTAGCGGTGGATGAGTCTTTGATCAATCCTGGAGATCGAAAGCAGCTCGGAACCTGAGTACCTGAAAAACCTTGCAACATTAAAGGTTAGGAAAAGCAACAAAATGTATGTCATGCAAAATGCTTCATGCAGATGCATGCGTGCGTCCGTGCGCTTGAGAGATTCCCCCTGATCCTGGCGCCTTAGTACCAGTGCTGACAATAATAAGGAGAGGAATCTGGTCCCCATCATGGAAACAACAATCCCACATATACACAGGAAGCCTATAGCATTGGTGATAGCCAACTCCGACACATCAGGGATCGAGAACTCGCACGTAACAGGCTGTAGTAACACAATAAGAGGCGAGAGATCCTGGATCGGGGAAACGGTACCTGCCATAGACACACGCCAATGGAATGCGAATGATCATGCAAACTAATGCAAAATGCAGGTATGCAACAATATATCCAGGCGGCTGCTGTGGAGATTCGGTATCAACAGTCACTGATGAGAAGGAAACCCCGGTGTAAAACCACTGATCTGATCTGCTAAGAATAACCCTCTGGCAGGACCATATATATAAGATCAAAATTCTGCTCTGTCGAGAGCAAATGTCTGATAACAAGGACCCCGGATGCGAGATCAAGAGATATATGGTGATGAGGTCTTCAGACCCCAAATCAAAAATCTGCCCTATCGAGAACAAACACACAGCTGCTGATGAGATCTTCAGACCCCACTCAAAATCTGCCCTATCAAGAACAAACAACAACTGCTGATGAGATCTTCAGACCCCACTCAAAATCTGCCCTATCCAGAACAAACCTCTGATGACAATACTCTGACCAAAGCCTGCTCTATCAAGAACAGACAAACACCCGATGATAAGATCCTCTGACCAAACTCTTGCTCTGTCAAGAACAGTCAAATCTGCCATCGAGAACCCTGATATCAACATAACTGATTCACTGTCAAGAAAACCAGGTAGTCTGAAGGTATAAGTTTCCTGCAATATCCCAACCCCACTCACAGGTCTGGACCTAATCCACGGACAAAGGTACGACATCCTATGCGGTCATCAGCGTCACAGACTTTCACGAGTGATGATACGATTCCCAGAAGGAGTGGCATCATCAAGTCATGAAGAGGCCTCACTTAGCTGACTTCCATATGATCGGTCCCCAGAGTCGACAATCCTCACGTCTGGACTCCCCTCAGATCCTCAGGACTGGAAAGGAGCACCTCTGTAAGAATCTCGTCTGAGCGCATATTTTCGTAGGGAACTGTGCTTGCTCAGCAGACAGGTTCGTCTACTACTTCTCCACAACTATATCTAGGTGTGTACTCAAGCCCAGGTCCGGCTTCTCACTCATAGTAACATCCCTCTCCCACAACAGCACAGATAATCATATCAAACTGGAAATAAAATGCGGGAAATAAAATGCGGGAAGTAAAAATGCGATAAATAAACGCAACCCAACAAGCAAACGTACAAACGATAGGATTGACTCTCATAGGGAACCGGAGAACCAGAGATTCTGGGTTCGATCCCCAGCAGAGTCGCCAGCTGTCGCTTGCGCCAAAATAAGGTGCCGGCATGACAGAAGAGTCGCCACCTTTCGTTATTTATCCCTCAGAGCGGGAAAGGAAACGATCGGAAAAACCTGACGAATAAGGGTAAGACAAGGTCATCGCAACCATTGTCTGGGTTCGGGAGTCGGTTACGCAAGGGGAAGGTATTAGCACCCCTCACGTCCGTCGTACTCGACGGGATCCTCGCTTGTTTGTTTACTTGGACGGGTTGGTTATAATCTATCTACCTATCAAGGCTGGCTGAAAAAGGAAAGAAAAATGACTCGGCAAAGCATCGCGCTTTATGCCTACGTATTCCCGTCTGGAACGAGAAATCAGAGTCAACGTAGTTCGGCCTACGAAGGGTTACGGGGAAAGGATGCTCGCTAGGACGTCGTGTCCTATGCCTACGTACTTTCATCTGGTATGAAAGATCAGAGCAAACGTAGTTCGGCTAACTACGGGTTATCTCCTAAAAGAAGTGTTTTTTATTATGTTTGCGATTTCAACCGCACTAGAGACTATGACCTGAGAGTGAATGCATCGCATGTCACCCAAAGGGTACCGTACTAAACATCCATCCTCAGATAGCTTAAGGCTCGTAGCGTACGAAAGAAATCATTCATGATTACTGTATTTTAAACTGCTTCGAGATGAGAAGAGAACAGGCCCAACTAGGAGGGAGACTACCAAGTCCTACTGTTGTCATGCCATGGATTCATCCTATGGTTGAGGTTTGAACAGGGAACTCCTAGATGTTGTCATGCATAGGTTTCAACATAAAAATCTATCATCAAATCCTCATCAGAAGAAATGAGAGTCCTAAGGGATCATGTCAATGATACACCAAAACAGACAAAAGCATCAGCTTTAACAGTAAAATGCATGCAATGCAAGTGAGGGAGGAAATGTGTGCGGGGCTTCAGCCTCCACAAGCTCATCTCAACCTCAAGCCAGTCATGAAATAACAGTAATCATACCGAAAATAAACCACAGGCTATCAAGCAATGAACAGATAAAAGAAATGAAGTGCCATCAGGCAAACAAAACACACATGCTAGAGAAAGAATCATCTACTCTCTAATCCTAACCCTAGCACAGAATCTGAATCAAATCTAAGCAAAGCCCTAAAGCAAAACCTAACCAAAGGAACACAATCCCAGTCTTCAAGCTTCAGAACAAGCCTACCAAAGAAAGGGAGCTAAGTAAGCAGACTCATAGTGTCTTCCTCAGGAAAGCACTAGGAGGTGTATACTCAGGAGTCATATCCTATGTGGCTCAACCACTGTGATCAGTTTATATTCCTCCTCAGGAGGAATTAAATTCACAAGCAGGCTCCAACATCACTGGATATTTAGGAAATCCTATCTGAACTAATGGAACTAAATGAGCAGACTCATAGGACCTTCCTCAGGAAAGTACTAGGAGGCTTCCACTTAGGAGTTGCATCCTATGTGGCTCAACAACTGTGATCAGTTTACATTCCTCCTCAGGAGAAATTAAACTCACAAGTTGGCTCCAACATCATTGGATACTTGAGAAATCCTAGACAAACTAGTGGAACTAAGTGAATAGACCCATAGGACCTTCCTCAGGAAAGTACTAGGAGGCTTCCACTTAGGAGTTGTATCCCATGTGGCTCCACAACATGTGATCAGTTTACATTCCTCCTCAGGAGAAACTAAACTCACAAGTTGGCTCCAACATCATTGGATACTTAAGAAACCCTAGATAAACTAATGGAACTAAGTGGGTAGACCCATAGGACCTTCCTCAGGAAAGTACTAGGAGGCTCCCACTTAGGAGTTGTACCCCATGTGGCTCAACAACATGTGATCAGTTTACATTCCTCCTCAGGAGAAATTAAACTCACAAGTTGGCTCCAACATCATTGGATACTTAAGAAAGAGGTGAGAAGAAATAATGAAAGTCATTCATAGTGCCTTCCTCAGGAAAGTACCATGAACTTCCTTCAAACTTCAGGATCTCAAACCTCACAGACAGGGGATAATCCAAGCTCTGGGTCTCTGAGTCTTGATCTACAATCTTCTCTTCCATCATGCTCCTCAACAAGCTCTTCAAGACAACACAAGCCCCACAACAAATTCCCCAAAATAAACCCCAGAGATGAACAGATAACCACAGGACAGACAAAATCATCAGGCAACTTCAGAAAATACCTAAAAATACTAAACCAAGGGGGAAAAATCTAACAATTATTCACAAGGGTCTACAACCTCTACCCATAACATCCACATATGCCTCTACCCAAAAATCAGAACAAAACTATCTAAAGAAAATGGACTCTCTTACCTATGCATAACCTAAACCCTAATTAAGCACCCTAAGGCTATCCTAACTAAACTAATCAAATTTTAATCTAAAAATCAAGAATTAAATCCTATGGGGAACTATGATTCAATATCTAATTACACAAAAAATAATGAATTAAAAATCCTAAGGGAAGGCCCTAAAAGAAATTCTACAAAATCATGAACAAAATTAATCCTATTTTAAAAGCTATTTAAAAGAAAAATCTATTAAAAATATGAAAAGAAAATAAAATGGACATTTTATTTATTTATAATTTTCTAGACAAATTTATTAACATATGAAAAAAAAAAACAAGAATTAAAAAATATTTAATTTCCTATTTTTTATGAATTTTATAAAAGACAAACAATAAAAGAAAATAAAAAAAGAATTAAAGGGGATGGGGGGTGAAAATAGCAAGGCAGGCTAGTTCATTTCTAGATGGGCTGAATATGGGGGGGGGGGGGGGGTGCGCGTAGCACCCTGAGATAGGCCCACACGCTCCCACTAATTGAAACGGCAGCGTTTAGCTGCTCGAATTTTCCCTCCGCTTCTAGTTCAATCTGAGCCGTGGATGAGGTGGAATTGGTCAAATATCCAGACTGATCCAAGGGTCCTTGGTTGTCTTCTTCCTTGGACACCTAGGGTTTCATGAATTCAGCCCCCACACGTGAATCTTCCATCTCCTCTACCTCTCTCACTAAGCCATGAAAACTCACGATCCAAAGACCAAAATGAATCTCCTCCTCGCCCTCTACAAGACTGTAGCCATAGATTTTCTTAATACTCACTCTAGAAAAATATATGGAGCGTGGAAGTCTTGGACACCATTACTTTCCTCTGGTTTGCATGATCATGACCTTGGCTGAAACTAACCTAGAATGATCTACACCTCATGGTGACTATTCTAAACTACAAAACTAAGGTTATAATACACTAAGGCACGAGTTCTTGAACTCAAAACAGAAATGGCCATAACACAAACCTACATGTAATGCTTTCAAACTCACCATGATTCGTCCTATATTGGTCTCTATCACATTTCTCCTAACAACCAACCCTAAAACAGAATAAATAAAGAGATTCAAGAGAAAACGCATACCTTGCAAGTGATGATGGCTATGGTGTTTCTCTTCCAATTCAAGCCTTGGTGCTCTCTTGGAATGATCTTCAATGGCTCTATGTGCTTCTGTTTGCAGTAGTTTTGGCTCACACTTCTTGAATCAACCTGGCCAATCCTTCATGCAAGTTGGAGTGAAGCTTGTGATCTCATGAACCAGCCACGAATTCTCCTTGATTTTTCTTGCCAAATACTCAATGTTGCTTGTAGATGATGATGATAATCAGAATTGTAGTGATGGATGAAGTTTCAATGGGGTTTGGAATGAAAATGCACTTTTGGAGTGAAGGAATCAAAGTGTAGTATGCAAGCTCTAAGAATCTCTAACCAATGCATGGAGCCACTCTAGGGCTTATATAGATGAGAATGAAAGTGTGTGGAAGTTTGTAGAACCTTCCATGAAGCTTCTAGAACTTCTCATGCAATGATAATTTGAATTTGCCATATTGAGTGAATTTCATGCAATCTCATGATACATCATGCAATCTCACTTAATTTCTCCTCAAATGATATGGTAAAATGAAAACAAAGCCTTACAAGTCCTTATGTAGTATTTTCCCATCTTTCCTTTTGATGCCTTAAAGTGCAAGTAACAAATTTACAAAGCAACTCCAATTTTTAAACCTAAACTCAAAAATGTGGCTAAACCATTGTTTTTAAAATGATGCTTGGAGTCAAAATGACATATTGGATGACCTATATTGGATTCATAGATCTTCCAAACCAATTTTCAAATTCAACTTTTTCAACTTATAAGCCATTTACAAGCCATTTGAACCACTTTTAAAAATCCATGCTCTAGGCCTTTTCAATAACTCATGGCCACTTTTCTAGGCTTAAAATGCCATTTTGAACAACTTTCATGTTTTGAGTTTTTCCATTTGAGGCTTGGAAATAGGAGATATGGCCTTTGCTTAAAAATGACCTATAACTGCCAAATGACCAAAATACCCCTGTCTTGTTCAAACTATAAGTTGAGTTCCACAAATCCTATCAAGGACTTCTACCACTCAAATTAAAGCTAAGAAGATGCCCTTCGACATTCATGTTGACCAAGAGATCATAGGAATCATCCTACTAGGGCAAAAGTTGTCTGCAAGTTGGGTGACTTTCAAGGACCCAGATTCACACACCTCTGCTGACCTGTAATTTGTCAAAACCATAACTTGAGCTCTGCAACTCCTATCAAGGACTTCCACCACTAAAATTAAAGCTAAGAACAAGCTCTACAACATTCATGTTGTGGGGAAGATGAGATATCAATCACATCTAGAGCTAAAACTGCCTGGAAGATAGGGATCAAATTAGGGTTTTTTCACTGACAATCCTTGGAAACCCTGACTTGAAACTTCTCAAACTCTTCAATCATGATGAGTTGGTCTAGGAATCATCTTTATAACATCTCTATGCATCATTCCATGATCTCATGGCCCTTGGATTAAGTCTCAACCTTCTCCAAATTTCCAGTTATCCTAGGGTTGACCCAGTCAAAACCCTAATTCTACCATTCATGGTTGAATCTTCTGAATTCTTGCATAATGACCTCTCTGGGCTTCATGATGGCTTTCAAGACCTCTCATACACTTTCTCAAAACATCAAGTTCATTCTCAAAGTCTCATAATCATCTGAGGAGCACCCACAACTCTCAAGCTATGAAGCACACAACCCTGGTTTCAACCAATTCCTCTAAGTCCTGTTGAACTATCTGATGAAGGTATCAACTTTCAAACACTCAGTGAATAAATAATTGTTGGTCAAATTTTGGGGTGCAACAGACGTAACCGTCGAAATAATTACAAGACCAACGGTATTCATGGTGGTCGAAACCACGACCAACTACAATTTATTACTTGGCCGAGAATGGATACATAGCATTGGAGCAGTGCCATCATCGATGCATCAAAGGATTGCCATTTGGAGGCCAGATGGTATAGTTGAAAATATTGAAGTTGATCAAGGATACTTCAGGGTGCCAAGAAGGCAAATAGATCAGTTCCAATTCGACAAGCACTTGGCCAGCATAGGCCCTTGTGCTCCAGCGGACTTTGAGTTCGCACCAAATGACGAGGTGTACTACTCACTATACCTCCACCCTGTCGACGGATTTCGTTGGGATAGGGAAATACCTGGGGAGAGACTCCCATACCTGGGGGCAGCCCCAGTTGACCCCACTGGGTGGGGCAGTGAGTTTGATGACTGAAGCAGCGGTGCTGCAAAGAATTTCGGCCTATGTGTCTGAAACGAAATTACAAACGGCCGTAATGGCCGCCCATGACAAAATGGCTAAAGAAGCCACCAAAATGCAGCGAGAGAGTCAGAGGCTCGACGCCATCTATGATAACGAACCTCTGGGGTTCGAAAGAGATCCTTTGGGGAACGACAACAAAATGCTCGCACAGGATCCATTGGAGGAAATTGATTTAGGAGAAGGTCCAACAAGGAGGCCGACGTACATTAGTGCTAACATCGACCCTCAACTGAAGATCGAAGTCATCCAATTGCTCCGGGAGTATAAGGATTGTTTCGCCTGGGACTATGACGAAATGCCTAGGTTGCAAAGGGATTTGGTGGAACATAAAATACCAATAAAACCTGGAAAGATGCCCGTCAAACAGGGCCCAAGGCGTTTGGCTCCAGAGGTCATGTCGAAGATCAAGGAGGAAATCGAAAGGCTCCTTCGTTGCAGATTCATTCGCACAGTGAGGTATGTCGAATGGCTGGCCAACATTGTCCCAGTCATCAAGAAGAACGGGTTCCTAAGAGTGCGCATTGATTTCAGAGATTTGAATTCAGCCATTCCCAAAGACGAATATTCGATGCCAGTGGCGGAAATGTTAGTTGATTCAGCCGCTGGCCATAAGTACCTTAGTATGTTGGATGGTTATTCTGGATATAACCAGATTTTTATCGCGGAAGATGATGTTCCCAAAACAGCGTTTCGTTGTCCAGGGGCCTTAGGTACTTACGAATGGGTAGTAATGCCATTTGGCCTAAAGAACGTTGGGGCAACGTATCAGCGAGCGAAGAATTCTATATTCCATGATTTCATTGACTCTTTTATGCAAATATACATTGACGATATTGTGGTGAAATCTGTTTCAGGAAAAAGCCATCTGGATCATCTGCGACAATTGTTCGCCAGAATGAGGAGGTTCGGCCTCAAAATGAATCCGTTGAAGTGCGCGTTTTGTGTACAGGCGGGAGACTTCTTGGGTTTCGTTGTCCATAAGAAGGGAATCGAAATCAACCAGAATAAGACGAAGGCTATCTTAGAAACAAAAGCGCCGTCAAACAAAAAGGAGTTGCAATCACTGCTGGGGAAAATTAACTTTCTAAGGAGGTTTATCTCTAACTTAAGCGACAAGACGCAAGCCTTCTCACCTTTGCTTCGAATTACTAGGGACAGATTCAAGTGGGGCAAAGAGCAGCAGGAAGCCTTCGACAAAATCAAAGACTACTTGGCTCACCCCCCCCAGTCCTTTCACCTCCGTGTAGAAGCAGGAGTATGCGATTGTACATAGCAACGTCAGATAGAACTTTAGGGAGCATGTTGGCTCAGGAGGATGAGAATGGCTCTGAAAGGGCTAATTACTACCTTAGTAGAGTTTTAAATGACGCAGAAACTAGATATAGTGAAATTGAAAAGCTATGCCTATGTTTATATTTCTCATGTACAAAGTTAAAACAATATATTAAACCAGTAGATGTTTGTGTTTCTTCGCACTTAGATGTTATTAAACACATGTTATCAAAACCTATTTTGCACAGTCGAATTGGAAAATGGGCACTGGCATTGACAGAATATTCTTTGACTTATAGACTGCTAAAAGCAGTCAAAGGGCAAATAGTGGCAGACTTTATCGTCGACCACTCTATAAACGACAATGCCCTGAATATAGTTGAAGTGGAACCATGGAAATTATACTTTGATGGCTCTAGCCACAAACATGGCACGAGTATTGGTCTGATGATTATTTCGCCAGATAAAATTCCAACAAAATTCAAGTATAAAGTCGAGGGGTTGTGTTCCAACAACGAGGCTGAATGTGAAGCTTTAATAGCTGGACTTGAAATTTTGTTAGAATTAGGGGCAACCCAGGTCGAAATAATGGGCGATTCGGAATTAGTGATAAAACAGTTGACAAAAGAGTACAAATGTGTTAAAGAAAATCTTATCATGTACTTCGTAGTGGCCAATAGGCTGCTTAAAAAATTCAAAGCGTCAATTATTCGACATATACCGAGAATACCGAACCAAGTGGCCAACGATCTAGCACAGATTGCCTCGGGATATAGGGTCTCGAAGGAAGACTTGCAGGAAGTAATCGAAGCTAGAGGCAAGGTAGTATCGGTTGGGTTGAAGCCATCAGACTTGGAGGCTACAAAGTTTGGATATATGGATGAAGATACTTTCGAAGTCTTTACGTCGGAGAATTGTTGGACAATGATTGGAGAAAGCCTTTAGTCGAATATCTCCAGAATCCGTCAATAGCCTCGGATCGAAAGATAAAATATCGAGCACTGAGCTACGTCTTGATGGGCAACAAATTGTTCAAAAAGACCCCTGAAGAAGTTTTGCTGAAATGCCTGAGTGAATCAGAGGCATACTTGGCTTTGTCAACAGTCCACAGTGAGGCATGTGGTGCACACCAAGTTGGCCATAAAATGAAATGGTTGTTATTCCGACAAGGGTTGTACTGACCTACGATGCTAAAGGATTGCATCGAGTTCGCCAAGGGGTGCCAGGAGTGTCAAGTTCATGCGGTCATACAACATGTCCCAGCAAGCGAATTACATTCCATAATTAAACCATGGCCGTTTAGAGGTTGGGCTTTGGACCTAATTGGAGAAATTCGGCCAGCATCCTCAAAAAACCAAAAGTATATCTTAGTGGGGATAGATTACTTTACCAAGTGGGTCGAAGCAGTGCCTTTACCTAAAGTGGATCAGGAAGATGTGATTGAATTCATTCAGAAAAATATCATCTTTAGGTTTGGACTTCCAGAGACAATAACAACGGATCAAGGGTCGATCTTCACGAGTAGAAAGATGCAATATTTCGCCAGAGAGATGGGGTTCAAACTCTTAACTTCGACCCCTTATTACGCGCAGGTGTTGCACCCCAAAATTTGCCTAACCTTTTCTAACCTAGGTTTATGTTTCAATTGCATAATCATTTGCATTGGCATCATGTACATAGTGTATTCATCTGCATTGCACAGCATAAGCAAGCTATCTTTATCAGGGGAACAAAGTGCTATTCTTATCTCAAGAGGCATATCCAAGGGTTTCATTCATATTCAAGACTACTCAGGTCATCAGAGAAGAATTTGAGCTTTGAAGAGCTGCCAGGTTGATCAGTGAATTCTCTCCTATATTGAGGTTGTTTGGGGATCATCAGAGGGTGTATGAGCTATGAGCCAAGAGCATGAGGTGTGTATGGATGTTATGAAGAGCCTAGATGATCATTTTTGAGGAGAACCAAGTCATTGGAATGATTGCAAGAGGCTCAGTTGAAGTCAGTCAACTAGGGTTAACACTAGGTCAACTCTAGGTCAAAGACTTGTTTTGAAAGGCATCAAGGATCATTTGAAGAATGTGGGATTCATTATTTGCTATATGGATATGGATATGATGTTGTGCTAAAGAAGAATCAGAAGGAATCAAGGAGAAATGGAGTTACCAAATTAGGGTTTCAGTGTAAAATCCCCTGATTTAGGTCAAACTTCAAAGCAGTGTAACTCAAGATGCAAGCTTCATATGGATCCTTGGTCAACATGAAGCTTGTAGAGGATCTCAAGACCTTTAATTTTAGTTGTGGAAGTCATCAAGATGATTTCTAGAACTCAAGTTATAGCTCTTGCAAGTTACAGGTCATCTGAGGGCACTGAAGTTTGTCTGTGAAAGTTGTCTGTCTTCCAAGCAACTTTTGACCTTCAAGGAGATTTCCAATGGATTCCTGGCCAACATTAGAGTTGTTCCTTATTGTCTTAGATTTCTATAAAGTTATGGTATGTCTTCATATGATTTGTGGAACTCTACTTATGGTCTTGGCAAGCAAAGGGTATTTTGGTCATCTGAGAATTACAGGTCATTCTTAGCCTATGCCTAAAACTCATACAAGGAAGCTTCAAATGAAAAACTTCACAACATCAAAGTTGCTCATAATGTCATTTTAAGTCTAGAAAAGAGGTCATGGAAGTTTGTAAATGCATAGAACAAGACTTGACCAAAGTTGGTGACAAATGACCTAAAAAAGGCATATAACTTGAAAAAGTTCAAGTTGGAAAATGGTTTGAGAGATCTACAAATCCAAAATGGGTCATCCAATATACCAAATTGAATCCAAACATCATTTTAAAGACATTGGTTCAGCCACTTTTTTGAGTTAGGGTTTCAATTTTGGACTTGCTTTGTATTTTTGTTACTTGCATAATAAGGCAAGCATGGAAAACTTGGCACAAGGTAATTTTCAAGGCAAGGAGCTTGCATATCATTCCAATTTTGCATGTAAGGAGATTTTGAAGGGGTATAAGTGCATTGTAAGGAGATACCATGAGATATTAATATGTCATCACATGAGAATTTCCATAACTTTCCACCACATTCTAGAATCATCCTAGAGGGATCCAGAAACTTCTAGATCTGTCCATCATCCTCTATATATTGAGTGTGGATCATTAGTGCAAAAGGTTGGTGAAAAGAGAGAGAGAAGAGAGAGAATTCCATTGTTGCTTCCATTGTAAGAAAGAGTGAAAACCTATATTCAAGATCAATTCTGTTCATCCCTTTTCTTCATCCATCATCCATTGAAGATAGTGAGTGCATACAAGCAAGTTCAGAGGCACATCAATGGAGGATTGAAGCTCTAAGGTTGAGATTGCAAAGATCCATAACAGGCTCGAATCTCCTTCTACAAGCACTCATCATCATAATTGTTGCAAACAGAAAGCTCTTCATCAAGCAAGGACCATTCTCAAAGGATTACAAGCATTGGATTGGACTGTAACCACCTCTGCCATAGCTACCTAGCAGGTTGGTGATTTCTCTTCTATCTCCCTAATTAGGTGTTGTTAGATTAGATTATTAGTGTAAGTTTGTTAGGTTAGGTTAGATGACCATTTTCAGAGAGATTGAGAAGGTTTCATGGAGTTTGGTAACATGGTGATGAATCTTTCAAGATCAAGAACTCATGGATTAGGGCAAGATAATGTTAGCTTTTTAGCTTAGAGTGATCAGCATAATCCCTAGATCATTCTAGTATAGTTTGAGCAAATTTCATAACCATGCATATCAGGTGCAGTCCAGTGGTACCCTAAACTTATAGCTATCGGGTTTGGCTACTGAGGAGGTTTTAGAAAAATCTAGGGCTAGGGTTTTATAGAGGGTGAGGAGTAGACCATTTTTGGTCTTTGGATGAGAGGTTTTCATTGAGAGATGAAGGAGTACGCATTGGTTGAATATGGCTGCATGAAAGAAGAATTCTGAAACCCTAGGTGTTGATTGGGGACGATGACCAATGATCGTTGGATCAAGTCCAGATTATTGACCTTTTACACCAATCCAATGGTCCAGATTCAAAGTTGAGAAACGGAGGGAAAGAGTGATGGTGAAACGATGCGTTTCACTTAATGTGAGCATCTGGGCCTGAATCCAAGCGTGCTATTCCCACCCCCAAATCAAAGCCCATTGGAACATGAACTGTAAACCGTTGCTATTTACACCGCTTGCGTATCTTTTTTTTAATTCAATTTTCTGATGCATACTGGGCCCTACACTTTTGTTATTCGCGCCCCCACTTCCTGGCCCATCAGCAATATGAACTAGGCGCATCTGCTTATCACACCCCCTCCCCATTTAATTCATGTTTTGTGATTTTTATTTTCTTTAATTTTCTTTTATCTTTAAAAATCCATATAAAATTGAAAAAAGCTTGTTTTTCATTGGTTCTTTTTGTGGTAGATTCATAATTTTGTTAAGAAAAATAATGAATAATAAAAATGGCATTTTATTTTGATTTAATATTTTTTGTGCATTTTTCTTGTAAATAGCTTTTTAATGAGTTTAGTTCAGTGCATAATTTTGTTGATTTTAGTTCTAATAGTTCCCCTTAGATTTAGGGTCCATTCTTTTTAGGGTGATTAGCTTAGGACTTCAACTTGTATATAGGATTTAATTCATAATTTTAGGATTAATTGTTAGATGATTTGATTCGGTGAGATTAGAGTGATTAAAATTAGGGTTTTAAGTGTACATAGGTGAGATAGATTAATTCTTTTAGGAATTTTGATTTGATTTTGGGGGTATGGGACTATAGGGGTTATGGGTAGATAATAGATCCCTTAGAAAATATTAGGATTCCCCTACTGCTATTAGTATATTGCTTATATTTGATTGACTGTGTGGTGTGCCCTCTTTAGGGTTACTTTTTGTCTGTGTGGGGTATTGGGCTTGTTTGGGGCTTGGGGTTTGAGCTGAAGACTGAGATGATGAAGCCCATTTGAAGATCAGAGAATGAAGACCAACTTCCAGAGTTGATGAAGAGTATCTCTTGCTGGCAGCTGTTGAAGTTTGTAGGATCTAGGAGTTAGGCAGAGCTCTAGAGTAGCAAACTTGATTCATAAACATGGAAGGTCTTGATTGCCTCCATCCTTCTCTGTGATGCAGAGTATCTCTAAGACACTCACCCCCTTCCTTTGGAAGGCTTGGTGTTAATGTCTAAGAGATAGAACTCTTGAGAGAAATATTCCATGTGTTGATAGCAGTCTGTTTGCCACCCTTGGTGGTCAACTGATTGCTTAACACCCAGTCCATTCTTGTGATTGGTTCCTCAGCTTGGAGAGGAGGACTTGAAGAAAAGCCACTGGGAGATTGAAGATAGAAGACTGATGTCTGCTTGAAGTCTGAAGATAGTTGCTGATGCTGATGAAGACTGCTTTGCTGTTTAGCTTTTGCTGTTTATAATTTTGATGTATTGTGTGAATTTCCGGGACTGTATTGTTTGCTGTTTAACTTGCTGGGTTGAAAGTGAATCCTGTTCACTTTTGCCTCTTGTTTTCTAGGTTCGAGGTTGAGTGGGACTCCCTTGCCTCGCTTGTATTGTTGCATCCATGTATTTTACTGCTTTATTGTATATATCTGCTATTTCTGTTTCCGTCTATTCCCTTAGGATCTCTGTTTCTCTCTGCGCAAGAGAGGAGCATGATAGACATTAGGTCTCAACCCATGCATGATAACATTAGGGTAGATTTTATTCCCCTTTTTTTTTCCACCACTAGGATTTGTAGAGTGTCATCTCTTCTTCCTTCAAAACAACAGAAAAACACTAATAAAGGTTATAACAGAGATTAATTCACTTCTTCCGTCAAAAGATTTGAACAAACATCAACCTTTTCGCAATAAGAAAACCCTTGTTTAAGGCGAGATTTTTCATAAAAGACACTTGAACAGCTTGTGTCGTGCGTAGCCCGAACTACGTTTGCTCTGATCTTCCATGCTGTGTGGAAGTACGTAGGCATAGGATGCGATATCCTAGCGAGCAACCTTCCCCACCTTCACCCGTAGTTAGGCGAACTACGTTGACTCTGATTTCTCGTTCCAGACGGGAATACGTAGGCATAAAGTGTGATGCTTTGCCGAGTCATGTTTTCTTTTCTTTTCAGACCTCATCCTTTAGTTTAGATAGAAGTGTAATCCGTACAAACCAAGCAAGCGTGGATCCCATCGAGTACGATGGACGTGAGGGGTGCTAATACCTTCCCCTTGCGTAACCGACTCCCGAATCCAGGTTTTGGTTGCGATGACCATACCTTTCCCCGTTTTTTGCGAGGTTTACTTCGAGCGTTTCCTTTCCCTCCGTTGGGATAAATAACGCACGGTGGCGACTCTTCTGTTCAGCCGGCGCCGATTTTCGCAGTAGCGACAGCTGGCGACTCTGCTGGGGATCCAACGTCCCCTGGCTGCTAAGGACTGCGATAGTCCTTATGCATTTGGGATCCAACGTCCCTTAAGCGAGTCAATCCTAGCGCCTGTTTTCCCGTCGAGGATTTTGTATGGATTTATATTTCTGTCCTTTATTTTCAGCATTATATTATTGATTATTATTGTTGTATTGGGGTGTGACGGGTGATTCTATGATTGAGAGATAAGTCGGACCTGGACTTGAGTGCACCTAGACTTAGAGTAGAGATTAGTGGGCGCGCACATGTTTTGCATGTCCTAGTGTCCCGCGAAATCTACACTCAGACGAGGTTCTTCTGGTTGGCCTCCTATCCTGCCCTTTGGGTGGCTCGGGTTGCTGGTTAGTTGGATTGTCGACTCTGGGGACCGATCGTTTGGAAGTTGGCTAAGTGAGGCCTCTTCAGGATTTGATGATGCCACTCCTTCTGGGAATCATATCATCAACCCTGAAAGTCTGTGACGCCGACGACCGCATAGGATGCCATACCTTTGTCAGTTACTAGGACACCTACCTGTGAGAGGGTTTGGGGTTATGCAGGTAACTAGACCTTCAGATACCGGTTATTTCTTGATCAGAGATCCTGGGTATTTATGGATAGTTGTGAGGTCTATCAGAGACTAGTCAGAGTTATGGTTGAGGTCTATCAGAGACCAATGTTGGTATGTTGTGAGGTCTATCAGAGACCAGCGTTGGAGCTCTATGTTGGGTCTATCAGAGACCAGGGTTCGGGGAATTCTGGAGGGTCTATTTGAGACTTTTGATGTGGTTCAGGCTTCTCAGCTATAGCACTTGGTCCCTGTTGCATGTTGCTTGCATTACATTGTTTGCATAATCATTATCATTGCATCCCATTAACGTGTGTCTGTGCTGCAGGTGCATTTGTATATTCCCTGGTTCTAGTGTCTGGACTTCTGAGTATTGACCATGGCGGGTTTGAGGATAACAGTTGCGTACAAGCTACCTATTCCTGATATTACTCCACTCCTAGGTCTGATTTCTCTTGCAGATGAGGATGTCCGTAGAAGCTTCAGGCAGAGTTACGGACGGCTGTTGAGTTTGGTTCACAAAT
The DNA here is from genome assembly GCA_963859935.3 of Lathyrus sativus. Lineage (NCBI taxonomy): Eukaryota > Viridiplantae > Streptophyta > Magnoliopsida > Fabales > Fabaceae > Lathyrus > Lathyrus sativus. The sequence continues at coordinate 469,700,776 of OZ012738.1, forward strand.
CCACTGATGATGAATTGAATGGGCTGTACACCTTGATGCAATTATACGACCCTGCTTTGAGGTGTTTCACATTTGCTGACTTTATCTTGGGGCCTACCATGGAGGAGTATGTAGAGTTTATTGAGCTGCCGGTACAGAATGCAGTCCCTTTTATTCACTCTGCCGTTGAGCCCAAGTTAGAGGATTTAGCTAAGGCCTTGCACATGAATGCTTCTGAGTTGTTGATGAATTCGTGGCGAGGGGTTCCAGGTTTCTCTCTCCAGTTTCTGGTTGGTAAGGCTCAAGAATACGCCAAGAATGGGTGTTGGGTGGTCTTTAACGCTATTTTGGCTCTATGCATTTATGGGATAGTGTTGTTTCCCAATTTCCTAAACTTCGTGGACATGGATGCATTTCACCTGTTTGCTGCTGGCAACCCGGTACCTACACTGATCGGGGACCTTTACCATTCAATGCACTACAGAAATGAGAACCGGAGAGGCAAGAACGTCTCTTGTTGCGTGCCTTTGCTGTATATGTGGTTTAAGATCCATCTTCCTATGAAGGGACCTTTTGTGGATAGTGCAACTACATCTGACTGGCCAGAGCGTATGATGAGGCTGTCTTCTGAAGACATTGAATGGTTTGACCGAGACTTGCTGGGATCCGAGCTTATTTTCAGTTGTTCTGGGTATCCTAATGTTCCGTTGATAGGGAGAAAAGGATGCATCAACTAAAACCCATCTCTGTTCGTCCGCCAGTTTGGATATGCGTTGAAGAACCCACCTCAGGAGGAAGAAGTACAGGAATCTCTGTACTTCACCGGTGATTTGAGTGGAGAGTTACTAGCCAAGCTTCGGCATGCCTGGATGCGTATTAACAGAAAAGGGAAACCACTGTTGGGGAAGAATGATTGTCAGGCATATGCACCCTACAAAGCATGGATCCGAGAGAGAGCCAGACAGTTAATGATGCCATTTCCAGCTGCGCCGGTCCCCGTTCATATTCCGGTGGAAGAACCAACCACTGTCACTATGGAGGTCTACGAGCAAGTTGTGAAAGAAAAGGAAGCCTTGATGAAGATTAATGAAGAGTTAGAAAAGGAGCTAGCTCAGATGAGGAGTGAGAATAATAAGGCTGTACGTTCTTTCCAACAGCAGATCGAACTAGTAAACAGGCTAGGTGCCGAGTTGACTGAGGAGAAGAAGAAACGCGAACGTCTGGGTCAAGAGTTCAGAAGCTCCCATGACATGTTGGAGTCCAAAAATAAAGCACTCGATGCCGCTCACCGAGAAATCTCTTCTTGTAATAAGACATGGAATGCTACGCTAACCAACAACAAAAAGAGGGAAGATAAATTGAAGCAACAAATTTCTGACCTCGAAGAGCAGTTGAAGGCTAGCATTAAGAAGCATGAAGAGGAGGTAATGACCAGATATAGTCTCCAGAATGCATTGAACAAGGCCATCGAAGGCAGGAACGAAGCTGTGTCTCAGAAGCGGAAGCTAGAGGATCGCTTCGGAGAAGGGGCATGGGAGGAAACCGCTGGTGACGTGCGGCGTGTGCTCAAGCGAAGAAACCAGCTTGTCGAGGGTCTGCTTACCCGACCAAGTCATCCAGAGACCAAGAAGTTAATAGAAGAGTACCGGGCTTATGGGAATACCTGATCATTTCATGTATTAACTTGTATGCTTTATTTGCATAGCGCTGACCATCACCAGGATTGTTGGTTGAGGTCATGCCTTCTTATTTGTATACTCAGTGATATTGTATTCTTGGATTTCTCTGCAATATACGAGGTTTTCTTTGATTCGGCTCCAATCACTGTATTGCTAGCACTGTCACTGCACTGGCACCTTCACACTAGAATCGGGGAATGATAATCCCTAATGCACAGACACATATTGCATTTCTCATACATACTCATATTTGCATTACAGGTTTGTGATCAGTGTATCTTATCTCCTGCGTCCGTTCCAGGTGTTTTTAGGATTGCAGAAAAGCGGGTCCACCGTTACTCTACAAGGATCAACCAGAAGAAGATCATGGACAACGTGCAGAGTGAAATGCAAGAGATGCGTGACAGGATGGCCCTACTCATGCAAACCATGGAGACTATCACCAAAGGACAAGAGCAGCTGCAGAATCTGGTTCAACCGATAGTCGCACGGGCTGAAAACAACGGGACACCGCATGGTGAAAACATTGCTGCTTCTCCCCGAGTTGAGAATCGTCAAAGTACTGATGTTGTTCCTGTAACCGGTTTGAATGTTGGAGAAACTGGTCCTGTAGGTGGAGGTGGGAACACCGGTAATATGAATGTCAATGCAGATACTGCTGGGGTATTTGTGGGTAATGTCAACCAGGGTTTCAATGGGGGTGTTGAGAATGTCGGAATGAATGGTATTAATGGTAACCAGGGCTTCAACGGTGTGAATATGGGGTATGGCAGCATGGCTGGCGCCAAAGCTGGGTTTGGTGGCTATGGCAATCTTGGATATGGAGCTGGCGCATACAACGCTCAAGAGACGGGCAATCTGAGGTATGACCCCAGGTACTTCCAAACGGGTCCGGGCCGTGATGCAGATTATGTTGGATACGATGCAGTACCTCGCTGGGAGGATTGTCAGGAGGATGTGTTCTCTGGTCAGAATGAGGGTTATGAAAGAGCCAGGGATGACAACCATCGGATGAGATTGCTAAAAGAGAAGGTGAACGGATTGGCCAGCCAGAATGCTCTTGGGTTGGATATGTCAAATATGGGGTTAGTCCAAGGGTTGAGGGTACCTCTGAAATTCAAAGCGCCGTCATTTGATAAGTACAAAGGGGATACATGCCCTAGGGTGCATGTGCGCGCGTTTTACAGGCGTATGTCTGCATATTCTGAGGATGAAAAGATGCTAATGCATTTCTTCCAGGATAGCCTGTCAGGGCCATCGCTGGAGTGGTACATGATCTTGGAACCTACTCAGATCAGGAGTTGGAAAGAGCTGGCAGAGGCTTTTGTTCGACATTATCAATATAATAGTGATCTCGCCCCTAACCGAGTCCAGTTGCAAAGCATGTCTCAAAAGTCTAGCGAGAGCTTTAAAGAATACGCCCAGAGATGGCGAGATTTGGCTGCTAGGGTACATCCTCCAATGGTGGAGCGCGAAATGATGGATATGTTCATAGGAACTTTCTCTGGAATGTACTATGATCAGTTGCTCAACTTTTCGATGAGTACTTTCTCTGAGTTGATTTTGATGGGGGAGCGCATTGAAAACGGGGTAAAAATTGGTAAAATTCAAGCGGGTGAGTCCAGTTCCGCAGGAGGTAATAAGAAGACGTTTGGTGGTAAAAGGCAAGGTGACACCAACACTGTATACAGTGCTCGACGAAAGAATAAAAGTCAGAACTGGCGTCAGCAGTTGCAAGTTGCAAGTGTAACCATTCCAGGGCCTTCTCAGCAGCAGAGACAACAACCACAGCAGCAGCCTAATAATAATCAGCGCAGACTTCAGAACCCACGACCGAGGAGAGTATTCGAGGTACCGCCGGTATCATATGTAGAACTCCTTCAAACTTTGTTGAAATTGCAGCTAGTCGAGAAGAGGACCTTAGCACCACCAACTGGCCAGCCACCAGTCGGATATGATGTTAATGAACATTGTGACTTCCATTCGGGTGCACCAGGGCACAATATTGAAAATTGCCTAGCTTTCAAGCATAAAGTACAGGATTTGCTTGACAGTACGGCTATTAACTTCGGGAAGGAAGGTCCCAATATCACGCAGCAGCCAATGCCCAAGCATGGTGGAGCCGGGGCCAATGCAATCATGGTAGATGATGAGTTGAACTTGGTTTCAGAAGTGAGTGAGCTGAAAACCCCTTTGAGTTACGTAAAGCATCGTTTGTTGGAAGGAGGTGTCTATCCCGGTTGCGGCGAGGAGTGTGTTGACTGTTTGGTTCAACCCGAGGGCTGTGAGAAGCTGAAGAGGGGAGTTCAATGTTTGATTGATGAAGGAACTTTGCAGTTTGACAGGGCTGTGGGGCGAGAGAAGTCTGTTGAGACAGAATCTGAGAAAGAGCGTAGGGAGATTGCTACGATCACCATTCCGTTCAAATCGGTGACAATTTCGGCATCATCGAAAAGGCCGACCATTACTATTACCAAGGCTAAGCCAGTCCCTTTTGAAAGCACAAAAGCAGTTCCATGGTGTTATGGTGCTGAAGTGTATTGCAATGGGGAAAAGATTGACTTGAATGATTCGCCCGCGGGATCCGTTGATAACATAGTGGGAGCGGGTGGCATAACCCGCAGCGGGAGAATTTTCACTTCACCTGAGGTCGAAGCAGAGAGGCTTGCCAGGGGTAAGAACAAAGTCGTTGAGGGGGAATCTTCGGGGAGTAAAGAGAAAGAGCCGATAACCAAAGATGTGGAAGAATTCGTGAGGTTAATCCGCAAAAGTGATTACAAGATTGTAGATCACCTGCAGCAGACCCCGTCAAAGATCTCCATATTATCACTGCTATTGTGCTCTGAGACGCATAGAAATGCCCTATTGAATGTACTTGAGACATCTTTCGTGCCGCAAGAGATTTCGGTTAATCAGCTGGAGGGAGTTATGGCACATGTTAACGCTGGGCATGGTCTGGGATTCACGGATTTCGATCTAACACCTCGGGGGCGTGACCATAATAATGCTTTGCACATCTCTATCGAATGCAGGGGCACCGTTTTATCCCATGTGCTGGTAGACACTGGGTCCTCGTTGAATGTGTTACCAAAGAAAGCCCTGTTGAAATTAGATACCCGTGGGTTGTTGTGCACCCCTAGTGATTTGATGGTGCGGGCCTTTGACGGAACCAGGAGGTCAGTATTCGGGTCAATAACGTTACCCATTCAGGTAGGTCCGGAGGTGTTTGATACAGTGTTTTACATCATGGACATCCAGCCTGCATATAGCTGTTTGATCGGGAGACCTTGGATTCATGCCGCTGGGGCAGTAACTTCTACGCTCCATCAGAAGCTGAAGTATATGATTGAGGGGAGTATCGTGATGGTGTGTGGCGAAGAGGATATCTTAGTCAGTCATTTGTCTTCTTTCAAGTACGTGGAGGTAGATGGAGAAATTCATGAAACGCTGTGTCAGGCGTTCGAAGGGGTGAGGGTTAAAGAAGAAGCTCCGTTAAAGAGTGAAGGGCAAGAGGTGGTCGTCTCCTCGTATAAAGAAGCCAAGGCGTTGGTACAAGCAGGAGAGACTCAGAAGTGGGGGCAGGTTCTGGACATCCCAGTGAAGCAAGACAAGTATGGCTTGGGGTACCGCCCATCTTCCTCGCAGAGTGCGCCTAAGTACAAGGGACCTGTCGTGTTTACGCCCGGAGGAGTTAGCTTCGAAAGGATCAATGCCGTGTCTGATACGGAGGAAGTGGATAGCGATTGCGACATGGACGCATGGATTCGACCCAGCACGCCGGGGCAAAGCCTATGCAACTGGTCCATCCAGGACGTCATCCAAGTCACCAAACAGTAATGCGTTGTTTTTCAATCATTGTATGATCACATGCCTTGCCCGGGGCATCGATGATCTTGTCTTAGGGCCTAACTGTTTACCTGTACGTTTGCATGATCAATAAATGACGACGTTTTTTTTTACATTCAAATGTTGTGATCCTTTTCTTTCTGTTTTTATTTTTCAATAAAATGGCAGCGTGGTTATGCATTTTGCTTGTACATCATTTTTGAAGCACTTAACCGTTTCCCTCGCAGGATTCATGAATTTTCAGATGACACCGACCAAAAACTTCCTATGACTCATTTAGACTTCGAGCATTCGATCTTCCAAGCTGAGGAGGAGATTGTGGAGGATAGTGACTTACCAGAAGAGCTTAGTCGGTTATTGAAGCAAGAGGAGAGAGTTATTCTGCCTCACCAGGAAGAGATTGATATTGTCAACTTGGGGTCTGAAGAATGCGTCAGGAATATCCGTATAGGGGCCACGTTGCAAGTTGACATCAAGCAGGAGCTTATTGAGATGCTGCGTGAATACAGTGATATATTTGCTTGGTCTTACGAGGACATGCCAGGTTTGGATACTGATATGGTTGTTCATCGTCTGCCGTTGAAGGAAGATTGCCCGCCTGTGAAGCAGAAACTCCGGAGGACTCATCCTGACATGGCCGTAAAGATAAAGGAAGAAGTGCAGAAGCAATGGGATGCTGGGTTCCTGGCTGTTACCACTTATCCCACTTGGGTCGCTAATATCGTGCCTGTGCCGAAGAAAGATGGCAAGGTTCGGATGTGCATTGATTATAGGGATCTAAACAGGGCGAGCCCGAAAGATGACTTCCCACTGCCGCATATCGACGTGTTAGTTGACAACACGGCTCAGTTTTCGGTATTCTCCTTCATGGATGGCTTTTCAGGGTACAACCAGATCAAAATGGCTCCGGAGGATATGGAAAAAACGACCTTTATCACCCCGTGGGGAACCTTCTGTTACAAGGTGATGCCCTTTGGTTTGAAGAATGTTGGGGCAACGTACCAGCGGGCTATGACAACGCTTTTTCACGACATGATGCACAGAGAAATTGAGGTGTATGTCGATGACATGATTGCCAAGTCTCAAACAGAGGAAGAACACCTGGTTAATCTGCTAAAGTTGTTCAAGAGGCTGAGGAAGTTCAGGCTGAGGCTGAATCCTAATAAATGTACCTTCGGAGTGAGATCCGGGAAGCTACTGGGGTTCATTGTGAGCAAGAAAGGAATCGAGGTCGATCCTGCAAAAATAAAAGCAATACAAGAGATTCCAGCACCGAGAACAGAAAAAGAAGTCCGTGGATTCCTAGGGAGGTTGAACTACATTGCTAGGTTCATCTCTCACCTAACGACCACGTGTGAACCATTATTCAAATTGTTAAAGAAAGATCAAGCGGTGGTCTGGAACGACAATTGCCAAAGGGCATTTGAAAAGATAAAAGAATACTTGCAGGAACCTCCGGTGTTGATACCCCCAGTAGCGGGACGACCACTGATTATGTATCTGACGGTTCTGAAGAGCAGTATGGGTTGTGTTCTCGGTCAACGTGACGAGACAGGGCGAAAAGAGCATGCCATTTACTACTTGAGTAAAAAGTTCACGGATTGTGAATCTCGATAATCTATGCTCGAAAAGACGTGTTGCGCATTGGCGTGGGCTGCCAAACGTCTAAGACAGTACATGCTGAATCATACAACCATGCTGATATCAAAGATGGATCCGATCAAATATGTGTTTGAGAAGCAAGCGCTCTCTGGAAGGATTGCTAGATGGCAGATGGTATTGACAGAATACGATATCCAGTATGTTTCCCAGAAGGCCATTAAGGGAAGTGTTTTGTCCGAATATCTTGCCGAACAGCCGATTGAGGATTATCAGCCTATGAAGTTTGAGTTTCCTGATGAGGACATAATGTACTTGAAAGCTAAAGATTGTGATGAACCGTTGCCTGGTGAAGGTCCTGAGCGGAGTTCCCAGTGGCAGTTAATTTTTGACGGGGCTGTCAATTCGTACGGTAGCGGGATCGAGGCAATCATTACAACTCCCCACGGGTCGCACATCCCGTTCACAACCAGATTGACTTTTTCAGTGACGAATAACGAAGCCGAGTATGAAGCTTGTATTATGGGGTTAGAGGAGGCTATCGATCTGAGGATCAAGAATCTGGACGTATATGGGGATTCAGCATTGGTTGTGAATCAGATTAAGGGAGAGTGGGAGACGCGCCAACCTAATCTGGTGCCGTACATGAATTATACGAGAAGGTTGCTACCTTTCTTTGATAGGGTGGAGTTTCATCATGTACCCCGGGCGGAGAATCAAATGGCGGACGCCCTTGCAACGTTATCCTCGATGTATAAAGTCAACCGCTGGAACGAGGCTCCCAGCATTGTCATCTCTCGCCTTGATAGGTCGGCCTTTGTGTTTGCAATCGATGAAGCATCTGACGGTAAACCTTGGTACTTCGACATATAGAATTTCCTGAAGAACAAGAAATATCCGGCTGGGGCATCCAGTCGCGATCAGAAGACTCTAAGGAGATTAGCAGGCAACTTCTATCTGAATCCCGACGGCGTTTTGTATAGAAGGAACCACGATTTGGTACTCCTCCGGTGTGTAGATGAGAAGGAAGCCAATTTACTCATGGAAGAGGTCCATGAAGGAACTTTTGGTACACATGCAGGTGGGCATGCTATGACCCGAAAGTTGTTGCGAGCAGGGTATTATTGGTTGACGATGGAGACGGACTGTTTCAAGTTTGCCAAGCGGTGTCACAAGTGCCAGATCTATGCTGATAAGATCCATGTGCCACCCAGTCCACTGAATGTTATGGCTTCTCCGTGGCCTTTCTCCATGTGGGGAATCGATATGATTGGCAAGATTGAGCCTACTGCTTCTAATGGGCATCGCTTCATCCTGGTTGCGATCGATTACTTCACCAAGTGGGTGGAAGCAGCATCTTACGCCAATGCGACGAAGCAGGTGGTGGCCAGATTTATCAAGAGAGATATAATCTGCCGATACGGTATTCCTGAACGGATCATTACTGATAATGGTTCGAACTTGAACAACAAGATGATGAGAGATCTGTGTCGGGATTTCAAGATCGAGCATCATAATTCATCTCCCTACAGACCCAAGATGAATGGCGCTGTTGAAGCAGCCAACAAGAACATAAAGAAAATTGTTCAGAAGATGGTGGTAACGTATAAGGATTGGCATGAGATGCTGCCATTCGCTTTGCACGGTTATCGTACTACAGTGCGTACATCAACCGGGGCAACACCGTTTTCACTAGTATATGGCATGGAGGCTGTCCTGCCATTGGAGGTTGAGATACCATCTTTGAGGGTTTTGCTTGATGTTAAGCTGGACGAGGCAGAATGGGTGAGAAGTAGATTGAATCAGCTGAGCTTGATAGATGAGAAGAGATTGGCATCCATTGCGCATGGTAGGCTGTATCAGAGCCGGATGAAGAAAGCGTTCGACAAGAAGATTCGACCTCGAAGCTTTCAGACGGGTGATCTTGTGCTGAAGAAGATTCTCCCACCGCAATCGGATCACAGGGGCAAATGGACTCCCAATTACGAAGGTCCATACGTCGTGAGAAAGGTCTTCTCCGGAGGAGCCTTATTGTTATCCACCATGGATGGTGAAGACTTTTCGTCCCCTGTGAACTCGGACGCAGTTAAAAAATACTTTGCTTAAAATTGACCCGCTGGACAGTAAAAAGAGAGTCCAGGCAAAAATGGGGCATCCTGGCGAACCAAAAAACAGAATAAAAAAGGTTCGGGCAAAAGTTAGGGATAAAATGGAAAAAATGTACACCCGTGAAGTCGAAAACCTACACTGGGCGGCTTCGGCAAAAAAGGGTATCCCGGTAAATCGAAAACCCGCAAAGGGCGATTCACGCAAAAGTTAGGGATTTAAGAAGCAAATGACTGCGGTCCAAGTTTGATTGTTTAGCGGTTCGGGAGCATCTGGGGGTCAATTATCCAAAGCAATCTCTTCCAAAGACAAAGATCGGGAAAGTGTCAGAGTCCGACGAGTCATAGGAGGATCGGTTCATGGTGTTCGTCTGTAACACGTTTCCGACATGTGTACAAATTTTATTCTGTATATTTGTATACTGCTGCATTTTGTTTATGTGTGACTACCTCTTTTCAGGAGTTGCCTCTGATGTACAAATTTTTCCTATTCTCAGGCCGTTATCAATAAAGTGCTTTATTCAGTATAGTGTGTGACTTTGGTTTTAATTTTTTACAGTTTTGTTTGTAAAAAACGCCGACGTTCTTTGATAAACTTACATGCGTGTAAACCGGCGGGCCTCGGCTGATGATTGTTAAAACCAAAAATGGTTGTCATGGGTGACTACCAAGATGTTTCTTTTTGCATAGATTGCCTTGTGTTTGCTTGTTGACTTTTGCAGGTATTCTAAAGCTCGCAAAGTTCCCCGCCAGAGTCCATGGCAGGCTGGTACCCTCTCCAGAGGTTGAATGTTTTGTCTTCCCCAGTGAAGTCGCCCCAAGCGAAATTGAATGTTGTCTCCCCAGGAGAGCGGAGATTGCGTCAAAGTAAAAGATAATGTATCTTCAATTCAAAATTAGCTCGTCAAGCAGAGCAGAGTCCTCCCCAGCGAAGGTCGAGATGGATGTGATTAATTTCCCAGAGAGTTCTTGTGCAGTGTAAATCAGAATGTGTAGTTCAATCCCCAGCTCAGTGATAGCAGGATGATTTCCCCAGCTCAGTGATAGCATGACGATTTCCCCAGCTCAGTGATAGCAGGAGAGGTTCCCCACAGAGTGTGATCAGGTGGTTGGAGTTGTCGAAAGGAGTTTTCCCGAGCACGATTGTCCTTTCTTTCCCCAGCAAGTCGCTCTTCCTCGTCAGGAGGACTATCCTCAGCAGATTTTGGAGTTTCGAGTTCGTGAGCTACCTTCCCAGCAGGATGGTTATCCCCAGCGGAGTTAGTTCATCTTTCCAACATTTATTTTGTTGGAAGCATATCGGTAGTATTCCGGTCATCCCCAGCGGATCCAGTGTGTCTTCAGCATTTATTCTGCTGAAGCAACTCTTTGCATAAGCATGCATCATGAGCATTTGCATTTTTGCACGAGTACATAGCATTTCCATGCAGTATGGAAGCATTACATCATTATCAAACATGCAGTTTTGAAACATAAGCCAGGTGGTTACCTCTTCGGTTTCAGCTATGTTTGTTCCCTGCCGATAAGGGAAATCGTGGTTTCAGGAAGATGTGGATTTTGTGGTCAAAGTATGCAGTGATCGTATTTTGTACCATCTACGGGGTTCATATTGTAAGGCACGCAGTGATCGTGTTGATTTTGAGATGTTGATTTGTGGCCCAAGTACGCAGTGATCGTGTTTACCATATCAGGTGGCGTTGTTGGTCGATATACGCAGTGATCGTATTCGTCCGTAATACAGTGGTTATAGATTGACGCGCAGTGATCGTGTTCATCCAGTTTTGTTGGTCGGTATGCGCAGTGATCGTATTCGTCCGTTATACGGTTTGGTTATGGGGTGAGGCACGCAGTGAACGTGTTCATCTGGTTGTTGGTGGCCGCAGTACGCAGGGATCGTATTCGTCCCATGTTTGAAGTTGTGTCACAGCACGCAGTGATCGTGTTTCCTCCAGTCAAGAGGGCCGTGACACACAGCACGCAGTGATCGTGTTCACCCTATGTATGGTTAGAATATGCAGTGATCGTATTCGTCCAGTTATGTTGGTTAGTTGAGACGCACAACACGCAGTGATCGTGTTTTCTCCAGTCAAGAGGATCGTGGCTCAGAACACGCAGTGATCGTGTTCAAACACGCAGTGATCGTGTTCAAGATACGCAGTGATCGTATTCGTATAGCACGCAGTGATCGTGTTGATAGTACCGTGGGAACTTGTGATAGGGAGCACGCAGTGATCATGGCTACCATGTCAGTTGGTTTTGTTGGTCGAGATGCGCAGTGATCGTGTTCATCATATCGATGGTCGAAGTACGCAGTGAACGTATTCGCCTCTTCTATGTGGATTAATTCCGTCTGGCACGCAGTGATCGTGTTTACCTCATCCGGTTGGATTTATGGTCGAAGTAATTCTGGTTGTAACGCAACATGCGGTGATCGTGCTTGTCACATTATGTGATTTTGTTCGTGGCATCAAGACGCGCAGTGATCGTGTTTTTTTCTGTCAAGAGGGTTGTGGTGTAGAATACGTAGTGATCGTGTTCATCTTGTTACAGAGGGTTGTTGTGCCGGACATGCAGTGATTGTGTTCGTCATGGCATATTCCCCTAGCAGAGTTGCTTGGTCAAGCATTTCTCTTTCTCCCCAGCCGAGTCCTTTCTCAGAGTACAGTAGAAATGGCATGATACAGATTTTGGGTGGTTACCCACAGTTACCCCAGTAGAGACGTAATCCCCAGCATGGTGATCTTCAACGAGATACTTGGTTAAGTTCCTCGTAGTCCCCGCCAGGGTATTCGTTGACAAGTCGCTTGGTTAAGTTACTTGTATTCCCCATCTGAGTTTTTCTTGGGATGCTGTGGTATCAGTATTATAAGGTGGTAATGCAGATTTTTGGGTCGTTACCCGTAGTTCTCCCAGCAGAGTTATGTTCTCCAGCAGGGTGTTACTTCAATGGGTTGCTTGGTTAAGTCCCTCATAGTCCCCAGCAGGGAGCTTGCTACAGGAGTTGTTTGGTTAAATTCCTCGTATTTTTCAACAAGGGTGCTTGGTCAAGTTCCCAATTGCCCCAGCAGGTGTTTGACGGTCGTCGTCAGAATTGTCCCCTAAGAGTTACTTAGTTAAGTTTCTCGTTTCCCCGCAGAGTCGGTTGTTCATGTCTTCGAACATTGTCTCGCTTGGTTAAGCGTTTGCTCGTTTCTTCAAGATACGAAAGGTTGATCAGTGAAGTCAACGTGGCAAGTGAAGTCAGTATTCTCCCGCTGGTTAGCGTGTGCTTGGTTGATAAGTGAGATCAACAGAGGTTGATAAGTGAGATCAACAGAAGTTGATAAGTGATATCAACAATTGCTCGTTGTGTGGTGTATGCTCATTTCTTCGGAATGGAGTGGTCTGCGGACAATATCAGATTATTTTACAAAAAACAGATTGACAGATGGATGGCTAATTGTTGCCGTGATAACAGAAGTCATTTCCCTGAAGGGTTTTCCCAAGCAGTAGTCGTATTCGCAATTTATTTTCGCGGTTGGCAAATTTCTGGGTTCTTTCGTATTCAACCGTCTCGTACCTCGAATGTATGAAGGTTGCGCGCTCTTTATCCAGTCGGGTCCAAGCCGCTTGAATAGGGGCAGCTGTTGCACCCCAAAATTTGCCTAACCTTTTCTAACCTAGGTTTATGTTTCAATTGCATAATCATTTGCATTGGCATCATGTACATAGTGTATTCATCTGCATTGCACAGCATAAGCAAGCTATCTTTATCAGGGGAACAAAGTGCTATTCTTATCTCAAGAGGCATATCCAAGGGTTTCATTCATATTCAAGACTACTCAGGTCATCAGAGAAGAATTTGAGCTTTGAAGAGCTGCCAGGTTGATCAGTGAATTCTCTCCTATCTTGAGGTTGTTTGGGGATCATCAGAGGGTGTATGAGCTATGAGCCAAGAGCATGAGGTTTGTATGGATGTTATGAAGAGCCTAGATGATCATTTTTGAGGAGAACCAAGTCATTGGAATGATTGCAAGAGGCTCAGTTGAAGTCAGTCAACTAGGGTCAGCACTAGGTCAACTCTAGGTCAAAGACTTGTTTTGAAAGGCATCAAGGATCATTTGAAGAATGTGGGATTCATTATTTGCTATATGGATATGGATATGATGTTGTGCTAAAGAAGAATCAGAAGGAATCAAGGAGAAATGGAGTTACCAAATTAGGGTTTTAGTGTAAAATCCCCTAATTTAGGTCAAACTTCAAAGCAGTGTAACTCAAGATGCAAGCTTCATATGGATCCTTGGTCAACATGAAGCTTGTATAGTATCTCAATACCTTTAATTTGAGTGGTGGAAGTCATCAAGATGATTTCTAGAACTCAAGTTATAGCTCTTGCAAGTTACAGGTCATCTGAGGGCACTGAAGTTTGTCTGTGAAAGTTGTCTGTCTTCCAAGCAACGTTTGACCTTCAAGGAGATTTCAAATGGATTCCTGTCCAACATGAGAGTTGTTCCTTATTGTCTTAGCTTTCTAGAAAGGTATGGTATGCCTTCATATGATTTGTGGAACTCTACTTATGGTCTTGGCAAGCAAAGGGTATTTTGGTCATCTGAGAATTACAGGTCATTCTTAGCCTATGCCTAAAACTCATACAAGGAAGCTTCAAATGAAAAACTTCACAACATCAAAGTTGCTCAAAATGTCATTTTAAGTCTATAAAACAGGTCATGGAAGTTTGGAAATGCATAGAACAAGACTTGACCAAAGTTGGTGACAAATGACCTAAAAAAGGCATATAACTTGAAAAAGTTCAAGTTGGAAAATGGTTTGAGAGATCTACAAATCCAAAATGGGTAATCCAATATACCAACTTGAATCCAAACATCATTTTAAAGACATTGGTTCAGCCACTTTTTTGAGTTAGGGTTTCAATTTTGGACTTGCTTTGTATTTTTGTTACTTGCATAATAAGGCAAGCATGGAAAACTTGGCACAAGGTAATTTTCAAGGCAAGGAGCTTGCATATCATTCCAATTTGGCATGTAAGGAGATTTTGAAGGGGTATAAGTGCATTGTAAGGAGATACCATGAGATATTAATATGTCATCACATGAGAATTTCCATAACTTTCCACCACATTCTAGAATCATCCTAGAGGGATCCAGAAACTTCTAGATCTGTCCATCATCCTCTATATATTGAGTGTGGATCATTAGTGCAAAAGGTTGGTGAAAAGAGAGAGAGAGAAGAGAGAGAATTCCATTGTTGCTTCCATTGTAAGAAAGAGTGAAAACCTATATTCAAGATCAATTCTGTTCATCCCTTTTCTTCATCCATCATTCATTGAAGATAGTGAGTGCATACAAGCAAGTTCAGAGGCACATCAATGGAGGATTGAAGCTCTAAGGTTGAGATTACAAAGATCCATAACAGGCTCGAATCTCCTTCTACAAGCACTAATCATCATAATTGTTGCAAACAGAAAGCTCCTCATCAAGCAAGGACCATTCTCAAAGGATTACAAGCATTGGATTGGACTGTAACCACCTCTGCCATAGCTACCTAGTAGGTTGGTGATTTCTCTTCTATCTCCCTAATTAGGTGTTGTTAGATTAGATTATTAGTGTAAGTTTGTTAGGTTAGGTTAGATGACCATTTTCAGAGAGATTGAGAAGGTTTCATGGAGTTTGGTAACATGGTGATGAATCTTTCAAGATCAAGAACTCATGGATTAGGGCAAGATAATGTTAGCTTTTTAGCTTAGAGTGATCAGCATAATCCCTAGATCATTCTAGTATAGTTTGAGCAAATTTCATAACCATGCATATCAGGTGCAGTCCAGTGGTACCCTAAACTTATAGCTATCGGGTTTGGCTACTGAGGAGGTTTTAGAAAAATCTAGGGCTAGGGTTTTATAGAGGGTGAGGAGTAGACCATTTTTGGTCTTTGGATGAGAGGTTTTCATTGAGAGATGAAGGAGTACGCATTGGTTGAATATGGCTGCATGAAAGAAGAATTCTGAAACCCTAGGTGTTGATTGGGGACGATGACCAATGATCGTTGGATCAAGTCCAGATTATTGACCTTTTACACCAATCCAATGGTCCAGATTCAAAGTTGAGAAACGGAGGGAAAGAGTGATGGTGAAACGATGCGTTTCACTTAATGTGAGCATCTGGGCCTGAATCCAAGCGTGCTATTCCCACCCCCAAATCAAAGCCCATTGGAACATGAACTGTAAACCGTTGCTATTTACACCGCTTGCGTATCTTTTTTTAATTCAATTTTCCAGATGCATACTGGGCCCTACGCTTTTGTTATTCGCGCCCCCACTTCTTGGCCCATCAGCAATATGAACTAGGCGCATCTGCTTATCACACCCCCTCCCCATTTAATTCATGTTTTGTGATTTTTATTTTCTTTAATTTTCTTTGATCTTTAAAAATCCATATAAAATTGAAAAAAGCTTGTTTTTCATTGGTTCATTTTGTGGTAGATTCATAATTTTGTTAAGAAAAATAATGAATAATAAAAATGGCATTTTATTTTGTTTTAATATTTTTTATGCATTTTTCTTGTAAATAGCTTTTTAATGAGTTTAGTTTAGTGCATAATTTTGTTGATTTTAGTTCTAATAGTTCCCCTTAGATTTAGGGTCCATTCTTTTTAGGGCGATTAGCTTAGGACTTCAACTTGTATATAGGATTTAATTCATAATTTTAGGATTAATTGTTAGATGATTTGATTAGGTGAGATTAGAGTGATTAAAATTAGGGTTTTAAGTGTACATAGGTGAGATAGATTAATTCTTTTAGGAATTTTGATTTGATTTTGGGGGTATGGGACTATAGGGGTTATGGGTAGATAATAGATCCCTTAGAAAATATTAGGATTCCCCTACTGCTATTAGTATATTGCTTATATTTGATTGACTGTGTGGTGTGCCCTCTTTAGGGTTACTTTTTGTCTGTGTGGGGTATTGGGCTTGTTTGGGGCTTGGGGTTTGAGCTGAAGACTGAGATGATGAAGCCCATTTGAAGATCAGAGAATGAAGACCAACTTCCAGAGTTGATGAAGAGTATCTCTTGCTGGCAGCTGTTGAAGTTTGTAGGATCTAGGAGTTAGGCAGAGCTCTAGAGTAGCAAACTTGATTCATAAACATGGAAGGTCTTGATTGCCTCCATCCTTCTCTGTGATGCAGAGTATCTCTAAGACACTCACCCCCTTCCTTTGGAAGGCTTGGTGTTAATGTCTAAGAGATAGAACTCTTGAGAGAAATATTCCATGTGTTGATAGCAGTCTGTTTGCCACCCTTGGTGGTCAACTGATTGCTTAACACCCAGTCCATTCTTGTGATTGGTTCCTCAGCTTGGAGAGGAGGACTTGAAGAAAAGCCACTGGGAGATTGAAGATAGAAGACTGATGTCTACTTGAAGTCTGAAGATAGTTGCTGATGCTGATGAAGACTGCTTTGCTGTTTAGCTTTTGCTGTTTATAATTTTGATGTATTGTGTGAATTTCCCGGACTGTATTGTTTGCTGTTTAACTTGCTGGGTTGAAAGTGAATCCTATTCACTTTTGCCTCTTGTTTTCTAGGTTCGAGGTTGAGTGGGACTCCCTTGCCTCGCTTGTATTATTGCATCCATGCATTTTACTGCTTTATTGTATATATCTGCTGTTTCTGTTTCCGTCTATTCCCTTAGGATCTCTGTTTCTCTCTGCGCAAGAGAGGAGCATGATAGACATTAGGTCTCAACCCATGCATGATAACATTAGGGTAGATTTTATTCCCCTTTTTTTTCCACCACTAGGATTTGTAGAGTGTCATCTCTTCTTCCTTCAAAACAACAGAAAAACACTAATAAAGGTTATAACAGAGATTAATTCACTTCTTCCGTCAAAAGATTTGAACAAACATCAACCTTTTCGCAATAAGAAAACCCTTGTTTAAGGCGAGATTTTTCATAAAAGACACTTGAACAGCTTGTGTCGTGCGTAGCCCGAACTACGTTTGCTCTGATCTTCCATGCTGTGTGGAAGTACGTAGGCATAGGATGTGATATCCTAGCGAGCAACCTTCCCCACCTTCACCCGTAGTTAGGCGAACTACGTTGACTCTGATTTCTCGTTCCAGACGGGAATACGTATGCATAAAGTGCGATGCTTTGCCGAGTCATGTTTTCTTTTCTTTTCAGACCTCATCCTTTAGTTTAGATAGAAGTCTAATCCGTACAAACCAAGCAAGCGTGGATCCCATCGAGTACGATGGACGTGAGGGGTGCTAATACCTTCCCCTTGCGTAACCGACTCCCGAATCCAGGTTTTGGTTGCGATGAGCATACCTTTCCCCGTTTTTTGCGAGGTTTACTTCGAGCGTTTCCTTTCCCTCCGCTGGGATAAATAACGCACGGTGGCGACTCTTTTGTTCAGCCGACGTCGATTTTCGCAGTAGCGACAGCAGGCTAACGGGCAAGTTGAGGCAGCAAATAAAGTGGTAATTGACATGATAAAGAAGCAAGTAGGAACCAAGACAAAGAATTGGCACAAAGTGTTAGATCAGGTTTCTTTTATGGGCATGTCGAACGTCACCCAAAGAGGCAACCAACGCCACCCCATATCGTTTGACCTTTGGTCACAATGCAGTGTTGCCAGTCGAAATCCACATACAGTCGATTAGGGTTCCAAGGCAACCCGAAATTCCTAGAGAAGTCTATTGGGATATGATGCTCGATGAGGTCATAGACTTAGACGAAGAAAGATTGAAAGCTCTAGAATTACCGAGAAGGCAGAAAAAGAGAGTGGAAAAGTCATACAATAAGAAGGTTAAAGCAAAAACCTTTTTAGTTGGAGACTTAGTTTGGAGAGTTATTCTGCCTATGGATTGAAAGGCCAAGACGCTGGGTAAATGGTGCCCAAAGTGGGAGGGACCCTTCCAAGTGTCGAGGGTTTTCTTTAATGGAGCCTATGAAGTGGAAGAATTGGGCGAAGATAAGAGGATATTAAAAGTAAATGGTAAGTACTTGAAAAAGTACAGGCCTATGCTGTAAGAAGTTAAAATAACAACAGAGTAACAAAAAGTATGAAGCAAAGCCACAAATGGTATTAATATTTGCCAAAATGGCGCGATAAGTTACAATAACAAAGATGGCTTCAAAGGCCAGCAAAATATAGTCTGTTACAATATGTCAGTAAATTAGAAAGGAAGATTGGCCTTCATTTTAAGGTAGTTCGCCTTCTGAGATTCGATAGGTTGTTGGCACGAGGCCCTTTCGTCAGTTAATCTGGAAACTTCTTCTTCTAAGCTTCGAGCCTCTTCTGTAAAAGTGATAGCATGTTCGAGTTCAGCAGCAAGGGCCGAATCGTCTTTGGAAGACAATTGAGAAATCTTCTTTTCTTCTTTCTTGATCATGCCTTGAAGTTTCTTGATCTTGCGTTTCCAACAGACGATGTTTTCTTTACTGGAAGCAATCTCTAGTTGGTCTCTCTTTTTCTCTTCCTCTAGCTCTTCGATCCTGTGTTCTAATTCTGCTGCACTTGTCCAGGCAGCTGCTTCATAACCAGATTTCGTCGAAATGTCACCTTCGAGGCGGGGCAGCAACGTGAGGTCTTTGTAGACTTGATCTATCAAAATTCCCACCTCTCGAATGACGTTAGCAGCTTCAGGGGATATGGAGTCAAGTTTCACCTGTTGAAGAAGCGTTTTCAAAGATAGATGGGTGACGGAATCCATCTTCAGCAACATGAAAAGGTCCCCTTTAAAGATTTTGGCTTTGATCTTCGCCAAAATGTCATCTGAAGGTTTGCTAGAGACCTGGCCCTCAGAAGTTGAAGTACTCCTAGTTTTGCTAGAAGAATTGCCTCGACTGCGCAGCAGTAATTGAATGTATCGACGAGGATCGCTTTCTTTTAGCGCAACCATTTCTTCCTTAGAGAGGACCGTTTCGCTCTGAAGAGGCATTACCTGTGGCACCTCGACAGGAGTAATTTTGGTAGCATCAATACAAGCAGGATCATCAGATTTTCCCTTTGTAATTATTTCCCCTTCTACAGGGGCAGCTTTTGTGGAGTCTTGAGCCAAGGTAGCTTTTTTCTCCTCACCATCTGACTCACCTAGCTCAGACTGGTGCATGGCTTCTTCCTCACATGCGTTGGCTTCGTTCGCATCAACGTCGTCATTAGCGGGTTTTGTGTGATTAAGAGGGGAACTTGTTTTGGTGGCAGGGTTGGTGTCCTCAGGTTTGGGGTCTTCGTCTTCATCTGCCACGGCGATTGTCTCAGGAGCTCCCTCTTTCTCATGGTCAGACCCATCAGTTTGTGATTGTTGGGTAGTAGTTTTTAGGGGCGAAAGGGCTGCATAAAATTCAGGTTTGTTAATTTCGCCAAGAGAACTCACACCAGAACCCAGATCAGATGTAGGGATATAAGTGGGTTCACCTTGGCTGTTCAATGGATAAATAGGCAAGGGAGACGGTTGCATCAAAGGTTTAGAGGCCTCAGTAGTAGTCTGTAGTTGGGAAAATAAACCTCATGAGACGCGAGATGAAAGAGACAAGAGCTTGATATAGAAAGGTCAGAGATTCTTTCACAATACCTTCGTGGCTTCCTCAACCGGACTAGAGTTATCACTCTCTATGGGAACGACAGAAGGATTTGGATCATTTGTTGTGAGAGCTTTGACAGGAGATTCAGGAGGCGTGTTTTGTTTTTGTATCTTGGTGGGAGATGGAGGTTTGCGGCCAACCTGGGAAGATCGAAGTGATCAGCAAAGGACATAAGAGCTTCAGGTGAATAAGAGCATGTAAGAACTTACCTTTGAACTTTCGATCTTTCCTTCTGTTTTATTGGTCGGAGCGTTTCTTTTGTGAGCAGCTGCGAATAAATAAATATAGAAGATATAGGTTAGTAACGTTGAAGCTTCGTGAGAGGAAGCCAAATCGAAGGGAGATGACCTTCAAGGATTTCGGTCTCGATGTGAACATCTTCGATACTGACATGAAGGTTCCCTCTAAAGGTATCAAGTGTATGTTTGGTCGGAACCACCCGCTACGCCTTAGGCTTCGACTGCTGTCGAAGTATTTTTATACTATCCTCACAGATAAACCAGTCTGGAAATGGAGGGGCAAGAGCCACGCCAAAATCAGCGGTTGGTAATCGAGGGGTCTTTGGGGAAAAGAGTTTAAAAGCAACCTCATATCGTCTATCGTAAGGGATAGATGAGGGGATTGTCAGTTTCTCCATTTGTTTAGAAAATTTTTATTTTAAAGTGACAGCAGCCTCGCGGATGGTTCGACTAACATCATTTGGTCGATAGGCAGTTTCGAAGTACTTCTGGAAAGCTTGTATCTCTTTGATATGAGTAGACGTACCTTTCTTGACCTTTTCTTGCACATCAATAAAAGCCTGGTCAATCAAGCGTGAAAAACTTGAAACATCAAGAAAGTTGTTGGAGTAATGATTGGTCCACCAGTTGTAAAAATCTGGGGTACAAAGGTGAGAGGGTTCAAAATAAATTGAAGTAAAATGGGACTTATGGGCATAACGGGCCATTTGAGTCGAACACTCAAGTGGGTTGAAGCTAGTGGAGAGAAGGATAACATGAGACTTCTTATCATACAAGCACCTAGGCAATGATTGAATTAACCCAAATTGCCTCGACACCAAGTTAGGTTGATAAGCGACTAATATTGCTTGTCCTCTGACAAGGTTGAGCTTATGAACAATCAAGCGTGGCGTCAAGAATCTCTCCCATATCAGGTTTGATTATGCTTCTTGTTTTTGTGAAACTGGAGGAAATGACCTGGTGAACCATTCAGGGCCATATAGCCTATGAGCAAAAGGGGCCATCCTGGGAGTGAATTCATGCCCTTTTGCAAACAAGTGGATGAAGTTGGTAAGATTGGCACGAAGGCTTCGACCCTCTTCATTTGGTGTCAACTGAACCAAGCGTGGCCATTCGACCCGGCGTTCAGATACCTGGGCTTCGTCGACCTCTCCTTTTAAGGGAAGGTTATGCTCGAAGGTAGCGTTCAACCATAATTGAAGCAACCAAAATGGCCCCGCCATTATAAGAGCGCCATGGGTTTTTGGATACCTTAGTTTATCAGCGCCTTCTCCTAAAGCCTCATACAGGCTGGCTAGTATCATCTCACTAAGACATACCTCCCTTTTAAGGTGTAACTGATTCGCCAGGGTAAGGTACTTCCTCGCCACCTGCAAGGACTTTGTGCAAAAAATACAACGAGACAACCACATGGCCAGAAAGGCTATGTGCTCCTCGTCTTCGACTACGTCGATGTCTTTCTTATGATAATGATTTATGAAGGGTGTGTAAGTATGTTTCGTACTACCAAAACCTATGGTGTCCCATGCATCAATTTCAGGATTGTAAGCCAATCCACATGGTCTTAATCCGACGATAGCAGCCATATCGAAGAGCGTGAGAGTCACCATTTCGCAGGGAAGATGGAAGGTATGGTGAGTGTTGTCTCAGAAATACAAAGAGGAGGCCAGCATTAACGGACAGTAAGGTGGCCCAACCTTCGACAACATGATTAGGTCATAAATACCTATTTCTTTCCAATGTTGTGCTTTTGCTTTCTCTATTTTTGCCAACCAGTTAAGGTAAAGTTCAGAATCTTTGAAGTACGACGTAGCTCTAAAGAGTCTTGCTCCATCATGTAAATATTTGAGGTCCACATTAAAGAGAGAAAGGTCATCTGGGTTATCAGAAGGGATTTTGCTAGCGTCTTTTTGCCCTAAGGGTTTGGTTTTCCGGTAGGAAGGGAAAAAGTCACTCAAGGTGGAATAATCAAGGTCTGGGGGTGACAATGGGCCAGATATGGCTAAGGTTTTTCCAGCCACATCAACGGGGATGATTACCTGAGATTCGTAGATGTGTCGTTTTTCTTCTGCTAACGGTTCCCTGATGAGCTGTTGGTTCTTCATGATTTTTGGTCCGCTCAAGGTAGCGAAAGGTGGCAATGCAGATGAAGAAGATGGTCTCCTAGTTTGAGTTTTCTTCTGTTGTTCAGTCATGATTGAAGTTTTCAGAGAAAAAGGATTTTTTTTTTCTTGTGTTGGAAAAACGGGTTTCTTTAGCAAAGAGGAGAAGAGTAAAGGTTGGTAAAGAGTAGAAAGTCTTATGAAAAAATTCTTGGTGATTTTATAAGGATTCAGAAAATTAAGAATTCTTACGTGGTTGAAGTTAGTGGGCCACATGTGCCACCTAGTGGAAGAAGTAAGGGGCGGTTGTAACCTATACCCCTAGGTGCTAAAAGGGTGATGATGTTTTCTGAATTTTTGTGAGTTCCAAGAAACTTGCCATGATGATGATGACGTCAGAAGCGTGCAAAGTGGCGTGGTTTTTAATATAAACATTTCTCTTTCTTCTGTTTTATCTTCCAAAGGATAAGAGGCAAACCAAAGGGTCTGATAGTATCGAAAAGATGGTGTCGAATGGGATACTATCAAAAAATGTCCTTTTCCTGCAATAAGGTCGAAAAGAACATTCTTTGGGGGCAATTTGTTAGCTCCCAAATTCGACACTGCCTTGGGTTGCTAAACATTAAGACATAATTAATGTCTAAGTAAAATGAAGCAAAGAGGTTTCGACAACCACTAAGGAATTTTCTAAGCTGAACGGATGAAATAACTTATAAAAATTAAGAAGCCTAAAGTTATGAGCATCTCGACCATGTCAGAGGTCGTTCGATCGAGATTCTGCAAATGGCATTGCTACGTCGTTTTGAAATTCAAAATTTGGAGGGAGGGGTTTTCTTCATAAGACACGTGGCGAGTTCTAGATCAGGAAGTTACATGCAAATGACACTTTTTAGATCGAGGAGACACTAGGAAGTTATTAGCAGTTAATTATTAGCATTATAAATAGGGATTTGTTAGGCAGATTTCTGTGTGTTTTACCATTTGTACAAAGTAACTCCAATCAAATTTACTCAAAGTACCCGAGTGTGAGAAAATAGTATTTTCACGGAGAATGTACGTTATGTAAAATCACCAACTTTTCAATAAAGTCTTTTACAATTTCAGCAACATTTACATTTCCTCTGTCGAACCACTTGTGCAAGTGTTACGTTTTGCCTTTACCTTTCCTGCATCCTTTACTCCAATTCCTTCATCCCTTTAAACTTTTTACCTTTTTCGATCAGCCTTTTACAAATCTTTTACAGCGTTTCTTTAAGTTTATGCACTTTAAAATACCCAGTCAAAGTCTTTTTCATTACAAGCACATTTACCAATTCGTTATCACAAGTACTTTAAATTTAATTCTAAACATTGAATACTTTAGCACATGTCCTAGGATCAATCTGATCGATCTTGTGAGTCACCAAAGTCAGAATTGGAAGACATCGGTTGTTTTCCGATTTTCAAGGGAAACAGTATTTTCCTGAGGATGTTAGCGGAAAGAAAGAGATAGAATTCCTTGAATTGAAGTAAGGAAAGATGACTGTGGCAGAGTATGCTGCAAAATTCGAAGCGCTGGTGAAGTTTTGTCTACATTACACCCGTGATGATGTTGAGGTATCTAAATGCATAAAGTTTAAGAATGGGCTGAGACCAGAGATCAAACAGGGTATTAGATACCAATAGATTCATAGGTATGCTGAGTTGGTGGATAAGAGTAGGATCTATGATGAGGATAGTTGAGTTTGATCTGCTTACTACAAGCATCTTAGTGATAAGAAAGAGAATGGACAATTTAGAGGAAAACCTTACGTGACTCCAGCTGAGAAAGGAAAAAAAAGGCTTCAGATGGGAAAAAGACAAGTGAGAGAGTAGCTCCCGCTTCTGTTAAGTGTTACAGGTGTGGTGCGCAAGGCCACCGTGCTGAGGTTTGCAACAATAATATGTTGAGGTGTTACAGATGTGGTAAGAGAGGCCATAGAGCTACAGACTGCAAGAATAAGGGCCCGACATGTTTCAATTATGAAGAATAGGGTCACATCAGTACCTAGTGTCAAAAGCCGAAATAGATTGCTATTGCTACTTGATCAATGGCAGAGTGCTTGCTTTGAGTGGTACAGAAGTTCCCAAGAAGGATAACTTGATTAAAGGTACTTTTTTTATTAACAATATTGAGTTGGTCACTATTATTGATACTAGTGCTACTCATTCATTTATTTCACTTGAATGTGCTACTATGTTGGGTTTGAAATTGTCTGATATGAATGGTAGTATGGTGATAGAAATCCCTGCTAATGGTTATGTTACTACTACTTATGTGTGTTCGATATGTCCTTTGATGATATTTAGGAAGAGTTTCGTGATGGATTTGGTGTGTTTACCCTTCGATGTTTCGGAATGAACTGGTTAGAGCTCAACTATGTTCATATCAACTGTTATAATAAGACCGTGGATTTTCCTGAGTTTGGTGATAATGGAGAGTTAAAGTTCTTGTCCGCTAAGCAAGTAGACGAACTTCTAAAAGATGAAGCTTCGATGTTTGCGCTGTTTGCATCGTTGCAAGTTGATCGTGAAGCTGCGAGTGTTAAATTACCTGTTGTCCGTGAATTTCCAGAGGTGTTTTCGAATGACATGATTGATTTTCCTCCAGAGTGCGAAGTAGAGTTTACGGTGGACTTAATACCAAGTACGAGTCTTGTGTCAATGGCTCCTTACCAGATGTCCGCTTCTGAGCTAAGTGAATTGAAGAAACAATTGGAAGAATTGCTTGAGATGAAGTTTGCTCGACCAAGTTTTTCTCCGTGGGGTTCTCCTGTATTGTTAGTTAAGAAGAAAGACGGTAGTATGATGTTATGTGTTGATTACAGGCAGTTGAACAAGGTGACTGTCAAGAATAAATATCCACTTTCGAGAATTGACAATTTGGTGGATCAGTTAGTAGGCACTTATGTGTTCAGAAAGATCGACTTGAGGTTGGGTTATCATCAGATTCGCGTTAAGCCTGGTGATATTTCGAAGACATCTTTGAGGATGAGGTATGGTCACTACGAATACACTGTGATGCCATTTGGTGTATCCAATGCACCAGGTGTGTTTATGGAGTATATGAATTAGATTTTCCATGAGTATTTGGATATGTTTTTTTGTGGTTTTTATTGATGATATTTTAATATACTCTAAATCTAAAAAAGAGCATGCTGAGCATTTGCGAACTGTATTGCAAGTATTGAAAGAGAAGAAGTTGTATGCAAAACTGTCGAAGTGTCAATTCTGGTTGAAGGAAATGAGTTTCCTGGGCCATGTGATTTCAAGTGGTGGGATTGCTATAGATCATCCTAAGATTGATGTTGTGTTATAGTGGGAGACTCCAAAGTCTGCTACTGAGATACGAAGTTTCCATGGGCTGGCGGGTGATTGCCGTAAGTTTATTGAAGGCTTTTCTAAGCTGGCAATAACATTGACTCAGTTGACTCGAAAGGGTCAAGCTTATGTGTGGGACGTTGCATGTGAATAGAGTTTTATGGAGTTGAAGAAAATATTCACGATCGCTCCGGTATTAATCTTACCTAATCCGAGTGAGTCTTTTATGGTATACTATGATGCATCGAAGATGTGTCTTAGTGGAGTATTGATGCAGAATGGTCAAGTTGTTGCTTATGCTTTGAGGCAATTGAGGGTTCATAAAATGAATTATCTTGCGCATGACTTAGAGTTGGCAGTTGTGGTGTTCATGTTGAAAATTTGAAGACATTATCTTTTTGGCTCTAAATTTGAAGTGTTCAGTGATCATAAGAGTTTGAAGTACTTATTTGATCAAAAAAAGTTGAATATGAGGTAGAGAAGGTGGTTGGAATTATTGAAGGATTATGATTTCAGTTTGGATTACCATCCTAGTAAAGCAAATGTGGTGGTCAATGCATTGAGTAAGAATTTATTGCATATGTCGATGCTTATGGTGAGATAATTGGAATTACTCGAGCAGTTCTGAGATCTGAGTTTAGTATGTGAAGAGACTCCTAACAGTACGAGATTGGGTATGTTGAAACTAACTAGTGGTATTCTAGAAGAAATTAGAGTGGGTCAGCAATCTGATCTGAGGTTGGTTGATCAGTCGATCTTAATTAGCCAAGGTAACAGAGATGAATTCTGAATTGATGAGAATGGTATGATGAGGTTCAAAGATAGAGTGTGTGTTCTAGATGTTCCAAATATTAAGAAGAGTATTCTAGAAGAAGGACATCGAAGTAGGTTGCTTATTCATCCCGGTGCTACAAAGATGTATCGGGATTTGCAGAAATCATTTTGGTGGCCAGATATAAAGAAAGATATTGTGGAGTTTGTTTATGCATGTTTGACTTGTCAGAAGTCAAAGATTGAGCATCAGAAGCCTTCGGCCATGATGCAACTGTTGAATATTCCATAATGGAAATGGGATAGTATTTCCATGGATTTTGTGTCGGGATTGCCAAAGACTGCAAAGGCGAATGATTCAATTTGGGTGATTATGGATAGATTAACTAAATCGGCTCATTTCTTACCGATGGATATTAATCATTCTATGAAGAAGTTAATTTAGATGTATATTGAAGAATTTGTGAAGTTGCACGGGATACCTTTGAGTATTGTGTCGGATAGAGACCTGAGATTTACATCGAGGTTCTGAACGAGTTTGCAAGACACATTAGGTACTAAGTTGAGGATGAGTTCTGCATATCATCCATAGACGGACGGTCAGACAGAGAGGATTATCCAGTCTTTAGAGGATTTGTTAAGGGCTTGTGTACTGGACCAAGGAGGCTCTTGGGATAGCCATTTGTCATTGATTGAGTTCACATACAACAATAGTTTTCATACTAGTATTAGGATGGCTTTGTATTAAGCTTTGTATGATAAAAAGTGTAGAACTCCATTGTGTTGATATGAGTTAGGCGAGAGTGTTGTACTCAGACCTGAGATTGTGCAGGAGACAACTGAGAAGATTAAGATGATCTAAGAGAGGATGAGAGCTTTGCAGAGTCGTCAGAAGAGTTATCACAATAAGAGAAGAGGGACAATTAAATTCCAAGAGGGAGATCATCTGTTTTTGAGAGTTACGCCGGTGACTGGTGTGGGTCGAGCTTTGAAGTCTAGGAAGCTCACTCTACATTTTGTTGTTCTGTATCATATTACATAGAGGATATGGGGGCCAGCCTATCGGATTGCTCTATCGCCTTTGCTTACAAATTTACATGATGTGTTTCATGTATCTCAGTTGAGGAAGTATATTCCAGATTTGTTGCATGTGATCCAAATCGATGACGTACATATAAGAGATAACCTGATTGTTGAAGTATCACCTGTGCAGATAGATGGACGAGAAATGAAACAACTGCGGGGTAAATACATAGCTTTGGTGAAGGTGTTATAGGATAGACTAGCTGGTGAGAGTTGGACTTGGGAGTGTGAAGATCAGATGAGAGAGTCGTATCCGACTCTGTTTCCTTCAGGTTATTTTCGATGACAAAAATTCTTTGGGCGAGAGTTGTAACACCCCAAAAATTATTAGAATATTTATTTAATTAACTTATTATGAATATTCGTGATTTCGGTGAATTTGGTGAAATCACTATGATGATTGATGATTTGTGTTGTGGGGGGTATTGAGGAGTTAAGAGAGTATTGAGGTTATTTAGAAAATGTATGATTAATTAGAATTATTTTGATAATAATAATAATGGAATAATGTGAATAATCTTATTTAAATTATTATTATAATTTTAAATAAAAGGAGTGGAGCACTAAGGGTAAGATGGTAATGTTGGATGGAATAAGTGAGGACGAAACATATTAGGGGTCCTAAGGGTATGTTGGACAAAAGGGAAAATAGAGGAGGGAGAAATTCACTTTTGTACAATCGTGTTTTGGAAGAGAGCTCTGAGGAAAGAAGGAGGAAAGAGGATATGGCTAAGAGAAAATCTGAAGAACTCAAGAGGAAGATTTGAATCAAACTATCTAAGGTACAAGGAGTATTACTTTTCATTGTAATGGATATAGAGTGTATATGTAGGTAGTTAGTTTGAGGGCTTTTGGGAATGGTGAGATTGTGATGAAATTATAGTTTTTAGAGGTATGAGATGATATGTATGAAGCCTGTGATGATGTGTTGTCATTGGTTTATAATTACTGTGTGATTTGTGTCATACCCCAAATTTTACCCCTTATATGTCATCAACATTTGCATGAGCATCATAGGTCAATCATCCTTGCATCACTAACCAAATCATCAGGCTTTGTTGTTTTGTTTATTTTTGTTGAAATTAGGGTTTTGGGGAGAAGAGGAGTAAGCTTTGATCAATCATGAGTTGAGTGGGAAGTCAACCAAAGAGGTCCTCATACATTTCATGGGTACCTAAGAGGTCATTTGGTCCAAAGAAATCCAATTCAAAAGTTTCCTAAGTGGATAGGAGAGGTATTTGATTTCATCTGGTTCAAAAGTCATCTGGGGCTCCATAAAGTCAATGTTTGAGTTTTTTGGTTAACCATGAACCTTTCAAGCCATATTTCATTATCTCATGTGTTTAGATCAATATAAATCAAGGAGGAACAATAAAATCAAGAGATGCAAAGAATTAGGGTTTCCTTGATGAGAATTTTTAAGTTAAAAAGTCAACATTTGAAGTGATTATCAAGGCCAAATTCAAGATGGTCCCAAGTGTAATTTGTATTGGTCATTAAAATGAAAGTTTTAGATCATCCCTTTAGATTTCTTTTGATACTAAGAACTCATCAAGATCATTTTTAGAACTGAAGTTATAATGTTTTTAAGTGGAGGTCAGAGTAGGGCAAAACCTAGGGCAACATTCTTGCAAGAACTTCCAACCAAGGCCTCATGTGTTTCTTGACCTCAAATCAAAATTCATCCAACATGAAATTTACTCCTCTTGATCTAAGATTTCCAAGAATATAAATAAGTCCTCAATTAGATCAAGGAGGGCACTCCTCTGTCGTGATGCTATTGTGATGATGAGGGTGCTGGAGACGGCTCTGGCCCTGGGTGATGCGAAGACAATTCCGCTTAAAAAGTTCAAAAAGGTGAAGGCTTGGGAAGCCGAACTTGAATTGGATACATATGACCTATTCAACAAGTTGTCGACTCACCAAGGTAACTATGAGGCCAAGGTCGCACTCCTCAAACATATGAATGAGATGGCTAATGAGATGAAGAAGATTAAGGAAGAGAGTGCCAGCTTGAAGACTAGGGTAGCTAAGCTAGAAGGCTAATCGATGGCGGGGCTGGATGAAACTGAGGAGGAGAAATCTCTAAAGACCCGGTGAGAGGTGATCGACAAGATCCGTATCCTCGAATAGGATACCCTTGGAGCTACCGAGTTTGGATTCATTGCTGCGGTGGAGCAGATGAAGGCCTTGAATCCCGACGTCCAGCTGGTTACTAAAGGAATGGGCGTTCTGCACCAGATGGTCCCGCAAGAAATTCCTACTAATGATGTTTGAATGTTCTTTGTAACTTAGTGTATTTTGATATGCGTTCCAGTTTTTGTAAATTTTGATTGTCAGGCTTAGCCTAACATTTTGGTAATATCTAAACAATTTTCGGCCTTGTGGTCGGGCCTATATATGGATATGTTTCTATGACATTTTATGCCTTGTGTGTTAGTTTTTCTTGCAAGCTATGTTTGATGAATTCGAGTTTGCTCGACTCAATACATGGCTCAATAGTTTAGGGAACTTGTTGAAGTGGCGAGTTAATTTTGTCGGTCGTGGGACTGGGATCTCGGTTGAGGTCCGGATCGCACAGGGCTTGGAATTTCCAATCGCGAGTTGGGTGTCCTGCCACGGTGGTACGGCAATGGCGGAGCTCGATTAAGTTATCCCGGTCAGGCACTGAATATGCTCGTTCCATGAGCGAAAACTTGCCTTCGTTAAGTTTAAGGATTGTGCTTCCACCAGGGCACGCTCCCTTGCCTGAATGATCCCTCTTTGTTAGGAGGTGGAGTCGTCGATAGTTAGTACTAATTTCATTAGCGCTAGCTGTAATATTGTTTGAGCTTTTCAGCATTCCAGAGTCGAGCAAATGGTTCTCCGTTTAGGTGTTCGAGGTAAAAGGCACTAGTACCTATTTTCGATCTCACCCGATAAGGGCCTTCCCATTTTGCGGCCAACTTGCCTTCGTGCGAATCTTTTTGGTTTCAGCGTAGGACAAGGCTGCCCACTTGGAAGTCGCACTTTGTCGCGGCGCATCGTTATTTTTTGCTTCAGCGAAGCTTCACGGAGAGCTGCCCCTGATCGGATCTTCGACCAGATCGAGTTCTTCTCTTAATGCTTCGTCGTTCATTTCCTTATCGAGAGGGGCCTCTGTCCGTCTCGAGGGTTCTCTGATTTCCATTGGGATTATTGCCTCGGTTTTGTATGCTAATCGGAAGGGAGTTCCCCGATTGTAGAATGCGGAGTTATTCTGTACACCCAGAGCACAATATGTAGCTCCTCGACCCACCTCTTTTTGACCTTGCCTAACCTTCATTTTAGTCCGTGGAGGATCACCCTGTTTGTGGCTTATGCTTGTCCGTTGATCTAGGGGTGTTCGACGGACGTGAAGTGTTGCTTGGTGCCTAGTTTGGCAACGAAATATTGAAATTTCCTGTCTGTGAACTGTGTCCTGTTGTCAGTTACGATGGCCTCTACTCAGATCCACTTTGTTAAGTAGTCAATGGCTATGATTAGAAACTTGTTCTGATCGGATCCTACGGTGAAGGGGCCGAGTATGTCCATTCTCCACCAGGCGAAAGGCCACGGGGAGGACATGGTCTTTAATTCATTGGGGGTGCTAAGTGCATGTCCCTGTGGCGTTGGCATTTGTAGCACTTCTTGACATGCTCCTTCATGTCAAGCTGCATGGTTGACCAATATTATCCTGCTCGAAGGGCTTTTTGCACAAAGGATCTTCCTCCTAAGTGTTGTGCATTGATCCCATCGTGAATTTCTTAGAGAATGTCTAGGACCTTGTCTTCCTCAACACATTTTAGTATGGGAATGGAGAATCCTCGCCAGAAGAATTTGCCTTTGATTAGGACGTAGGAGCAGGCCCTTTGCTTAATTACGTTGGCCTCTTTACTATCTTTGGGAAACTTCCCCGTGGTGAGATAGTCATGCACCAGAGTCATCCAGCAATTTCTGTCGCTGATGGCGTTGACGTCAAACAGTCCTGTTGGTTTCGTGATGCTTGGACGGGGAAGTGTCTCTTGTATAACGGACTTGTTGCCATCTTTCCTCCTTGTGCTAGCTAACTTCGACAGGATGTTAGCCCGAGCGTTTCTTTCACGGGTGATATGATGGACTTCCCATGCTTCGAACTTTTCTATCTTTTCCTGCATGAGAGTTAAGTATTCGACGAGATGATCGTTTTTGGCCTGGTACTCCCTCCGTACCTGGAAGGCCACGAGCTGGGAGTCCGTGAAAATTTTTATTTCCATTGCACCCAGGTCCTTAGCCAATCGTAAGCCTGCGAGGAATGCTTCGTACTCGGCTTGAATATTCGAGGTTGGGAAGGACAAGACCAACGATACTTCAATCAGGATCCCTTCTTCGTTCTCGAGGATGATGCCCGTCCCGCTACCCGTGGAACTGGATGTTTTGTCGGTGAAAATTGTCCACCTGTGCAACCAACTGGCGGGGGATGCTGGGGGCGTCATTTTCGCCACGAAATCATCCAGGACTTATGCCTTAAGGGTTTTCTTGATTTTGTAGTGGATATTGAATTATGACAGTTCCAGAGAACATTTGAGCATCCTACCGACCATGTCTGGTCGGCCGAGTAGTTTCCTAATGGGTTGGTCTGTCCGAACTACTATTGTGTGGGCCAGGAAGTAATGCCTTAATCTTCTCGAAGCATTGATGAGGGCCAGGGAGACCTTCTCCATCTATTGGTATCTGATTTCTGGCCCTTGTAAGGCTTCACTTGTGAAGTATATTGGCTTCTGCCCGTCGAGGGTTTCTCGAATGAGGGCAATGCTGATGGCTTCATTACTGATAGAGAGATAAAGGTAAAGTGTTTCCCTACCGTCTGGTCGTGACAATATAGGTGGTTCGGATAAGGCTTGCTTAAGATGGCATAGAGCCTGCTCACATTCCTCTGTCCATTCGAACATTGCCTCCTTCTAGAGGAGCTTGAAGAAAGGCAGGGAGTGTTGGGCAAACTTGGCCACGAAGCGAGATAGCAAGGTGAGCATCCCGTTGAGGGACTGTATGGATTTCTACAACTTAGGTGTGAGGAACTTAGAAAACGCTCGACATTTGTCAGGGTTGGCCTCAATCCGCCTCAATGTGAGGTAGAATTCGAGGAATTTTCCTGCCCGTATGCCAAAGGTGCATTTTTCTGAGTTGAATCGCATTTTACACTCCCTAGTTTGGTCGAAGACCTTTAGCAAGTTGAGCGTATGATCAGATTCCTCTTGGGATTTCACGATCATGTCGTCCATATATACCTCGAACATGTCTCTGATTTATGATCAAAAGACTTTGTTCATCATTCGCTGGTACGTGGCCCTAACATTTTTCAGACGGAAGGGGATTATATTGTAGTAATAGTTGCCTGACGAGGTCATGAAAGTGGTGTACCTCTTGTCCTTCTGCGCCATGGGAATCTGGTTATATCTCGAGTAGGCGTTCATGAAGGAAAAAAGTTTGAAATCGGCAGAGTTATCTACTCACTTATCAATGCTAGGCAAAGGATAAGCGTATTTTGGGAAAGCCCAGTTGAGATCGGTGTAATCTATGCACATTCTCCACTTTCCATTATGTTTTTTGACTAATACAATGTTGGACAGCCAGGTAGTAAACCTGGCTTCTGAGAAACATTTGGCCTCTAAGAGGTCTTTTACCAGTTTATTCACCGCTTCAATCTTCTTGTTGGATTGCTTACGCTTGCGCTGTGCTACCGCCCAAACAAATGGGTCGATGGTGAACTGATGACAAGCGACTTCTGGGTCGAGGCCAGGCATGTCCGCGATGCTCCAGGCAAACAAGTCAGCATTGTTCTTCAAGAAAGTCTTCAGTTGCTCCTTCACCTTATCTGGCAGTCCCGTGCCAATCCTGACTCCTCGGTTAAGGTTGTCCCTGAAGGTGATCACTTCGAATTCCCTATCTGGTGCTGGGAAGATCTTTGTCTCTTGCCTATTTGAGGATCGGTGGTGCTGCACCAATTGAACTCTTCCCCTTAGTAGCCACCTCGAAGCACCATCTTACAGCCTTGGTATAATAATTCATCTTAAGATGAACTGTAGATGGAACAACGATTAGCTCGGCAAGTGTCGTCCTCCCTAAGATTCATTGGTATAGCGAGGAGCAGTCTATGACTAAGAGTTGAGTCTTAATTTATTTGACAGCATCTTTCTCCCCGAACGTAACTTAGAGCTCCATGTATCCCCAGAGCTTAGCAGTAGTCCCGTTAAATCCTTGCAAATATGAACCTACATAAGGGGACAGGTTCTTCTGGTCGAGTTTGAGGGTTCGGAATAGGTTAGTGTACATGATATCTACCGATCTACCCTGATCGACAAGGATTCAGTGAACATCAGTGTTGGTTAACCTAGCTCTGATGAGAAGAGGAATGTGAGTGTTTGGGGAGCCTCTAGGGAGCTCTTCACGGTAGTCGACCCGCACACCCTTTGTGATCACGGGGACAGTCATCTCATCGCCTATCTCTGTCTCGCCTTGAAGTTTCTGCTTCGTATTTCTTCGATGCTCTGGAACTCTCTTGGTCCCTCGAGTCTCTGGCTTTATACGCAGCTTCCTTTTCCTCGTATTGAATATAGGATTGTGCCCTACGGAAAAGTTCGGCTAGAGAACAAGGAGGATCAATTCCTACCGCCTTGCGGAAGTCACTCTTCGGCGTCAGTCCCTTTTCTAGCAGGTACTTCTTCATGTGGTCAGTTGTGCGGATTTTGAAGCTTCCTTGGTGAATCTTTCAATGTAATCGTGAAGAGGCTCATCCCTGCCCTGTATGATACCCTCAAGCGTGGCTTTAGATTTTGGATGAGGCTTGGAGGGAGTAAAATGTTGGGCAAACTGCTCCTTCAGGCTCCTCTGAGACGTGATTGAGCTCCGAGGAAAGCTTTTATACCAAGCCATAACCCCTTTCCTAAGGGTGATATGGAATAGCTTGCATTTGATCTCCTCAGTGACATTGTGGTAGTGCAGCATAACCTCAATGTTTTCTATGTGGTCACTGGGGTCAATGGTACAATCATAGAGAGCCTGAGGGGGAGGTTAATCTAGCCCGCGAGGAATGCAGATGTCTATGATTTTATGAGACAGGGGACCATGGGTGTCGTCTTTGTCACTCATGCTTGGTGACCTGTTCAAATAATATTTGTGTATGCGACTCCTGCCATGTCGAG
Source organism: Lathyrus sativus (assembly GCA_963859935.3). Classification (NCBI taxonomy): domain Eukaryota; kingdom Viridiplantae; phylum Streptophyta; class Magnoliopsida; order Fabales; family Fabaceae; genus Lathyrus; species Lathyrus sativus. The sequence goes on from OZ012738.1 coordinate 469,735,276, forward strand.
GAGAACATTTGTATCGGCTTCAGTGCTCTTCGTGAGGCTTTCCCGAAGGCCTGATCCTTTTGGGCACTGAGGAGTGCCTGAACCTCTGGGGAGGGGTACGATCGCGTCTTCTGGTGATCTCGTGTCCATGCTTCTCTAGTTTTGACCATTCTTTGACAGGGGAGATGCTTCTAGATTCGTCTCGGCGATGCTTCTAAAGAGGGGAGCGAGACCGACGAGATGGACTGAAGGATCTCCGCAGGGGAGGTTGCTCTCTGATGGTGTTCTCCAGTATGTGGAGTTTTCCCCTTGTTGAAAAAACAGATAGTTGGATTTGTTGAGAGCGGTGATGAGGGCTGCAGTGCATGTGTCAGCATCTTGTGGGACGATGATAGGCTTGTATACATGGTCGGAACTTTGGACAGGAGACTTCACGTTATCAGAGGATGGAGATACCGGTTTTCCGTCCCTGTGATCGACTTCTCCGATAGCAGCTCTAGGAATGAGGGTTTCGCTGCAACCCAGAATGGCGACGATGGAATCTTGATGGATGTCATTGTTATGGTGAGAGGCCATGACGATCAAGGTTCAGAGAGATAGCTTTGGTATTTTGTTCAGGAATATTGGGGGATCTTGGTTCAAAAATACGGGTGAGCTGGTTCGCATAGACGGTGCCACTGATCTGGAGTGATCAGAATGAATCGTGTTGGCCTTCAATGTATGGCAATAACAGTGGTTGTTGGAGAGGAGGGGGTGTACCTGCAAGGTACTCCGGTGCCAAAGTTTTTTGGCTAGAGAGAAAGAAAGTACAAGTATTTAGGTATGAGTGAGAATGATTAGAATACCTTGCCCTCTCAAGAGAGAGGGTATATGAGATTCCCCCTAGCGCGGGGCCAAGGTATCCCATGTGGCCGAAATATCTGGCCGACCAATGGGAGACTGCCAGGTGGAAGATCTAGCACATGATCTATGACCTGGTCCAACTGCCCCTGTGAATTTCGGAGGGGTAGTTGGTTGCGTGAACAGCCAAGCGCGTGAGGGGGATGTCCTTAACGGCTATATGCTCCAACGACTATATTATACCCAACGGCTATATTATGCCCAATGGCTATGTTATGCCCAACGATTAGATTGTCTTAATCTCCTTATTGGGCCTGGCCTTAAGCTAAACTGGATTAAGCCTTGCCAAACTGTGGGGCATGTGCCAGTCTAGTCCAGAACAGGAGTCCCCTAAGTCGTTGCTTTGAGGTGATGAGTAATGACTAGAGTTATCCTAGCTTGTCGACCAAGGGGCATGAACTATATCACAGGGAGGTCTTTGAGGTCGTCGTTATTTGAACAAAAAAATTTTGAGGACGCGCATGTGCATAACATGTGATTAGTATGGTCGGCTGTTGATCGCGTACAGCCTCCTCGGAGGTGCACGGACGTGGTCGGATATGAAAGGTGTGTTTTACGTCAACCAAAATTGTTTTTAGGGAGTAGAAAATGTCGACGAGTTTCCTGCTCGAATTCCATTTGGTGACATTGTCGAGGAGAAGGTTCCCGCAGGGAGCTGAAGGGACTTGTCTTTCATAAGCATGTGAAGGTTCCATTTTGAAAGTGCCAACTGACAGCTTCTTTTGCCACGTGTGAAGGCGCAATAAATTTTGTTAAGGCCTAGGAGGTCTAAGAGGCTAGGCAGTGATGGATTTTCGCCCTTTGCACTTCCCCATGCAAGCAAAAGATCCTATATAAGGGGAGAAGATGATTTATTTTCACTTCCACGAAAATTTCTCTCCTCTTTATCTTTTGCTCTACAACAAACGTCTGTCGCCGGAGCCTTCTTCGCAACTGTCAATTATTCTTGCCTTTTCCAAGATCTTCATCTTCATCCTCTTTATCTAAGTAAGTTCTTCATCTTCATCCTCTTTATCTAAGTAAGTTCTTCATCTTTGCTATTAGAATGTATGAGAGTCTAGAATTTCTGCTTGAGTTTATCGACGATGCATGAATTTTCCGGTTGAAGTTCATGCGCTTTTAGATGAACACATGAATTTCCTGGTAAATTCATGAAGGTCTTGAAGAATATGAATCTAGGATGTTGTTTGTCTGTAGATCTTCCTAGATTGTTGTTGTAAAATGTTTTCATGTTTGTAGTCGGACAAAAGGTATCCTCGACGCTGAGGGTTTCGTTCTTAGGTGTCTAACACATCATAGTAGTCGCAGGGCTTATCCCCATAGGGTCTTTACAAGTTGCGGGGACTTGTCCTGTTTTTAGGGAGGGCTTTCGTCAAGACCCTTTTCCGTTGATAAGGGCTTGAGTCGAGGAGACATCCTTACACTTAATCCTCGCCTTATCACTTAATTTATGGTGGAAGGGTGGATTTGATTTCCGCCGAATTCACTTTTGCTTCCTCTACTTTTCAGGTGAAATAGCTGATCAAAAAGAGGGAACAGTCCCCGACGTTGAGGTAACTACTAACGAGGACGCGCCTCCCGCCAAATATTCCAATGTGCGGGTCACTGAGGGGGACCATAATTGGATCTCCCAGGAGCCTCTCGTGACGAAGTCGACATTTACCGAGGAGGAGGACAATAATTTTGATCTCCTCGAATATAGGGCCGAAGATACGCCTATGAATTGGAGGGCGATTAGTCCGAAAAAGAATGAACAAATATGCTCAATGTATCCGGGGAGAAGATTCCCAATGTACGAGTTTGCTTTTAGGAAGGCAGGGTAACGTCTTCCCTTCACGTATTTCCAAGGGGCAACATTTTGTCATCTTGAATTGTGTCCTACCCAACTTCACCTGAATGCTCTGGCGTTCATTCGGGCTCTCGAGCTAGTATGTCGTTATCTTAGGATCAGGGCTATTATGGAACTCTTCTTCTGCATATTTCAACTACAGAGGAGCACTGCTGAGTCAAAGTAGAGTTGGGTGTCTTTTAAACAGCAAAGTAGACTGTTGTTTCCCTAATCGGAGTCTGTTTGAAATTTTAAGTTCAGGTTTTTGGTTGTAAAGCCCCTTTCAGAGGTGACTAAGAGTTCCCTGGTTACCATGAAGACGATAAAAGAGGATGGTCGGGATGTGGTGCGACCTGTGCTAAAATTTCCCTTGGAGTGGGTGTACGCCCATTTCCGGTATAGAACCGACCAATTCCTCGTGAAACACGATCAGTTGTGCTCCAAGGATAAGAAATCTCTTCGGGTGTTGACAACATTCGTGGAGAGTTTCATCTCTGCCACTGTGGTGGACAAGGATGGTGACCTATTCTACGCCGAGGATGGGGAGCCTGCTCGGGCAGCTTGTCACATAAATACCAAAGCCCTCATTGACTACAAAACTGAGGCCGAGGCTTTTGAGCTTCTAGGTATAGATGATGTGTTTAACTTGTGCTTCTTGATATTTTGATGTCGTGCTGACTCTTTTTTCTTTTTTGCATGAAAGGTGTCGAACTTACGTGAGCTCCTGGTTAAGTCCGCTACGACCGAGAATGTCAAAAAGGTTTCAACTTCGAGGGTGGACGCGATCAGACAGCAAGCGACTTTGGAGAAGTTTATTGGTGGTCCTTCACCTTCTCTCGGCAACACCTCCAATCCTCCTACCCTAGATCCTCAGAAGAAGAGGAGACGAGACGATCTTGGTTCCTCCTCAGCTAAAGGCTCAGGTAGTTTGTTGGGGGAAATTCACCCTGCCCCCTGCTATCTGCAAGATAAGATTTTTAATGGGGAAGGATCTGTGGTCGTCCCTGACCTAGAGGCGTTGGCCATCTTGACTTCCAACCCAAAGATAAGGAGGGCACTCCTCTGCCGTGATGCTATTATGATGATGAGGGTGCTGGAGACGGCTCTGGCCCTAGCTGATGCGGAGACAATTCCGCTTAAAGAGTTCAAAAAGGAGAAGGCTGAGGAGACCAAACTTGAGTTGGAGACAACTGACCTGTTCAACCAGCTGTCGACTCACCAAGGTAACTATGAGGCCAAGGTCACACTCCTCAAAGATATGAACGAGATGGCTGGTGAGATGAAGAAGATTAAAGAGGAGAATGGAAGCTTGAAGACTAGGGTAGCGAAGCTAGAAGGCTCATCGGTGACGGGGCCGAATGAGACTGAGAAGGAGAAATCTCTGAAGACCCGACGAGAGATGATCGACAAGATCCGTATCCTCGAGCATGATACCCTTGGAGCTGTCGAGTTTGGATTCACTACTGTGGTGGGACATATTAAGGCCTTGAATCCCGACGTCCAGCTGGTTAGCGAAGGAATGGGCGTTCTGCACCAGGTGGTCGACGGGAAGGTGGTCCCGCCAGAGATTCCTACTAATGATGTTTGATTGTTCTTTGTAAGTTAGTGTATTTTGGCATGCGTTCCATTTTTTGTAATTTTTTATTGCCAGACTTGGCCCGACATTTTTGTAATATCTAAACAATTTCCGGCCTTGTGGTCGGGCCTATATATGGATATGTTGTTTTGACATTGTATGCCTTGTGTGTTAGTTTTTCTTGTGAGCTGTATTTGCTGAATTAGAGTTTGCTCGACTCGTTACGTTGCTCGACAGTTTAGGGAACTTGTCGAGGTGGCGAAGTAATTTAGCCGGTTGTGGGACTAGGATCTCGGTTGAGGTCCTGATTGCACAGGGCTTGTACTTCCCCATCATGAGCTGGGTGTCTTGCCACGCTGGTACGACAATGGCGGAGCTCGACTGAGTTATCCCTGTATGGCACAGAATATGCTTGTTCCATGAGCGAAAACTTGCCTTCGTTACGTTTGAGGATTGCGCTTGCACTAGGGCATGCTCCCTTGGCTGGACGATCCCTCTTTGTTGGGAGGTGGAGGCATCGGCAGTTAGTCTTAATTGCATTAGCGCTAGCTGTAATATTGTTTGAGCTTTTCAGCATTCTAGGTTCGAGCAAATGGTTCTCCGTTTAGGTGTTCGAGGTAGTAGGCTTTGGTACCTATTTTCAATCTCACCCGGTAAGGGCCTTTCGAATTTGCGGCCAGCTTGCCCTCGCGCAAATCTTTTTAATTTTGGCGTAGGACAAGGTTTCCCACTTGGAAGTCGCGCTTTATGGCCTTGGTGTCATGGCGCAGCGTTATTTTTTGCTTCAGCGAAGCTTCACAGAGAGCTGTCCTTGATCGGATCTCTTCGACCAGATCAAGTTCTTTTCTTAATGCTTCTTCGTTAATTTCCTCGTTGAGAGGTGCCTCTGTCTGTCTCGAGGGTTCTCTGATTTCCACTGGGATTACTGCCCCGGTTCCGTATGCTAATCGGAAGAGAGTTTCCCTGGTGGTAAAATGTGGAGTTATTCTGTACGCCCAAAGCACATGTAGCTCTTCGACCCACTTCTTTTTGGCCTCGCCTAACCTTCATTTTAGTCTGTGGAGGATTACCCTGTTCGCGGCTTCTGCTTGTCTATTGTTCTAGGGGTCTTTGATGGGCGTGAAGTGTTGCTTGGTGCCTAGTTTGGCAACGAAATCTTGAAATTTCATGTTCGTGAATTGTGTCCCGTTGTCGGTTACGAGAGCTTGGGGCACACTGAATTGCACAAGGACGTTTCTTTTGTAAAAACGATGTTAAATGTCATGATTTTAGTGAGAGCCTCAGCTTCGATCCAATTTGTGAGGTAGTCGACGACTACGATCAGAAACTTATTATGATAGGATCCTATGATGAAGGGGCCGAGTATGTCCATTCTCTACCAGGAGAAAGGCCATGGGGAGGACATGGTGTTTAATTCGTTGGGGGTGCTAAGTGCATGTCCCTGTGGCGTTGGCATTTGGCGCACTTCTTGACATGCTCCTTCGCGCCATGTTGCATGGTTGGCCAATAGTATCCTGCTCGAAGGGATTTTCGCGCCAAGGATCTTCCTTCTAAGTGTTGTGCATTGATCCCATCGTGAATTTCTTAGAGAATGTCTAGGACCTTGTCCTTCTCAACACATTTTAGGAGGGGAATGAAGAATCATCGCTGGTAGAGTTTGCCTTCGACTAGGACATAGGAGTAGGCTCTTCACTTAATTACATTGGCTTCTTTACTATCTTCGGGAAGCTTCCCCGTGGTAAGATAGTCATACACCAAAGTCATCCATCAATTGTTATCGACGATGGCGTTGGCGCCGAACAGTCCTAATGGTTTCGTGATGCTTGGACAGGAAATTGTCTCTTGTATAACGGACTTGTTGCCATCTTTCCTCCTTGTGCTAGCTAACTTCGACAGGATGTCAGCGCGAGGTTTCTTTCGCGGGGGATGTGCTAGACTTCCCATGCCTCGAACTTTGCTATCTTTTCTTACACGAGCGTTAAGTATTCGACGAGATGATCGTTTTTGGCCTGGTACTCCCCCCGTACCTGGGAGTCTGTGAAATTTTTTATTTCCTTTGCGCCTAAGTCCATAGCCAGTCGTAAGCCTGCGAGGAATGCTTCATAATCGGGTTGATTGTTCGAGGTTGGGAAGGACAAGACCAAAGATACTTCGATCAGGATCCCTTCTTCATTCTCGAGGATTATGCCCGCCCTACTACCCGTGGAACTGGACGCTCAGTCGACGAAAATTGTCCACCTGTGCACCCCACTGAAGGGGGATGCCAGGGCGTCATTTCTGCCACGAAATCGGCCATGACCTGTGCCTTAAGGGCTCTCCTGCTTTCATAGTTGATATGAAATTCTAACAGTTCCAAAGACCATTTGAGCATCCTACCGGCGATGTCTGGTTGATCGAGTAGTTGCTTGATGGGTTGGTCTGTCCGAACTACTATCGCATGGGCCAGGAAGTAATGCCTTAATCATCTCGCAATGTTGACGAGGGCCAGAGCGACCTTCTCGATCTGCTAGTATTTGAGTTCTGGCCCTTGTAAGGCTTTGCTTGTGAAGTATATTGGCTTCTGCCCATCGAGGCTTTCTCGAATGAGGGCAGCGTTGATGGCTTCATTAGTGACGGAGAGATAAAGGTAAAGCATTTCCCCACTGTCTGGTCGTGATAAAACAGATGGCTCGGACAAGACTTGCTTAAGATGGCGCAGAGCCTGCTCGCATTCTTCTTTTCATTCGAACGTTGCCTCTTTCCGGAGGAGCTTGAAGAAAGGTAGGGCGTGTTGGGCGGACTTGACCACGAAGCGAGATAGCGAGGTGAGCATCCCGTTGAGGAACTGTATGGATTTCTTCGACTTAGGTGTGGGGAATTCAAAAAACGTTCCTTCAGAAGATCCCAAAGATCTTGGTAACAGAAAACCCCCTTAATCTGCTTGCACCAATTCTCATAATTATCTTTCTTGAGAATTGGAAGATTTGCTGGAAAGTGACCGTTCAGGTGATTCATCGCCACCACAGTTGTTCTTCCTTTGAATCAAAACCGGAGCTCTAGATACCAGATGTTGGAATTCAACCACGATTTATAATGAATTCTTTTCAATCTTGATCTCAAGATAGTTATGTAATAACAATGAATAAAAACAAGAACACGTTTAAAGAAGATGAGTATGAACTGTAGAGTAACTCTCTGCCCACAACTATGAAGTTTTATTATCACTTTGCAACTGAAAAATCGTGATTATCAAACTTGATTATTACAATAAAAAATGGTTCCTCCCTATTTATAAATTTAGATTAACTTGCATCTTAAGCTAAAATCTAAACTATAAAAACCTAAAATTATCTAATATAATCTTTCTAAATCAAATCAAATCTTTCTAAAACAATGAATTATATATTTAATACTAACCGTTTATGATAAACTTCTCATTCATTATATTTCCATTAGCTGTTGGAGTGATCAGATAAGACTCTTTATAGATGAGCTTTTGAATAGAATGCAGTTACAACTAACTAACTGTATTTCTAACATAATGCTAGTTACATATATCACTTACAATCTCTTATCAAACTAACTTGTTAGAACAACCTTGGTAATACAAGAGTAAAGCAATATATATTACAGATAAATATCAACTATGATTGGTGTAACAGAAATTAAATCTAGTAGGTGCAATAGTTATTATAAAAACTAATTTCAACATGTAAGTTAAGTTGTTTTATTTCGGAATAATACTTTCATAATACGTAAAGTATAATCTCAGAGCTAGAAGTGACGTGGAATGTTATACACCACGAGAGAATTGACTCTCTCACGTTGACCTAACATTTGCATATGAAATTTTTTATCGTTAAAATAATAACTAGGTTGGTCCCATACTTCAAATATCTAATTTTCAATAAATAAAAAAGGAATATATTCTCGTGCATTAAATATTTTCATAATTCATTTACATATACTCACAAAGACACTGCACGTATCTTTATATCTACCCACTTCCATTATTGTTAATAATGCATGACTTTTTTTTTTCTTTCGGCTAAGATTGCTAATGGAATGGCAACTTTAACAGAAAGTTTGGCTGGCCACCAAAAAAATAAAGTGTCTTTATGCCAATTTGCTATTCGAAACGTAACACGATCTGTATATACTTTTTTTATGCATGTAGCATATGGATCACACTTGTCATTACTTAATAGTAACGCGTTTGATAATCAACTTTATAGAATTATTATTTATTATGTTAATTTATTTTGCAGTCTTTTTTTTGGATTGTAATCACATATTTTAACGTGAAGGAAAAAGACGCATGCGTATATTACTCTAGATAGAATCCTCGTATTCACTCCAGTAATGGATCCAATGCTAGCTCTTGCATTATGAGATCTTATATACAAAAATAACAGCATTTTTTTAATAAGCTTGGGATCATTCGAATTCATGTATGTGAATCAAAAGATACTGCGATCTAAGCTTTTGAACAAGGTCTATATATAGTCTATAGCTTCAACTTAATTTGTGATGTAGAGAATATTGATTATGAAATTCGAAGTTGATAGGATGGAGGACGGTGTTGATCCACCAATAAAAGCGGTGTAGTTGCAAAGAATTGATCGATCCATTTAACGAGAGTTTTAAAGTTTTAAGAAGTTTAACAGAACTGAATTGTAGTTTATGGGTGATAAGTTAGTGTTGTAGTAAATTTTGTCGAACTAGTAAGTGTCGAAGTTGAAGATATACATGCAGTAGTCGAAGGTCGTTCTTGCACATGCAAATTTATGTTAGCTTGTTATTTAGGTATGCAAATTTATGTTAGCTTGTTATTTAGGTTAATATGTCGAATTAGACCTTACTTGTAAGTCCAATTGTTAAGTTAGTTTTATAGTCTAATTTAACTTAGTACTCTATAAATAGACTAATTCTTTCAGGTTGTTAAGAGAGGTTAATTGTTGGTATTCACGTGTAATCTTAGAATCCTTATGAGAAAGTGAATAGTAAAATAAGTTTAACAAATTATTATTCTTTTTCTTTCTTCTTTTCTTTTTCGTAAAACCTAGTAAAGTTTCTTGTGTTTGTTTTAAAAACTCAATCTTTATCTCATAACTTTGTTCTCACTCCTGAAAAATTCGCTTTTAGTGACTGAAAAATTTCGTTCATTCTAGTGACTGAATTAGCCACCAAAATTAGGCATCACGTTAGTAAAATTTTAAAAGTCACAAAATAAAATTAGCCACCGAATTAGTGACTGATATTTTGTGACCATAATTTTCAGTCTCAAATAATTATTTTTACATAAATACATTCATAAAAAAATTCAGTGACCGAAATTTCAGTCACTAATATATTTTTATTTTTTTTCATTATTAAGCTGATTCCCTCCCAATTTTCTTATTATCTTTTTTAAATCTTTTAGTCAAAATTTTACATCTTTATTATTTTAACAAATAAAACACATTTATATAAAAAATTAACTCATACAAATTTATTAATTTAGATAAAATATAATTTTAATGAAAATTAGTGTAAGAATCTTTTTAAATAATATTTGAAACTTCTATTTTATTAATAATATATACATTTCAAATGTAAATTATACAACAAAAACCAAATGGCTTAGTGGACAACCAAAAGCCTCACAAAGAAAAGTGCATTAGTTCGATTCAAGCATTTTTTCAACCGAAATTTGGTAATCACGTTATTGGTCGCTAAACGTTATAGTGACCGATTTTTAGGCATTTTCGGTCACTAAACGCGAATTTTTTAGTATTGTCTGTTAGTGACGACATTGTTTCACAACACAGATTGTGTACCTTTTACTAGGGAGTCCCCTATTTTTTTTTATAAACCAAGGGAGTCTCCTGTTATACATGGTTCGTGAATCGAGTCTAAAATCTAAAAAACGGTTTGATGGTTACTACAAAGCGACACAAATCACATACTATTGGGTGATAGACTTTCAAGGGTTTTGATTAGCCAAAGAGTATATATTTCTCTTATTTGCAAACTAACAGTATGTTAGAATTTGGAACCACAAGATTGATGAATAACGGAGAAATTAGAATGCGGGGAGAAAGAAAGGAATTGGAAGAGAGAAATTAATTATTGAGGGTGAAAATATTTTATTTCATTTCATTCACCATAACAATGATACCTCTAAGATATTAATACAAGTGATTGGGATACAAAACAACAAGTTAAATAACAGAAAAAGTCAAAAACTCGAGTTTGTAACCGGTTACAGCTGAAACAAACATAAATTAACTAACATTGATAACCGGTTACTACGAATGCGTAATCGATTACACCAATTCCAGAAGCACTTTTCTTCAACTTATTTGACTTATTTTGACACTTGTAACCGGTTACACACATGTGTTAACCACTTACAACACTTGAATTACTCAAAAACTCTTAACACGCCATCTTAATTCAAGTTCTCCAAGTCTTACATGGTCATGCTCATCTTTAACCTTTTGAGCACATCATTTTTGAATCCCTTAGTAAACAAATTAGCCATTTTGTCTTCACTTCTACAACATCTCAATCTTAATCTTCCTTCACTAACAAGTTCCCTCAAGTACTAAAAGCTCATCTCAATGTGCTTGCTCCTCCCATGTGCAATTGAGTTCTTAGCAAGATTAATCAAACCTTATCAACCTGGAGTGTAACAACATCACACTCATTGTTGTCCAGCTCCTTCAACAGATTCATTAGCCACACGGCTCGACACACACATAACAAAGTGAAAATTTACTTGTCCTCACAAGACGAGAGTGAAAAAACCATTTCCTTCTTCAGAAACCAAGAGATTAGTGTTCCCCCGAATATAAAGATGTATCCAGCTGTAGAGTTTCGATTATCTTTATCTCCACACCAATTGGAATCGGTAAAACTGAGCAAATTTTATTTTTTGCTCGTGTCCGCTGCGGGAAAGATAATTTCGTAGAAAATTGACCCTTTGACGTATTTTAGGATCCTCTTGTTTGCTTCCAAGTGAGACACCTTCGGTTTCTCCATGAATCTACACACAATACCGACACTAAACGTCAAGTCTGATCGCGTATTGCACAAGTAACACAAGGATCCAATCAACCTCCTATACTGAATTGGATCAATATCTTGCTCATCCTCACTCTTTAACAACTGTAGCCTCGATTAAGTCAGAGTGATGACAGTATTATAATGCTTCATTTCAAACTTCTTCAATATGACAAGCGCATACCTTTTTTGGTGCATAAGCAGTCCCCTTTTGGACTTGTGGAACTCAATGCCAAGGAAATATGTCATGAGGCCAAGGCCGGCCATCTCAAATTATTTCATAAGTTCATTTTCGAACTTAGAAATGCACTTTCTGTTGTTGCCTGTCATCAACAAGTCGTCTACATATAGATAAAGGATAATCACTCCTTCACTTGTATTCATCTTTGCATACTCACTATGTTCGAATACACATTTATTGAAGCCAACCTCCATTAGGTAACCATATGTCCTCTTGTTCTAAGCTCATGGATCTTACTTCAAACCGTACAATTCTTTCTTCAGCTTGTAGAATATTATCTCTTGCTTTCTCACAACAAGACCAGGGGTTGCTCTACATACACCTCTTCTTCAAGCAGTCCATTCAAAAACGTATACCTAACGTCCATTTGATAGATGGGTCAATTGTTATTATTCGCAATATAAAAACTAGCCTATTGCTTTCAATCCTAGAAATTGGTGTGAATACTTCTTCAAAGTTTGTGCCTTCTCTTTTCAAGAATTCCTTTGCAACTAATTGAGCCTTATGCTTGATTATTTCACCATTGGGATATGCTTTCACTTTGAACACCCATCTCACACCAATTGGCTTCTTTCCGTCCGGTAAATCAACTAACTCCCAATTATTGTTCTTCTCAATAGATTCCAGCTCCTCCTTCATAGCACAAATCCAGTTTGAATCACCTAAATCTTATTCCATTTTAATGGGTTTAGATTCGGCCATAAGTGAAAAATTGACGAAATCACCATTACCATTGACTTCGTTGTCTCAAAACAGCTCACAATCTTGGAGTCTTTGAGGCAAACCTATTTACCTTATTAATCTTCTTACATTCACTTAAATTTGGGCTTCGGTAACAGGTGTTTATGTACTTCTCAATTCTGAAGTATATGAATTTTCAAAGTGGTAACCGATTATAACTTTTATATAACCGGTTAGAGGCTACTGTAGTTGCTTTATCTAGTCAAAAAACATCTCGGATGATCACAAATCTCTTGTTTGTTGAATCAAACAACTTGTAATAGCCAGTGGATTATTACCCTTCAAGTATCACGATTTCTCCCTTATCATCTAGCTTCTTTCTAAGCTGCTCCAGAACATAGAGAAATGTTATGAAACCAAAAACTCTCAAATGGTTCAGATTCAGTTTGAATCTTGACCATGCTTCCTCCGGTGAGCTTCTTTCTTAGACACATATTTACTAAATAGGAAGTTATGGATACCAATTCTCCCCATAACTATTTTGACAAGTTCTTCCCCTTTAGCATGTTTTTTACCATGTTCATAATCAACCGACTCTTTCTTTAACACCATTTTGTTGCGGTGTATCAGACGCTGCAACCTCATGTACAATCCCTTTTTTATCACCAAATCTCTTAAAGTCTTTTGAGACATATTCACCCCCACCATATATTTTGAGCATTTTTAGCTTGTGATTGCTTTCTCGATCAACCATGGACTTAATCTTCTTAAACACTTCAAGTACATAATCCTTTTTGTTGATTAGGTATATTCGTAGTTTTCTACTATGATCGTCGATGAATGTGACAAAATATATATTGCCACCAATGGAATCTACTTGCATCGGTCTACACACATCTAAATACACCTCCTCAAAATGATTCTTAGTTCTACAACTTGCATCCTTGCTAAATTTACCCTTATGTTGGTTAACTTGAAAACATTTTTCACAAAATTCAGCTAGTATGTTGATCAATGGAAACCTATTACCATTATGTTCTTTTGCAAGTCTTTAAGATCTCGGAAATTGAGATACCCAAGGTGATAATGCCATATCCACACTTCTCGACTCGATGTTGTGGCACGAGATCTATGCTCCATGACCTTTAGCTCAACCTTGAAGGTTCTATTGGTAGCCATAGGAGTTTTAGGGACCTTGCATCCATAACACACAACCCTTATTTTCCATATGAATCTTGTAACCCTTCTCAAGCAATTGACCAATACTTAGAAGATTACATTTTATTCCTAGAATGTATAATACATGTTTGATCAAGGAATGTCCATAATCCCTTCTCATGATTAAAACATCAGTGATCCTGTCGTCCACTAGAGTGGTGTCATTCGTGAACTTCACTTTCTTCTTCATGGAACAATTGATTTTAACAAACCAATCCTTCCTCCTCGTCATATGAGTAGAACACCCCGAGTTGAAATACCATTTCTCACTGCACTGAACTGCACCTTTCGTACTCAGCATAACATTTTCTTCTGCTTGTAATCGATTACAACTTTTACGCAACTAGTTACAACATGTTTTTGTAGTGTTTTCAAAATTGTTGTTGTCCTGCAACCTATTACTGCTACATTCCCTTTTTATGATCATGATCAAGGTTGTATTCTCCTAATCAAAATCTTGTCTTGCAACCTTGGCTTCATCTGCTTGAGGTTCCTTCTTGTTCACATTCCACTCTTCTTCAAAATCATCAAACCTTTGACACTTAAAGAAGTATTACTTACTTTTTTCAAATCTCTTCCTTTCACCTATAAGGTTTCCTTGACCACAATTTATGTTTCAGTTGCCCTCATCCCTCTGACAAGTCAAATTCTTGGAATTTTGGGACTCTCTTCCACCAAAATTCTGAAAATATCCTTTACTCTTCATGGGCCTATTTCCTTTCGATCTCTTGTCCTTCTCGTTGAAGCAAGCTTGCAAAGCGATCATTGCCTTTGACTTATCATTATTTCTCTCCTCCGTCTTATGCTCATGATCCTTAGGAGATCTTTGTAACTCCTCTTTTGTTATCATCTCAAGATAATTTTATTCCCCAGTCGCTACATTTACATTGTCAAATCTTGGTGTTAAAGAACGTAAGATTTTTGCAACAACATACTGCTTCATGACTGTTTCTCCACATGCCTTCACTTGATTCACTAATCGAGTGATTCTTTTTGTGAAATCATTCATCGTCTCATTTCCCCCACTTGAATCGATTCAAGTTGACATTTGTGAGTTTATAACCTCAACACCTTTTCCTGGTCAGCCCTTGTGTAAGCCTTCTCTAAGATTTCCCACACTTGCTTTGACGATTTTAAATCACCAACTTTCTCAAAGTTGTCATTGTCGCAACTGCGAAAAACACTCAGTGGAAAAACAGAAGAGTCGCCACCGAACGTTATTTATCCCGATGAAGGGAAAGAAAACAATCAAAGAAAACCTCAAAAAGGGAGAAGACATGGCCATCGCAATCAAATCTTGGGTTCGAGAGTCGATTACACGAGAGGAAGGTATTAGCACCCCCTCGTGTCCGTTGTACTTAACGAGATCCACTCTTGTTGTCTAATCAAAGGGTGTGTTATCTAAAGCCTACTGCTAAACGGAAACGGGAAAGGAAAAAGAAAAAGAAAAAGGAGACTCGATAAGACTTCTTTGTCTTATGCCTAAGTATTCCCTCGTGCAATGGGAAAGTCAGAGTCAACGTAGTTCGGAAAACAATGGGTGAAAGGGAGGAAGGTTGCTCGGTCCTAACATTGTCAAGACATCGCCTAAGGGAAACTCGGTCCTAACATTGTCATGTAAAATGGCTCTAAGGTCGGGATGCGGAAGGATATTCTATCCTAATGTTAGCATGCAAAAGATGGACCTAAGGTTAAGGTTAAATGGGACTAACCTAATGTTATCATGCATGGATTAAATCTTAATGCCTATCCTACTCCAAGCTTAACAAAAAATTAAGTTGGACTAGGAAGACTTAAGGGAGCATGCGAGAACAAAACGAAACAAGGAAAACAAATCAAAGACAGCAGCTACGACATCGCTCCAGCTTCAGAACAACTATAAAAACCCAGCAAGTAAACACAATAACATTTAACAGCTCATGTTTCAGCACATAACAAGTGTAACAAGCAACAAGCATAATGTATGCACAATTAAACATTCAACGATAACATCATGCATTCAACACCGATTAATTAATTTGAACGATCATGCAATTACAGAATCAAAAACAGACGATGAGCATGCGACACAAATCCAACAAGATAATCATCAAGAATCAACAATCATCATCATGCAAACGAACATGCAACACATCAACACACCAAGAATACAATACAGTGATCATAAACGTTCATCAAAGGAAAACTAAAAGTCGCGTGTCGAAGAAACTCAAGCATGCTATCAAGAACGATGCAATAGGTCAAAAGCAGTCCACATATATGCATCATATCAATCCATGAAGTCTAAGGATAAAAAGGAACCCAAACAAGCTTGAAAAAGAAAGAAAAATGCATCACGTCTCAGTGATAATCAATTAGCAATATGTGGGTAATCGATTACCCACTTAAAAATGTCAAAAATACACATGGGGAAGGCAGGGTAATCGATTACCACTGAGACAACAACATATTTTCAACTTCTAAAAAGCCCTTTCAATAGCAAATGACTTATCCAATCATCCAAATGAACAAGCAATCAATTATGCATGAAAATCATGTAAAATCACGGTAATCAAACACGAATTGCATCAATCAAACAACAAGATCAGATATCAAAGCAAGCAATAGATCAAAGATCACCAAGAAATCAAGGATCTACATTGTGAAATGCAAGATTGAGCAAAAACAAAATTAGATCTAGGATTTACCAAACTACAAAGTTGAGATTTGCTTTGGTCAGTGTTGTTAAGCTGCAATTAACAGATCCAAGCAAGAAATCCAGAGATCTATGAAGTTCTAGCAAGAAAACTTGAATATCCAAGTGTAGCGGGGAAGTTTGTGAGTGTAAGCTATTGATTAACTAAACTAAAAAATGCAAGGTCGCCACCGCAATTTTATTTTATCCAATAAAGGAAAGGAAAAGAAGCGAACAAAACCTAAGAGTTCTAAAACAAGAACAAAAACAGAGATCTGGGTAAGGGGGTTGGTTACACAATGGGAAGGTGTTAGCACCCAAAACATCTATAGTAATTTATAGGAGCCCTTTGAAATATCTACGCTTTTTGGTTTGAAAAAGGTTTGTTTGAAAAACTATTGGGGAGATGAGAAGAGAATTATTTTTAAGATTTTTGTGTTTGGAGAGACTTATCGTCTTATGCCTACGTACCTACAAAGTACAATATAGGATCAAAACCCTGTAGTTCGTGGTACAAATAACAAAAATTTGTTGGTTTTGATTTATTTTAAATGTAAAGATAAGTCGCCATTTTAAGGAGAAAACTACGAGTACTCACCCACAAGTATAAGACAACATTTGCATCACCTAAAGATAGAGGATTTTTCTTGGATTAAAATCAATAAGTCTATCACTCAACAGCTAAGTGGAAAATCTCAACATCTTAATACTATGGGGAATAGGAGAATTATATCTTAACTATGGAAATGACTCATGTCTAAATTTTATGAAAATTTTTAAAATGAAAAGTGCGCAAAGGCACAAAAAGCTTGAATGAGGTTGATCTTTTTTTAAGTCTTTTTGAAATTTGTCAAAATATGATTAACATTGATTGACATTTGTTAAAGAAAACAAAGTTTGAAAATCACTTGACAAAAGTCAAAGTTTTACTATGAAAACAGTTTTAAGTTTGAAAGCAAGAAATTTTTTGAAAAAAGGAGGAGATTTTGAAAATTTAAGAATAGGAGAAGATGAAGTGACTACCCTAGAAAGAAAAATAAAAGCTAGAGATAAGAAGGATCTAACTAACTTGTAGCATACTTCGTAGCAATCCAAACAAGAATTTCATCCATCTTGAAGCATAAGCCAATAAGCAAGCCAAATAAAGGCAAAGATCTATAATACTCCAAGCATAGGGAAAGAGTCCTAATTCTAAGTTCAAGGGTGCAAGAATAGTGCAAGAAGTCCTAGGTCTAAGAATAGTCCAAGAAGTCCAAGGTCTAAGAATAGTCCAAGAATTCCATGGTCTAAGAATAGTCCAAGAGTATAACCACAAAGTTAAGAGCACCAAATTTTTTAGAGGTTTAATCCTTTATTAGTGTTTTAAACAAGATATGGTCCAAGTGGACAAAAGAAAAGAGCGGAAACATAAACATGTGTCCAACGGACAAAGGACAAATAACCGAAGCATAAACAATAATTTGATATGAGACGATAATAATGGAGCATAAAGATAAAAGAGAGATATGGAGCAAGAAGGAAACATAAACAAAATTAGTACAATGGTATCGTTAGTGAGTTAGCGATTAATTGTTAGAGCAAATGGTCAACGGTGGTTAACTCATGCACTTAAGCCAAAGTTAATGAAAACTTATTAGAGGATTGATAAAATCAAAGCCTCCTGACAACAAGTTTCATAGGTGATGGACCTCAGATAAATAATCAACCATACTTGGACTTTCAAACATAAGTTTGAGCCACGAATGGTCACTTTCTGATTACGGGACAATTTAGCGCTATGTTAAACAATCGTAATCAGGTTTATGTAGAAACCACGACTATCTGAGGCCGGTCAATAACAATGTTAGTGCTAATGCATGCTAGAAAAGTGATATGTAGATCACTCTCTGAAACCAATACCACACGAAAAGAAAATAGGTAACAATCTCATCTTCATCAAGAACTTGAAATAAGTTTAAACAATATCGAAGATTTTCATCAATCAAAAGAAAAAGAGAAGAGGAAAGGGAATGCCAAATTGGATTACAAGTTCAAGGTTATTCCGCCTTTAAGTTCATCCACTCATCTTGGTGGATTAGAGCACTAAACATATCATTAACTCAAAGCACCAAAATGAATTGAACAATTCACTTTAAAGATAGATTTGAATTAGTGAATGTTTATCCAACTTCATATACACCCTAAGCGCAATGAATTTAAAGAGGAAAAAGACCTTAAAAAGTGCAATCCAAAGCAAAAATAAAAAGGAAATTGAAGAAGAAGAAAGAACCAAAATAGTCCCAAAACGGAACCAAAAGGCAAAATCAACACTGGGTAATCGATTACCCTAAGCTGGTAATCAATTACCACTTCTAAAACAACAGCAAAATAGTCTGAAAATATGTAGAAACTTGATCAATCATTTCTTCAAACACCTCATGATCAAGGATACAATTGAGCACGAAAATTCAAGTAAAGTAACAACAATCAACACCAATAAAACACAATTTGTAAGATCCAAAGATCAAGCAACTAGAATCAATAATATATCATATTGTGAAGGATGTATCAAGAGCAACAATGGTGGATCAAGAGATTACCACTCCAAATCTGGAAATTCTTCAAATCAGCTCCACAAACCACACTTTAAAGTCTTGATCTACTAGAATTGATGGTGAAAAAGTGAATGGATGAAGGTTTAGCTCAAAGATTAGTAAGTTCTAATGATGAACTTACTAACTTTCAAAGGAAGAAAGAGCTTTGGTGAATTTGCTAATTGGAGAAAAATTTAGAGTCAAGAAAGAATTTGACAAGGTGAATTTGGCTATCAAAAGCTTATGAAATGAGAGAAATAAGGCCTTTATTCATAGGATTTAGGCTTGGAAAATTTGGTGGATTGGAGTTTGGTTTGGAAACAAAATTAGGCTTGGAATTTGAATTTGGAGGGAAATTGATGATCAAATGGTGATTAGTGAAGGTGTATGGTGAGAATTAATTATGATGAGGTAGGGGAATTAAAATAGAGTGAACTAGAATATTCTCATGTTGTAATATTTGAATTTGGTGCCAAAAATGCTGCAAAATTTGAATTTGCCCAAATTTCATAAAATTTGCACAGGGTAATCGATTACCCAATACTGGTAATCGATTAACACATGCAAAAAAGGTGAAAAATTGCCTTTTTGATGTGTTGTCTTGGCTCTGTCTCGATTCTTTTGCTTCTCAAAGAAGGCGTGGAAATAAACACATGAACCTTGGAGTCTCTTGAATAAAAGTCAATCAAATCTTGGGAGACTCTTGATCAAATGATTTTGAAATGGTTGCAGATCAACTTCGACTTTGTTCAGATGAAATTCATTCAAGCTGAGGGACTGATATTTGATATCTTTGCTCCAAAATCTTCCTGAAGAAGTTAGTAAAGGAAAAACAAACATTTTTTGGATTTTAAACAATGGTTAGTAAACATAACCATAAACAAATATGAAACAAACAAGAAAACAAAGGTTCCCAGTGATCTCTCAAAAACAAACCTGCAAAGGAAGGCAAGAAAATCAAAGCTTGCAATCTTGTTTGTGAGATGCGATGCAAATGACATGTGGGATCTTAGGGGTAAAAATTAGGGTATTACAGTTGTCCATATTTAAGTTTCTTCTATCCGGAGATATGAAGATTGACATCTTTGTCTCAACCAAATAGAAGATACTTAAATATAATAAATAAACCCAATTTTTGGCCCTAAGAGACCATAAAATGATATGATTATGCTAATGGTATGGTATGCAAACACAAGACCTCTGTGGGGAGAAAATGCCACAGGAGACAAGCAAATGTCGAGGAGCAAAAGAAGAAAAGAGACTCCACAGGGGAAAACAAAAGAGCAAGATCTTATTCCAATAAAGGAAAGGAAACAACTCAACGGAGGAAGAGATACCAATTGTCGGTTACTGGGCGAAGATACTCAAACCGAAGAGAACATGTAAAAAAATTTCTACTGGTTACTGAGTAGAAAATAAGTGCAATAAACACGAAAGAATTGTCATCTACCGGTTACTGGGTAGAAAACAAAGAGATGTATTACTTATTACCAGTTACTGGGTAAAAAGTAATCCACTTGTTGAGAGATAATCAACTACCTGTTACTGTGTAGGAAAAGAAACAATGCCAACTATTGGTTACTGAGTAGTTTGGCGATAGTAATAAAATTGAAGAAAAAGGTTACCAAATATCGGTTACTAGATAGGGTAAACAATATATCAACTACCTGTTACTGGGCAGGAAAAGGAATATCACCACAAGGAAAGATTATTGACTATCGATTACTGGGTAGAAAAATAATGGTAACTAACCAGAAGAGAGACAAATGTTACCTGCTATCATTTACTGGGTAGAAAAATAAAGGCAACAAGCTCGGGAGGAAGGATTACCTTTTACCGGTTACTGGGTAAAAACAAAGGATAACCAACCAAAAGGGGTGAGAAATATTACCTACTACCTGTCACTGGGTAGAAAAAATAAAGGCAATATACTCAAAAGGTGAAGAAACATTACCAACTACCCTTCACTAGGTAGAAAAATAACGGTAATAAACTCACAAGGAATACCTGCTACTAGTCAATGGGTAGGGTATTACAAATGTCAACTACCTGTCACTGGATAATACAAACTCGACTACTTGTCACTGGGTAGGAGAAGGAAATAAAGGTCGACTACCTGTTACTGGGTAGGACAGACACACTCGACTACCTGTCACTGGATAGGAGAAAGAGGTACATTACCAGCTACCTGTCACTAGGCAGCTCAAGTCACACAACAAACTTCTCAAATAAAGAGACAACCATTTGTTGGGGATGAAATATCAATAACTCTGTCAGAGATCTTCAAAAGAGATACAGGTAGATTAAATCATACAACAAACTTCTCAAATAAAGAGACAACCATCTGTTAGGGATTTACAACAAACTTCTCATCGAGAATTATTCCACAGAGATTCCATTTGATGGAAAAGCTGGTCGGATAAGGATCCATCATTTCACAATAAAATTCTCTGTTGAGGATGAACTAGAGAAATGTCATTTATTGTGAAGATACAAATAAATTCCTGAAGGTTACACAAACTCCTCAAATAAAGAGACTTCCACTTGTTTTCAGGTGAGGTTTTCCTTGCTGGGGACATCAAAGCTGCTCACATAAAGAGAACACTTCTTGTTGTCGCACAAGCAATTACCAAGAGAGTGTTATCAAAACACCGCTTGGGAAAATTCAAATCTTCATCTTCTGATGGGGATCAATAAACAGATTCCTGCCGAGGAAAATAAATCCTCAAAAAGAGAGAAATAAATACCTTTTCATCATTTGGGTTTCACAACCCAGGGAAATCCAAAATAACTGTTGCAAGAGACCAAAGTTTAATCCAGGAACAAACTGGAGAGAAACGGTCAATCAAGACTCGGCCTGATGAGGAAATATCTCACCGAGGATCCATTCCATCTAGATAAAAGCTTGGGAAGAAAGCTAAAACAAACATCTTCCATGAGGCATAAACTTAGTGGGGAATTGGAAAGGATGGGCATTTTCTGCTTAGGGTCGACATTCTAATGGAAAGAGGACAAGCACACTCCACGGGGATAATAACACCGGGGAAAGGGAAACACCAACAAAAATTCAAGATACACAATGCAACAAAAACATGTTATGCTCAACAAAAATGAAATGACAAGCAATGCATATGCGTATGAATATGCTGACAAAACAGACAAAAAGGATAAATAGAGGGTGAACAAAACATCACAACACCAGTGAAATACTCGATTAATCTCATCAAGCTGGAGACATCACTGGAGATCCTGCTAGGGGATTTAAATGAAGAAATCCTGCAAGAAATAAGAAAAATCCATCAAAGAAAAATAAATCCTACTACAAGGCTCAAATCTTAATGAGGAGATGAAGATACTGCTTGGGGGAGAAAACCCAAAGATCAATCTTCAAACATCGATAATCCAATAAGAGGAAACAATAATATGAACTCCGCTTCGAGGGAAAGATCTGTTGGAGAAAACATAGCAACATAAATCTTCCAATTTTCCCTGGTGATAAGAAAAATCCATATGAAATCCGCTTCAAAGGGACGAAGAGATCTGCTGCAAAATATAATGGATTCGCCGGAGGATTATAATCATGTAAACACCTACACAACTCCACTAGGGAATAACACAACTCTTCTGGGGATATCAAAAAACGTTCTATGAGGATTATGCAACTCTGAGAGAAACATTTTGGACTTGCTGGGGAAAATAAGAAGTTAACATCATAGCAAAAATTCAAGCTGTGGGGGATTTTAAATCAATACCAAAGACAAGGTGAGAGAAACACTCGATAGGTGACTGTTATATCAACACTTCTTAGAAGAAAGAAAAATTGCTCTTTTCTTGGGAAACATCCAAAGTAAAGATGCATAACCTCTACTAGGAACCAACAATGACAAATATCTACGTGGGTATTAACATCAAAGAGAGGTGGTCCTCAAAATTGTTCAACTGCCTGGCCATAACCTGGCTGGATGAAGGAAACATACTCAGCTGAAGAAGATTTGAATCAAGACTTAGCTGGGAAAATCGAACAACACTCATCTAGTTATCCAGGAATAAAACTATGCTAAGGGAATATCAATAAACTCTACTAGATAAACCTCAACACAACTCTACTGGGGAGCTGTCAATAAATTCTACCAGAGGAGCAAGAAAGAACCCTGATGAGGAAAACATCAACAACCTCTATTGAGGAGAAAATCAACAAGAACAAACTCCGTTGAGGACAACACTAAGCTTTGCGCTTCAAGATTTTACCATTCTTGGGGATTACTATTGACATTCCTCTTTATATTCATAAATCAAAGTTTTATAATTTTCAAAATTATAAATCAATTATTCACATTTGTTTCAAAAATCATCATCAAAAATAAAATAAATTCTATAAACAGAAACAAAATAAGAATTTCAAACAATGAGACAAAGGCCCAAATTTTATTGATAGAATGGTAGTCCACAAATGGCGTAACTCCACGGATCATTACAAAGTTTGAAAAATGGTAAGTACAATGGAAATGGCTACATTGAAATATAGTGACCACTATTCTCCTTAACAACTTTAAATTCCATCTGTGCTTGAGACTTCAGCTAAGAATGATTGAAGTAAAATCCTTGATAGGAAATGTTGCTTTAAACGATCAAGACTGGCCAGATGCAATTACTTGCCATAATTCCTAACATTTTCCTAGATTTCCCTCTCGGGTTTTCAATCTACTAGGATAATTATTTCTGTTTTTATCTCTAATTTTTGACTGGACCGCCCTTTCGGGTTTTTAATCCACCAAGACACTCATTTTTGCCTAAGCCTCCCTTTCGGGTTTTCAACTTAGCGAGTTGTTCTTTTATTATTTAGGAAAAGTATTTCTTGACTGCATCGGTATTCATAAGACGAGTGAACTCTTCACTATTCATAGTTGTAAGAATTAATGCACCACTGTTAGATTCCCAACTTTGTTTATTTGAACTATCAAATGTGGGCATCTTTCAACTCCTTTTTGTGGAGAAAGTGTTAAAATCACTCTTGCTTTGGTTGATTTGCACCATATTGTGAAAATGTCTTGGTTCCTTTGATTTGTGTGCTATTGTGCAGTAATTAGGCATGAAAAATTGAAGAGTAATACACAAGAAGTATGACAAAGAAACTAAGTCATCATGCAAACAACAATAAGTTTGCACTGCGAACTTGCTAGCGAAGCTGCCAGAAAAACTTTAACAAGTTCGCACAGCGAACTTGCCAGCGAAGGCTAGGAAACCCAATGTACTGTTCATCCAGAAAGAAAAGGGACCTAAGTTCATTGTATGAAAGAGGCAGCGAATAACTCGTTGGAGTGAAGAGGCAGCGAAGGTCTAGCGAACACCCCCAGACTTGAGGCAGTAGGTATTTGGACAAGAATTTGTCGTGTGATGTTTGCAGCAAAGTCTTTGTACTGCGAAGGATTTTTCGCACAGCGAACATGTGGAAATCTATCAGGGGTGTCTTCACTGTACATAGGCACTTCAAGTGCCAATTTGAATGTTCGCTAGACGAACACTTTGTTCGCACTGCGAACATGACAGCTCATCAGGCTTTCTATAAGTAGTTGCGCCACTTTTTGAGAAAATATCTTTTTCTTCTTGTACTTTCTTTTGAAAGGATTTTCATACCTAAAAACCTAGTTTCTCCATTTCTCATCATCTCTTAGCAATCATTCATAAAAAGAAGGTGGATTCCCATCCAATCTCGATTATTCGACTCAGATGTTGATCAACCTTCTTCTAAAATTTGTTGCTCAAGCTATCATGGAAATGGGTTGCTAAATCCCTCTTTTGTCAAGGTTACAGGTAGCTAGTTCAGATTTTATGTATTCTTATTAATCTTTTGTATGTGAACAATGCTTTGATTAATATAGATGAAGTTATTTGCTATCTTTTGTTATATCTATAGTTTGGATTGCTTTAGAATGAACTTTTCAAGTCTTAACCTAATTTCTTCATCTATCAGCTATACAAACTCTAGACATAGGTTTCAAAGTTGATATTTACTTTGTATTGATCTTAATGATTATTGTTTCGAGTGTTATTTAGAGATATCATTTAACGGTCGAAACAATAACATCCACGAAATCGCTTTAGAAATGAACGTTTTAGCGAGGATACGCGGCTATGTTGGTTAAAACTACGTTCACATATTTGATCGGTTGGATAAGTTTAGGACGGATTAGCGAACCCTAATCTTGGCATGCTTTTTATCAAACTTAGACCAAATTTTATTCTATTTTATTTCCTGCAAACTCTTGTTACAAAAATAGAAACCATTTTAAAACCCTCCCTTCTTAAATCATTAAACCATTGAACGACAAGTATCACATATTCTCATCAATCCCTGTGGATACGATAAAACACTAACGAACAATACTTCTAACAACCTCCAGAGAAGGCTCTCTTAATAACATATGGGCCTTCATAATTAGGAGTCCACTTGCCCCTAGAGTCAATGGTAAAAGTCGAGATCTTTTTGAGCTTGAGGTCTCCTTCTCTGAACACACGAGGTCGAACCTTCTTAGCAAATGCTTTCTTCATTCTCTGTTGATACAATTGGCCATGACACAAAGCCTTCATTCTTTTCTCTTCAATCAGATTCAACTGGTCGTATCTACTCTGACACCATTCAACCTCAGACAATTAAGCTTCCATCAAAACTCTCATAGAAGGGATTTCAACCTCTATCGGGAGCACTGCTTCCATGCCATAAACAAGAGTGAAACGGGTTGCCCCTGTTAAAGTACAGACGGATGTATGATACTCATGCAGAGCAAAAGGGAGCATATAATGCCAATCCTTGTATGTAATAACCATCTTTTGAATGATCTTCTTAATGTTCTTATTAGCAGCTTTAACAACCCCATTCATCTTGGGTCTGTAAGGAGAAGAGTTATGATGCTCAATCTTAAAGTCATCACATAATTTCTTCATCATCTTGTTATTCAGATTCAACCCATTATCAGTGATAATCTTGCTCGGAACACCATACCGATAGATGATTTGGTTCTTGATAAACCATACCACTACTTACTTGGTCACATTGGCATATGATGTCGTTTTAACCCACTTGGTAAAATAATCAATAGCCACCAATATGAAACGGTGCCCGTTCGATGCTTTAAGCTCAACCATTCCAATCATATCAATGCCCCTACATGGAGAACGACCATGGAGAAGGGATAACATTGAAAGGAGTTGGAGGCACATGAATTTTGTCAGCATAAATCTGGCATTTATGACACTTCTTCGCATACTTACAATAGTTAGATTCCATTGTCAGCCAATAGTAATCTGCTCTTAACATCTTCTTAGCCATTGCATATCCATTGGCAAGGGTACCAAAGGATCCTTCATGAGTTTCTTTCATCAACTTGTCTGCTTCGTGTATATCCATGCATCTGAGCAAGATCATGTCATAATTTCTCTTATACATCACATCATCATTCGAGAAGAAACTACCAGCCAATCTTCTCAAAGTTTTCTTATCCTTCTTGGTTGCCCCAAGTGGGTACTCTTGATTCTGAAGAAAACATTTAATATCATAATGCCAAGGTTTATCATTAACAACCTCTTCAACTACAAGCATATGAGTTGGTCTATCAAGACGCATAATATCAATCTTTGGCACATCATTCCAATGATTTACCACAATCATGGAGGATAAAGTCGCTAAAGCATATGCCATTCAATTCTTTGTTCTTGGTATATGGTGAAACTCAACCTTAATGAAGAAATTTGACAACATTATTGCATAATCACGATAAGGAATCAAATTAGGTTGACACGTCTCCCACTCCCCTTTAATCTGATTAATCACTAGAGTTGAATTTCCATATACATCAAGGATCTTGATTCTTAAATCAATAGCTTATTTCAAGCCCATAATACACGATTCATACTCAATCGCATTATATGTGTAAATGAACACCAACCTTGTAGTGAAAGGAATAAGGGAACCATGAGGAGTAACAATGATCGCTCCAATACCCTTGCCATATTCATTAACAACTCCATCAAAAATCAAACCCCAACGGGATCCAGGCTCAGGCCCTTCTTCAGGTAGTGGTTCCTCACAATCTTTAACCTTTAGATACATCACATCCTCATCAGGAAAATCAAACTAGATAGGTTGATAATCATCAATTGGCTGGTGTGCTAAATGATCAGCCAAAACACTTCCTTTTATCGCTTTTTGAGTTTGGTACTCGATATCCTATTTTGAAAACAACATTTGCCAACGAGCAATCCTCTCAGTTAAAGTAAGCTTTTCAAAGATATACTTGATTGGATCCATTTTAGATATCAACCAAGTTGTACAATTCAACATATATTGGCAGAGGCGCTTGGCAGCCCAAGCTAAAGCACATGTCTTTTCAAGCATTGAGTACCAAGACTCAAAATTGGTGAACTTCTTGCTCAAATAATAAATGGAAAATTATTTTCTCTCAGATTCATCTTGTTGACCTAGAACACAGTCCATAGACTTTTCCAGCACGGTCAAATACATGATCAAAGGTCTTCCTTCCACAAGAGGAGACAAAACAGGAGGTTCAAGCAGATACTCTTTAATTATTTCAAAGGCTTTCTGACAATCTTCTGTCCATACACAACCCTGATCTTTATGGAGAAGCTTGAAGATCGGCGCACATGTGGCAGTCATATTGGATATAAATCAGGAGATATCGTTCAAACATCCCAAGAATCCTCTTACTTATTTTTCTGTTTTGGGTGTAGGCATTTCATGTATAGCTTTAACTTTACTAGGATTAACTTCAATGCCTTTCTGACTGACAATAAACCCCAACAACTTTCCAGAACAGACACCAAAAGTGCATTTATTAGGATTCATATGGAGCTTAAACTTTCTCAAATGTTGAAACAACTTCAATATGTATTCAATATGATCCTCTTCAGTCCTTGACTTACAAATCATATCATCCACAGAGACCTCAATTTCTTTATGCATCATATCATGGAACAAAGTGGTCATAGCTCTCATGTACGTTGCACCAATATTTTTCAGACCGAAGGACATCACTCTGAAACAGAATGTTCCCTAGGGTGTAATGAATGTTGTTTTTTCCATATCCTCAGGTGCCATCTTTATTTGATCATAACCGGAAAATCCATCCATAAAGAAAAAGATATTGAACTTAGCAGTATTATCTACTAATAGATTAATGTGTGGCAGTGGAAAATCATATTTCAGACTTGCTTTATTCAAATCTCTATAGTCAACGCATATTCGAACTTTGCCGTCTTTGAAACAGGCACAATATTGGCTACACATTGAGGATACTCAGCAGTCACAAGAAAACCAACATCAATATGCTTCTGGACTTCCTCCTTAATCTTCACAGCCATGTCAAGATGAGTTCTTCTCAATTTCTGCTTCACAGGCGGACATTTAGGCTTTAATGGCAAATGGTGCTCCACAATATCAGTATCAAGACCAGGCATGTCTTGATACAACCAAGAAAACACGTTGTAATACCCCAAAATTTTCCCTAAGATTGGTCGTTTCATTTGGCATTTCATGGCATTTGGCATTGTATTTAACCAGTCACTAACAGGTTGCGCAGTTGGTTGATTTTTGCAGGAAAAGTTGCATTTGTACGTTCTTTCGTTCATGAAGGGTAAAATGGTCATTTGATTACAGCTGGTTGTCAAGTCGTGAATCTGAGTTGTGATCCGAGAATCTAAATTGATTTTAATCGGAAATTGCAGGAAGGTTAAAGTTGCTCCTTTGGAATTGCAGGAAGGTTAAATCGAAAATTCTGTCGGGAACGGGGTTAATCGGTTTAATTGGAATAGCTAGGAATTAATAGAAAAAGGTTTTTCTTTTCAATTTTCAGTTCCTATTTTTGTTTCAATCATGTGTCATTATTTTTAAATTAAATTAATTGCATTTTTAAAAAGAACCAATCATATATCATTTTTTTCATTAATCTCATCATTGTTTCATTGTTTAAAGAAAAATCAATTTATTTCTTATTTTTAGTCTCATTTCATAATTTTATTTCATTTCTATTTTTCATTCATTTCATTTTAAATTAATGTTATTTTCATTCCATACATTTCATGATAAGTTATTATTATTTGCATATATAAGAAAAAACACAAAAATATAATAATGTTTTAATTAAATAGTTTTTATTAATGATAGTTATTCTTTACATAAAATATATAAATAAAAACTACAAAAAATACAAAGTTGCAAAAAAATTTAAATCCTAATATTCCTAAGTTTCTTCCGATCTTCTTCGACTCTTCCCGACTTTTCCGATTAACGCTCCGAGCCTGCAAATCAAAACGAACAAAAATTAATCGGTTAGAGTGGGACTCCGACACATTAGTATACACTTTGGCATATGCATTAGCATCTGCATGTTTGCTATCCGTGTCATCCTTTGTCGTTACCGACGAGTAACTGGGTTGGTCCGCTCTCTCCAAGTAAATCGTCAGCCCTAAGCATAAAATACTTGTTTGTTCCAAGTTTCCCCACAGAGTTCAACCCTCGTGGACGATGGTTATTTCTGTTACCTTTTCGCGCTAGGATAAGGTAGTTCCCATTTGAATTCATTCCCTTAATGGAGCCTTGTTTGTTAGTTCTTTCTAGCCCAATCCTAGATCGAACTTCAGTCCTGTCGGGCGTCGAACCTACCTGGATGTGCATTTATTTTGCACTATATCTCAAGAAATCCTTTACAATCCTTTGCAGATATACGACAGTTCTCGTCTAAGAAGCTTATCACCACAATTGACATTACAGTACATCTTACAACCACCGGTATGCGACTGTTCTCACCAGAGAAGCCTATCACATTACAATTTTTCATTACACTCCACAATTGATCTTCTCGTACAAGAAGCTCATTATTTCATTACAACCTTCATTACAATTTACATTACATGTTACCACCTCTACAAGCAGTTCTCACTCGAGAAGCTTATTATTGCCACTCTTGCAAATAAGCGGCATTTCTCGCCTGAGAAGCTTATCCTATCTTCGTTCCGACTTACAACAAATGGCCATCTCCATCGAGCAGCTTGGTTTCCATTTCCCGCATCATGTGGAAGGAAGGGGAGGTTTGAACTGAATCATATTAAGGAGAGCACAAATCTCGAAGTATGAAGAAGTTCATTTTATCCTTTAGTAAAAGAAGGAGTTGAATCATATTCGGGAGAGCACAGATCTCGAAGTATGAAGAAGTTCATTTTATCCTTTAGTAAAAGAAGGAGCTGAATCATATTCAAGAGAGCACGATCTTGAATTATGAAAAAGTTCATTTTATCCTTTAGCAAAAGAAGAAACCAAACCATGTTCAGGGAGCACAGACCTGAGACGTGAAGAAGTTTATTTTATCAATCAATCTATTATCCACAGATAAGCAACAGTCTCTTTATTTGAAAGCTTATCCAGTTTGGCATATAAGTCCCTTCCAATGATAAGTGGCAGTTCTCGCTCGAGAAAGCTTATCAGGGCGTTTCGCATTTAAGACCATGTATTTTGGCAAACAGCCGGTTTTACCCTATATATTTTCTACGGGTTCCTAAAAATTCCGCCAGATCCTATCACGAGGGAGAGGTTCCAGAAGCTCGGATGTTATTCTTTTCTCAATGCTCCAACATCTTGGTAATCGATCCTTTAGTCGTGCAGATCCAGTTTACTTTTTACCCTAGAGTATCAGCTGGTCACGCCTGAACCTGTTGAACATTTACTCTTAGATATTCCCCAGTGGTGGCTGTCTCATCGGTGCCATCTCCATTGAGGATCCCGTTCTTACCATTTATCTCTAAATGTGACAATTGGTCGTGCTCGCACCAGTGGGCCATCACTTTAGAAGTCCCCAGTGTCGTGTTGTTTCTTCAATGCGTTCGTTTTCCCCAGGGTGTTTGCTCGTCGCGTATGTCCCCTGTGTCGTCGTGTCGTCTGCATCCTTGCATTTATCATACGCATCATATTAGATTCATGGCATTGTCAGCATTATAGTCTGTTTCATTTTTTCCATAGCATTACATATCACTGCATCTAAGGGCAAAATTTTTGGTTATCTATATTTAAATCCCTTTCACCATAATTTCTCGAGCATACGTCGCTCAAATCATCTGGTGAAGCTATTTAAATAGGGGCAACTGTAATACCCCAAAATTTGCCCTAAGATTGGTCGTTTCATTTGGCATTTCATGGCATTTGGCATTGTATTTAACGAGTCACTAACAGGTTGTGCAGTTGGTTGATTTTTGTAGGAAAAGTCGCATTTGTGCGCTCTTTCGTTCATGAAGGGTAAAATGGTCATTTGATTACAACTGGTTGTCAAGTCGTGAATCTGAGTTGCGATCCGGAAATCTGAGTTGAGTTTAATCAGGCAGTTGGATTTATCCGGATAAAGTTTCTCCTTTGGAATTGCATGAAGGTTAAATTGGAAATTCTGTCGGGAACGGGGTTAATCGGTTAAATTGGAATAGCTAAGAATTAATAGAAAAAGGTTTTTCTTTTCGATTTTCAGTTCCTATTTTTGTTTCAATCATGTGTCGTCATTTTTAAATTAAATTAATTGCATTTTAAAAAAGAACCAATCATATATCATTTTTTCATTGTTTAAATAAAAATCAATTTATTTCTTAATTTTAGTCTCATTTCATAATTTCATTTCATTTCTATTTTTCATTAATTTCAATTTAATTTAATGTTATTTTCATTCCATACATTTCATGATAAGTTATTATTATTTGCATATATAAGAAAAAACACAAAAATATAATAATGTTTTAATTAAAGAGTTTTTATTAATGATAGTTATTCTTTACATAAAATATGTAAATAAAAATTACAAAAAATACAAAATTGCAAAAAAATTTAAATTCTAATATTCCTAAGTTTCTTCCGATCTTCTTTGACTCTTCCTGACTTTTCCGATTAACACTCCGAGCCTGCAAATCAAAACGAACAAAAATTAATCGAATAGAGTGGGACTCCGACACCCTCAGAACAATATCATCATCAGGTGCGTCGAGGGGTAACGGATTGATCTTAAACCGACTATCGACTTTATTTCCGGCCCTTCGGTAAATCCGGTAATATTCTGTTCTTATCTTCCGAGGCAACTGGGAGGTGAGAGATAAAAAGTGATTAAGCGAAAAAGGGCTTATTGGAAAAGTACTAATTGGAAAAGCACTTATCCACAAAAAGTGATTCTCAGCCAAACAAGCAAAAAAGAAATCCAATGGACCTGTCAACAAACAACTTCCAGAATAAGTGCAACAACAACATGCAAAACAACTTTTCCGGAGTCACAAACAACAAATCCGTGAATCACAAGCTAACAAATTCACAGCCAATAATGAATCAAGCCGGCAAACCATCTAAGATCAACGAGTCAACAACCATCAAGCAAAACCAGCCGACAAAATCGCAGAAACATAGCAACAATCAAAACCTCGCAAGCCCACAAATCAAAGAAAACAACATCATATAAATGTGAAGGGTTTTTAGATCCAGGGAGAAAAAACCTGGAGGCCGAAACCCTAAGAACAAAAAAAGAGAACGGCGGCTCAGAGGAACATCAGTTCCACCATCATCATCAACCAATAACGAGGTTCAGAAGAGGAACTTCATCATCACCAACCGATAACGAGGTTCAGAAGAGGAACTTCATCATCACCTACATTAATAGGTGAAAGAAGAGAGGAAAACGAGAGCGGCGTGAAGAAGAAAGATTCATCCTCACCTCCAATCGATAAGAGCAAAACTCAGATCGAAAAACCCAAAAGACAAACCGATGATGACCAGCGGCCGCTGTAACCCGCTACCGCCGCATCACCATCGAAGACACGATCGCCAGCTCAGGTTTCATCATCGCTGGAGGACGAACATTAACGGAATCACCGTCAATTGGTCGAAAGATAAGGGGTTTGTGAAATCTCATGGTTTTCTTTTGTGTGGTTTGTGTTTCAGGAAGAAGATTGAGACATGCATCAGAAAGAGAAGGAGTTTGGAGCCATTTCCATGGTGTCGGCGGCGCCCTCATGAGGAAGAAGAAGAGGTCCAAGTGAAACCCTAAGACCCAAATGTTGTAGCCAACGGCCTATTCCAGCTTGCATTTGTTGTTTGTCTTTTTGATCTAATAATGACAATTAACAAATTTTTGTTTTATTTAACTGATCATCTTCTTTAACAAATTCATTTTTGGCATTTAAAATCAAAATTCATTATTTAGCAAATAAAATTAAACATCATTTTTTTGCATTAAAAATTAAAATTCATTGTTTAGCATTTTGAATAAAAAATATTTCTAGCATTAAAAATTAAAAATCCTTTTAGAATTAAAAGTTAAAAATCATTTGTAGCATTTTAAAGTAAAAATCCTTTTTAGCTTCAGGAAGAAGGACAACAAATTTCAACACAAATCTTTTTTTATCAAAACATCGCCTCACTTTCTAATTCATCTCCTCCGCTCATCCACGACTACGTTCGTATTTCTGGTTTTAACGCGAGACCATGGTCGCATTTCCCATTTGTGTGCTTATTTTTCGGTTGTAATTTATACGAGTAATCGTCGCGGTTTTTTATTTTTTGCACTTGTTTTTGGGATTTGTAATTTACGCGAGTGATCGTCGTGATGCTTTCTTTTAACGCTTTGTTTACTTTCGTACCTTAATTCTGCCGTATATTAATTTTTCTTCGCCGACATGTTTTTACTGTTAATCACCCTCTGAAGGATTAGGTCTAAACCATTTGACCGCCGAGTCAATACTCCTAACCCATGACCGTTTCAAAGCCCTAGTAGCCTAGGTGTCCCATCGTGGACGAAAATACCATTTACCCTAGCATTAGGTCAAAGAGTCACCATACTCTGTTTTAGGGTTTCCCGCCATGGGACATGTAGTCAACCCTAATTTCAACCCTAATTTAATTAACAATTTTCAATGTAGAAATAGGAGTTTCAAGACTCCACGTAAGCGCTTTTCCTAAGAAACGTTTATTTCATATTGAAACCTTGACCACAGTCAAGAAGTTTCTAACCCCCCTTTCAAGGGGAACTACGATTACTCTGATTCCATTCCCTATCCAGGATACGTAGGCACAAGATGCGAATCTTGCCGAGTAAACTTAGGACTAACCCTTAGGTTTTTAGGTCACTCTATCCCTTAGTTCATTATATATACTTAAAGCAAATAATAAAGCAAAAATAGCAACAATAAACAAAAGGTTCCTGTAGAGTACTACAGAAGTTTAGGGTGTTAGTACCTTCCCTAAGCTTAACCAACCTCTTACCTAGGTCTCTCCCCGCATTGTGTTTACGATGCAAAAATAGGTTTCCCCTCTTTTGACTTTTTCCTTCGGATAAATCAAAGAGCGGTTGTGAATCAAAAATTGTGATTCAAACTAATTAATAGTTTGATATCCTATTTCCACCGCAACACACGTCAGCATATTCTCTAAGACGCTCTACCATCCTATTCTTAACATCTGAATGAAGCAGTGCCCCAATTTTAACTTCTTTCTTATCATCATCGAAACCTAAATTAACCAATTCTATCGGCTCTTCATGAGGTCAAATGGTCTTTTTCTTGTGCTCAAGCAATCGGGAAATTTCATAAGGAATCTCTTCAACATCCTCTTCTTCCGCTCAAACACAGGGAACTCAAAGTTGGGAGATGGCATAAAGTTATTGTTTTTAATGGGTTTAACAATCAATCTGCACAATGATTTATGTTTGATTTTAGAATATGAACAAGAAGTGCAAGTACCATGCAGATAAAAGTAGTCATCACATTATTATTTTTTTGATTCTTTATGTTACCATTTTTTAGAAATAAAACAAAAAGGGAAAACAAAATATGGATAAACAAAATAACATTTTATTGATGATGATAAATGTTGAAACAGAGCCCTCACAAATTCACTTTCATCTTGGGCAGAGTCAAAGGATTTTTGAAAGAAACAAAAACAAATTACTTTGAAACATGAACAACAGTAGGAACGTCAACAGCGATCAAATTCTGGCATATTAATCCATGTGTCACACAGTTGGGTGTTTCTTCTTCTTGATCATCCTCAATAATGGCATCGACTTCATACTCAAGTCCCTTAAGTCTCGGTCGAGGAGAGTAGAAGGGTACATATGCATCTTCTGTCTCAGAATCATATCCAGGATCTTCTAAATAAGGCTCTCAGTCTTCAGCAGTAATGGAATCATTTTCAGCACCACCTGAGATGTAATCTTCAGAGTCATCTTCAATAATTGCAGTTGTAGAATGATATTTGGTATGAATGAACCCAACACTTCGAAAAACATTATGAATACTCTTCAGCTCTTTGTGGGTTGAACCAGATGTAAACCCCAAACCAGCTCTATCTTTTTTCTCAGTGACTTCAATAACTCAACCCCATCTATCAGTTTGGCCACTCTCCAACACATGTTGTGCATCTTTCAGGGAAGACACAGACACCCTATATACCATATTGATAGTCGTGTTACCATGATTAGACAACGGATTTGATTGCACATTAGGATTGGTATCTTCAAAAGACAGAATACCACTTTTTACAAGCTTTGCAACTTCATATTTCAGAGAATAGCAATTTTCAATATCATGCCCAGGGGCACCCTAATGAAATGCACAATGAGCATCTAGCTTATACCACCATGGAATATTAGTAGGAACATCCGGAGGATCACGAGTCTGAACCAAATTCTTCTTTATCAAAGCTGGAAATAGTTCAATATACGACATTGGAATAGGATCAAATTCCACTTTCTTCTGCGCACGACCTTGTTGATTATTTTTCTGTGTTTTTAGTTGGAAACGTGGTTGATAATTTGAAGTGTCTTGAGCAGCAGGAGACACAATGATGACGGGTGTAACAGATGCAATTTGTTGCTGAAGACGACTACCATTGTTGTCCACAACTCTGCGTCTTCTAGACCTCTCTTGAGAGATAGCATTAGTTTCTCCGTCTTTTTTCTTAGAAAAACCAGAACCAAATTTCTTCGCACTTCCAAAACTACCTTCTGTTGTCAGACGTCCCTCACAGACAACTTCCTCTAATATCATTCCTATATTAACCATTTTCGTGAAATCACTAGGAGCACTTGCAACCATCCTTTCATATTAAAATGGACCCAAAGTCTTCTGGAAGATCTTGGTCATCTCTTTCTCTTCAAGCGGAGGGCTTATCTGAGTTGTAATCTCTCGCCATCTCTGCACATATTATTCAAAAGTTTCTTTCTCTTTCTGAGACATCGCATGGAGTTGATCACGGTTCGGCGCCATATCCAGATTATACTTATATTGATGGACAAAAGCTTCTCCAAGATCATTGAATGTCTTGATTTGGGAACTATCGAGTCCCATATACGACTTCAGTGCAGCACCAGTAAGACTATCTTGAAAATAGTTAATCAGCAACTGATGGTTGTCAGTATGGGTGGACATCTTTCTGGCATA
Organism: Lathyrus sativus; assembly: GCA_963859935.3. Lineage (NCBI taxonomy): Eukaryota > Viridiplantae > Streptophyta > Magnoliopsida > Fabales > Fabaceae > Lathyrus > Lathyrus sativus. The sequence goes on from OZ012738.1 coordinate 469,771,438, forward strand.
CATGACCAAATGGCTTTGTGGACAAGGGTTCCCTTTTTATTTCTCAAAATCCGAAACCTTGAACTTGGCAGGAATCTTCATATTCGGAACAAGACAAAGCTCGTGAGCATGCTTCCCAAATAAATCTTTTCCCCTTAAAGCCCTGAATTCTTTCTGCATCTCAGCAAACTGATCTTGAAAATCATCCATACGATCAATAGCTTCCAAACTCTCGCTCGGAGCAGTGTGCAAAATTTTCTCTTCAGTATAAGGCGTAGTGTGAACCACAGGCGGTGGCACAGGTACAACAGTAGGAACAATTGAAATCTCAGTATTAGGAACAATATTAACCACATGAGGTGGTACAGTCATAATAGTAGGAAAGCTTGGACCTTCAGAAGTAAGAGGTTGATATCCCTCTGTCACAAAATTGAGAGGCATGCCTCAAGGGAAACTAGGAGGCATCTGATACTGAGCAGCATTAACCAGGGCCACAGAAATGGGCGTTGATCCGATCTCAGAAATCAAAATTCTCTTCCCAGGAGAAGAAGGAGGCGGTGGTTGCTGATTCTAAGCAGCAGTGAGTCTTTTCATACTATCCTTCAGAGTTAATACCTCTTCACGGAGCTCGCGGTTCTCTTGTTACAACTGATCCATCTTCTTCTTAAGAATAACTCGAGTGTTATAGTATGTGATAGCTTGGCTGAACGAAGACCAAAGGGAAACAAATAAGACACCTGGAAAAGGAAAAAAACACAATGCACAAGATGCGAATGCAAAATGAAAATGTTTCAATCAGTTTTCAAGGATCTTTAAGATATTAAGAAATTACAAACATTGTAAAGAAATAAAACTTTTTTAAAATACTGATAAACATCTAATTTCATTGAATATTGGGAAGAGTTACACTTAGAAGTACAAGTTACATAAGATCAATGTTCAATAGTAAAAGTCGAGATCCTAAGGAGCATCTGATGATGATCCGAGCTGATACTTCCTTTAGAGTCTCTTAATCTCTCTCTCATAGTTGTCCTTCATGGTGGTCTTCTCTAACACTAGCTGATCCACAATACCTTTCCAAGCACCGAAAGTAGGAGGATGTGATGATGAAGTAGTAAAGGAAAATAACTCCTCTGCATGTCTCTTCATGATGCATCGCTCAAGAAACTCAATAAAGACTGGCACACCCATAAGATAGGCATACTCCTATAAGGTTGGCAATAGCTGATAATCTGGAAAAGTAAAGCATTGGTAGACAGGATCATAGAATTGCATTGGGGTTTTCAGAATTCCTTCTTCCATGTTGGTAGAAAGAACAAATAGAAGCCTCCCATAACGAGATTTGAAACCTGAACGATCAACTAGCAAGAACACTAGCTTTCTCAAATCTGTAAGATCGGGAGTTCAGAAACCGTACTTCTAAGTGTTTCTCCTTCCAATATCCTAATTACAATATCTGCGATGTTTGCAAAGGAAATCTGTAAGATCCTTAAAAACTGACTGGAACAAAATGCCCATGAATTCATGAGTGCAAGATGCAACTCCTACAAACAAGACACACAAAGCACACAGGTTCAAAGGTTCGGCACGAGCATGGAGCCAAACGTAAGAACCAACTCACAATGGTATGTACTAAGGTTATATCATCATCTAAAGAACAAGGTTCAAGGGTTCAAGGGTTCTAAGGTCCTTAGCTTCTCAAGCTCCTAGGTCAGAAAAAGTAACGCCAATTACGACTACTCGTAAGATATCAATAATTCCAAATGGGCCTCCACTGAGCGGGGGATCTCAAGTCAGCTTAGTAAGGACTACTCCATGTAAGCCAACAAGACTATACCACCCTTCTATCATAAGTGCACTAAAGTTCGGGTACATGACTTATCTCACCACACAGATCGCGAGGCACCAAACAGAACAGACAATAACAAACAAATCAAACAAAAACCGATAAATAAATGAAAGTAGGCTAAACCCACTAGGAACCAGAATGATTCCCTAACAGAGTCACCGCTTTTCTAAAGCGGGAAAATTTGTGAGTGTAGGCTATTGATTAACGTAACTAAAAAATGCAAGAGTCGCCACCACACTTTTATTTTATCCAAAAAAAGAAAGGAAAAAGAGCGAACAAAATCTAAGAGTTCTAAAACAAGAACAAAAACAGAGATCTGGGTAAGGGGGTTGGTTATGCAATGAGAAGGTGTTAGCACCAAAAACATCTATAGTAGTCTATAGGATCTCTTTGTAATATCTACGCTTTTTGGTTTGAAAAAGGTTTGTTTGAGAAAAGATTGGGGAGATGAGAAGAAAATTATTTTTAAGATTTTTGTGTTTAGAGAGACTTATCGCCTCATGCCTACTTACCAACAAAGTGCAATATAGGATCAAAACCCCATAGGTCATGGTACAAATAACAAAAAAATGTTGGTTTTGATTGATTTTAAATGTAAAGACAAGTCGTCATTTCAAGGAGAAAACTACGACTAGTCGCCCACAAGTATAAGACAACATTTGCATCACCTAAAGATGGAGGATTTTGCTTGGATTATAATCAACAAGTCTATCACTCAACAGCTAAGTGGAAAATGTCAGCATCTTAATACTATTGGGAATAGGAGAATTATATCTCAACTATGGAAATGACTCATGTCTAAACTTTATGAAAAGTTTTAAAATGAAAAGTGCACAAAGGCACAAAAAACTTGAATGAGGTTGATCTTTTTTAAAGTCTTTTTGAAATTTGTAAAAATATAATTAACATTAATTGACATTTATTAAAGACAACAAAGTTTGAAAATCACTTGACAAAATTCAAAGTTTTATTATGAAAGCGATTTTAAGTTTGAAAGCAAGAAAAAAATTTTAAAAAAAGAAGGAGATTTTGAAAATTTAAGAAGGGGAGAAGATTAAGTGACTACCCTAGAAAGCAAAACAAAATCTAGAGATAAGAAGGATCTAACCAACTTGTAACATACTCCATGGTAAGCCAAATAAGAATTCCATCCATCTTGAAACATAAGCCAATAAGCAAGCCAAATAAAGGCAAAGTTCCATAATACTCCAAGTATAGAGAAAGAGTCCTAATTCTAAGTCCAAGGGTCCAAGAATAGTCCAAGAAGTCCAAGGTCTAAGAATAGTCCAAGAGCATAACCACAAAGTTAAGAGCACCAAGTTTTTTAGAGGTTTAATCATTTATTAGTGTTTTAAACAAGATATGGTCCAAGTGGACAAAAGAAAAAATCAGAAGCATAAACATGTGTCTAACGGACAAAGGAAAAATAACGGAAGTATAAACAATAATATGATATGAGATGACAATAATGAAGCATAAAGATAAAAGAGAGATAGGGAGCAATAAGGAAACATAAACAAAATTAGTACAATGATATCGTTTGTGAGTTAGTGATTAGTTGTTAGAGAAAATGATCAACGATGGTTAACTCATGCACTTAAGCCAAAGTTGATGAAAACTTATTAGAGGATTGATAAAATCAAAGTCTCCTACCAACAAGCTTCATAGATGATAGACCTAATACAAATAATCAACCATACTTGGACTTTCAAACATAAGTTTGAGCCACGAATGATCACTTTCCGATTACGGGACAATTTAGCGCTATGCTAAGCAATTGTAATCGGGTTTATGTAGAAACCACGACTATCTGAGGCCGGTCAATAACGACGTTAATGCTAATGCATGCTAGAGAAGTGATATATAGATCACTCTCTGAAAGCAATACCGCACGAAAAGAAAATAGGTAACGATCTCATCTTCATCAAGAACATGAAAGAAGAGGAAAGGGAAGAGGAAAAGAAAATAGGTAACGATATTGAAGATTTTCATCGATTAAAAGAAAAAAGAGAAGAGGAAAGGGAATGCCAAATTGGATTACGAGTTCAAGGTCATTCCGTCTTTAAGTTCATCCACTCATCTTGGTGGAATAAAGCACTAAACATATCATTAATTCAAAGAACCTAAAATGAATTGAGCAATTCACTTTAAAGATAGATTTGAATTAGTGAATGTTTATCCAACTTTATCTATACCCTAAGTCCAATGAATTTAAAGAGGAAAAGGACCTTTAAAAGTGAATTCCAAGACAAAAATCAAAAGGAAATGGAAGAAGAAGAAGGAAGAACCAAAACAGTCCCAAAACAATTAACATTGGGTAATCGATTACCCTAAGCTGGTAATCGATTACCACTACTAAAACAACAACAAAATAGTCTGAAAATATGCAGAGACTTGATCAATCATTTCTTCAAACACCTCATGATCAAGGATGCAAAAGAGCACAAAAATTCAAGTAAAATAACATCAATCAACACGAATAGAACATAATTTGCAACATCCAAAGATCAAGCAACAAGAATCAACAATAGATCACATTGTGAAGGATGTATCAAGAGCAACAATGGTGGATCAAGAAATTACCACTCCAAATCTATAAATTCTTCAAATCAACTCCACAAACCACACTTCAAAGCCTTGATCTACTAGAATTGATGATGAAAAAGTGAATGGATAAAGGTTTAGCTCAAAGATTAGTAAGTTCTAATGATGAACTTACTAACTTTCAAAGGAAGAAAAAGCTTTGATGACTTTGGTAATTGGAGAAAAACTTAGAGTCAAGAAAGAATTTGACAAGGTGAATTTGGCTATCAAAAGCTTATGAAATGAGAGAAATGAGGCCTCTATTTATAGGATTTAGGCTTGGAAAATTTGGTGGATTGGAGTTTGGTTTGGAATCAAAATTAGGCTTGAAGTGTGAATTTGGAGAGATATTAATGATCAAATGGTGATTAGTGAAGATGTATGATGGAAATTAATTATGATGAGGTAGGGGAATTAAAATGAAGTGATCTAGAATATTCTCATGTTGTAGTATTTGAATTTGGTGCCAAAAATGCTGTAGAATTTGAATTTGCCCAATTTTCACAAAATTCACACAGGGTAATCGATTACCCAATACTGGTTATCGATTACCACATGCAAAAAAGGTGAAAAATTGCTTTTTTGATGTGTTGTCTTGGCTCTGACTCGATTATTTTTCTTGTCAAAGAAGGTGTGGAAATAAACACATGAACCTTGGAGTCTCTTGAATAAAAGTCAATCAAATCTTGGGAAACTCTTGATCTGATGATTTTGAAATGGTTGCAGATCAACTTCGACTTTGTTCAAATGAAATTCATTCGAGCTGAGGGACTGATATTTGATATCTTTGCTCCAAAATCTTCCTGAAGAAGTTAGTAAATGAAAAACAAACATTTTTTTGGATTTTAATCATTGGTTAGTAAACATAAACATAAACAAATATTAAACAAACAAGAAAACAAATGTGTTCGTTGATCTCTTAAGAACAAACCTTCAAAAGAAGGCAAGAGAACCAAAACTTGCAATCTTGTTTGTGGGATGAGATGCAAATGACAAGTGGGATCTTAGGGGTAAAAATTAGGGTATTACACCAAGCAATAATCCATAAATAAGCAAAATTTCTTCCAAAAGTGATTCCAACAACTTTATTCAAGATCCAAACAAATTCCAAAACCAGAATTGAACTATGGATGATGATGCAATGGAGGTTTAGCTCAAGAATTCAAAAATTGAAATGTACAATTTGTGAAGCTTTTGACTACAGAGCTTTTGTGAGGGTTTGAGAATGAGAGAAAAGTTGAGAGAATTGAAGTGAGATGTGTAGGAAATTTCAGAAAATGAATCAAAGTTATGAGATGTTTGGAGTGAATTTGCTTAAATAATCCATAAGTTAGGAATTAAAATGTGGTTTGAAGTGTGGGTTAGTGTTTGGAATGGAAATTAGGAGTGGAATTAGGGATGGAAATGTTTGAATTTTTGGAGGGAATTGGAATTAAATTGTGAAAATGAATCAAATTTGAACCAATTTTAGATCCTTCTACTAATGCACGTGCACATGACCGAAATGCAAACCAAGTGCTGTAGTACTTAAAGAATGAACAATCTGGGAAAATTTCACTTGAAGTAATCGATTACCGGGATTGTGGTAATCGATTACCTCATTCAAAATTTCAAATTTGGCGCCACATGGAGGGAAACTTGGAGAATCCTCCGTAACCACTTGTTCTGAGCTTTATTCTACCTTTGAAACTTGTTATTTGATGTCACACCTGTATAGTGCATGAAATAAACTGTGAACTATCTTCTGTGCTCAAAATAACCTCTTGTAAAATATAATTGAGTGCTCGACGGCTGAGCAAAATAAATGCTGAAGCCTCTGATGCTTGTTGCTTAAAAACTTACAATAAAAGAAAATCTTGAGCCATAGAAACAACTTGATCCCATGTCCCGAGAACCAATTCCATGATATGCACAATGATAATGAAAAAATGAACGAAATATAAGCCAATTTCCGTTAAAAACTAAAGGGCAAATTTTGGGTGCTACAGCTGCCCCTATTCAATCGCCTTAAACCTAAAGGGATGATAGCATCGAATTTCAAGCATTAGAGGTGTAAGGTGATTGAATACAAAAAGAACCCGGGAATTTGCAAACCGTAAGGAGTAACAACGGTAATGATATAAGATGCCAACCAAAAGTTAGAATGAAGGACACTAACCAAAAGCTAGGATTCAATAACATAAGAACGTCAATTAAAGGCAAAACTACATCAAAGGATGCCAAGCAAGAGTTAGAATACAACAAAGGATACCAACCAAGAGTTGAGATGATAGGATGCTAACCAAAAGTTAGAATGAACACAACCCTGACCGAAGGTGAAATTTCGTCAAAGAATACCAACCAAGAGTTGGAAAACGACCAAAGATACCAACCAAGAGTTGGGATAAACAACTAAAAGATACTAACTAAGAGTTGGGATATAACACAGGATACCAACCAAGAGTTGGGATACAACCAAAGATACCAACCAAGAGTTGGGATACAACCAAAGGATACCAACCAAAAGATATCAACCAAGAGTTGAGATACAACAAAAGATACCAACTAAGAGTTAGGATACAACCAAAGATACCAACAAAGAGTTAGGATACAACCAAAGGATACCAACCAAGAGTTGGGATACAACAAATTATATCAAATGAAAGATACCAACCAAGAGTTGGGATACAACAAAGTACTAACCAAGAGTTAGGATAAACAAAGGATACCAACCAAGAGTTAGAACGAAAGATACTAACCAAAAGTTAGGATCCAGCAAAAGAAGAAACACCGACCGAAGGCAAAATCACATCAAAGAATACCAACCAAGAGTTGGAATTCTAATAGAGGGTACCATTCAAAAGTTGGGATACAATCAAAAGATACCAACCAAGAGTTGGAATGCAAAAAAGGATACCAACCAAGAGTTGGGATAAAACAGAGGATAACAACCTAAAGTTGGGATAATGAGATACTAACTAAGAGTTAGGATAAATAGAGGATATCAACCAAGAGTTGAGATACAACAAAGAATACACGGGAAGTAGAATCAAGAGGCTTACGACCTGAAGAGAAAATGACTCCGCTGGGGAAGAAGAGAAGCCTAAACAGTCAACTCTGCGGGAGACACAAGATAGTTACTCTAGAAGGAAAGCACAACCAAAAGTTGCCTGGGGGACAAAGTGAAACAAAATCTCCTGATCTATAACACTTTCTACTGGGGAAAGGTCTGGAAAAGGGAAATCAAAATTGCCTTATGCTTTGAATGCATATGTTTGAAAATGGCGTAATGCTCCATACAAAATGGAAATTCTACGGTTTTAGAGGATGCAATGCAAAGATTCTTATGCAAAAGACACTCCACTGGAAAAAGCGCCAAAGAGAGCCGACAACAGAACTACCAGGGAAAGCAAACTGAGTTGTCTTCAAAATGACCTCTACTGGAGAAACTTCAAAGTAAGACTTCCATCACACTAGGAAGACATAAATAAAAAACACCTGCTAGGGAGACGTCCCAAAATTATGATGAAGAAGGGTGCTAATGAAAATTGGGCTTTGAACCTGTGGGGAATACGTCGACCACTACTGATTTTCCTGCTGAGGAAATCAGAAATGACTTTTTCTTGGGGAAAAGGAGTAATGATGCCAACTCTTCTAGGGGATAATATTGTTGGGGATCCTCCATCTACCCTTACTCTATTGTGGATAAGGGATAATAATTGGAGATGCACACATGCTCAGGAAGGATAAGCAAATTAATACTATTTTGTCCAAGGTAACCAGCTTCTAGACACTAGCTAAGGAGCAATAAACCACACACGACGTTGGTTGAGGGAGAATAAACTCCTAAACTCTTGCTAGGAACTTCATTGGGGAAGACAACAGACAAATTTACAATGCTCTGCTGAGGAAGGTAACACTTCCATGGCTTCTGTCGGGGAGAGCAACTCTTGAACTCTTGCTGGGGAGACTAATCATAATCTCAGCTGAGGACGACAACACTTATGTAGCCTCTGTCGGGGAGAGTAACTCTATTGGGAAAGAGTAATCACGCAATCCTACAGACACATATCAAACAAGAAAACGATCTATATGCGGCATGGCAACCTCGGTTACCACCCAAGACATTCACGATTTAAGAAATTTCCATTGTTTTTAACCTGCTTCATAAAGCTTCAATGTTTTCACATGCAATGTTTATCAAAATATCATACGTTTTGCAATCAAAATAGTAAAAGTAAAAACAACAACGGATAGCTGATTGAAGTGAAATTTTATTAATTGAATTGGCCTATAAATAGGAAAGTACATTAGGAGGTAATTCTTGAAAAGAGGTAATTGCGCAAAAGCAAAAGAGAAAATACACAAGTTGGCAATGTGGAAACAAATTTCCATCAAGTTCTTACTCAATTATGACCCGTATATCTTCGACGCCATTGAACACTTCTGCCTTTAGAAGAGACTAATTGGACTGATTCCCATCCTTCGGGAATCCCATGTGTCAAGATGGGCTCACAGATCAAACATATATAGTAGCTTCTCGCTTTGAAATCCCTAACTTTTGCCTATATCACCCTTTCGGGTTTTCAATCCACCCGGATACCCGTTTTTTCCAAAGTTACCTTTGCGGGTTTTCATCTTTGCGGGTTATTCAATTCTTTTATTTTCTTTTATCCCTAATTTTTTCCTGAATCTTTTCTTTTTATGATTCGCCGGGATGCCCTTTTTTCTAGACCTTCCGTTTTTATGGTCTAGCGGGTCTTTTTATGCGAAGTAATTTATGATTGTGTTTGCTTTCACAGGGGATGTAAAATATTCACCATCCATAGTTGAAAGCAACAAGACTCCACCAGAGAAAACCTTTCTTACAACATATGACCCTTCATAGTTTGGAGTCCACTTGCCCCTGTGATCTGTCTGAGGAGGAAGGATCCTTTTCAAAACCAATTCAACTGTTTGGAAACATCGAGGACGCACTTTCTGATCAAAGGCCTTCTTCATCCTGCTCTGATATAAACGATCGTGTGCCATGGTTGCCAATATTTTCTCTTCAATGAGGTTCAGTTGGTTCAATCTGGTTCTTACCCATTCGGCTTCATCAAGCTTCACATCCGCCAAAATCCTTAAAGAAGGAATCTCAATTTATAATGGTAGGACAACTTCCATACCATACACCAGTGAGAAATGAGTTGCCCTTGTCGATGTATGTACCGAAGCATAATAACCGTGTAAAGCAAAGGGAAACATCTCATGCCAATCCTTGTACATTACCACCATCTTCTACACAATCTTCTTAATATTATTATTTGTTGCCTCAACAACACCATTCATCTTCGGACAATATGGAGAAGAGTTGTGATGTTCAATTTTGAAGCTCTGGCACAACTCCTTCATCATCTTGTTATTCAAATTCGAACCATTATCAATAATGATTCTTTCAAGGATACCATAACGACAGATGATGTCTTTCTTTATAAATCGTGCGACTACCTGCTTAGTAACATTAGCAAACGAGGCCGCTTCCACCGACTTGGTGAAATAGTCAATGACAACTAGAATAAAACGATGCCCATTTGAAGTAGTAGGCTCAATCTTTCCGATCATATCAATGCCCCATATAGAAAAGGGTCAAGGAGATGTCAACACATTCAGATGGGTCAGTGGCACATACACCTTATCAGTATAAATATGGCTTTTATGGAACATTCTAGAATATTTAAAACAATCAGACTCCATAGTCATCCAGTAATACCCTGCTCTCAACAATTTTCCGGCCAGAGCATGCCTATTGGCATGAGTACCGAAAGAACCCTCACGAACCTCTTCCATTAACAGGCCCGCCTCATGTTCATCAACATAATGGAGTAAGACCATGTCAAAGTTCCTCTTGTACAATACATCGTCTTTGTTCAGAAAGAAATTACCAGATAGCCTCCTCAGAGTCTTCTTATCTTTGCTGGATCCCCCTGACGGGTATTCTTGACTTTTAAGAAAGCACTTGATATCATGAAACCAAGGTTTACCATCAGACATGTCTTCGGAAGCAAACACAAAAGCAGGTCTATCAAGATGCATAATGCTGATTGCCAGAGCCTCATTCTAATAATTCATCTTGTACATCGATGCTAATGTTGCCAATGCATCTGCCATCTGATTCTCAGCCCGAGGCACATGATGGAACATAACCCTTTCAAAGAAAGGTAACCATCTTCTAGCATAATTTTCATAAGGCACCAAGTTTTCCTGGTGAGTCTCCCATTCGCCCTTAATCTGATTAACCACCAGCGCTGAATCGCCATACACATCAAGATTCTTGATCCTCATATCAATGGACTCTTCTAACCCCATGATGCACGCTTCTAATTCTGCTTCGTTGTTGGTGTAAGTGAATGTCAATCGGGCAGTGAAAAATATATGGGACCCATGAGGAGTATTAATGATCGCTCCGATTCGGTTACTATATACGTCGAAAGCACCATCGAAGACCCATGAGGAGTATTAACCTCACTAAGATCCAATTTCAGGCCCCTCGTAAGGAAAAGGCTCATCATAGTCTTTCATCTTCAAAAACATGATATCTTCATCTGGAAACTTAAACTTCATCGGTTGATAGTCCTCAATAGGTTGTTGAGTAAGATATTCTAACAGAACCCTTCAAAAACATGATATCTTCATACTGAATATCGTATTATGTCAAAATCATCTGCCAACGGGAAATCCTTCTAGTGAGTGCTTGCTTCTCATACACATACTTAATTGGATCCATCTTCAATGTCAATAGGGTTGTGTGGTTTAACATATACTTCCTCAAACGCTTAGCTGCCCAAGTGAGTGCGCAACATGTTTTCTCTAGCATTAAGTATCTTGACTCGCAATCAGTAAACTTCTTACTCAGGTAGTAGATGGCATGCTCTTTTATACCTGTCTCGTCCTGTTGATCGAGCACACACCCAATTGAATTCTCAAGAGCTGTCAGATACATAACCAAAGGTTTTTTGCTACCGGAGGCATGAGGATCGGAGGTTCCAACAAATATTCTTTTATCTTTTCAAATTCTTTTTGACAGTTTTCGTTCCACCTGTCTGCTTGATATTTTCTCAACAATTTGAATATTGGTTCACACGTGGCTGTAAGATGAGAGATGAACCTATCAATGTAGTTCAACCTCCCTAAAAATCCACGAACCTCTTTTTTCTGTTTTCGGCTCAGGATCTCTTTTATTTCTCTTATCTTGATAGGATCAACCTCAATACCTTTTTTGCTAACAATGAAACCCAGCAGTTTACCAGACCTCACCCTGAAGGTGCACTTATTTGAATTCATCCTCAGCTTGAATTTCCTTAACCTTTCAAACAACTTCAACAAATTAATCAAATGTTATTCTTCCGTCTGTGATTTCGCGATCATTTCATCAACAAGTACCTCAATCTCTTTATGTATCATATCATGAAAGAGAGTCATCATTTCCCGTTGATAATTTTCCCCATCATTTTTCAATCTAAAGGGCATCACCTTATAACAGAACATTCCCCATGGTGCTATGAATGTCATTTTCTCCATGTCCTCTAGGGCCATCTTGATTTGGTTGTATCCAGAGAAGCCATCCATGAAGGAAAATAAAGAAAACTAAGCAGTATTATCCACTAACACGTCAATGTGAGAGAGTGAGGAATTGTATTTCGGGCTTGCTTTGTTCAAATATCTATAATCAACACACATACTGAACTTTCCATCATTCTTTGGTACAGGCACAATATTAGCAACCCGCGAAGGATAACTAGTCACAGCAAGAAACCCGGTGTCTAACTGTTTCTGAACCTCTTCTTTAATTTTGACAGCTATGCCTGGTCTTGTTCTTCTCAACTTCTGCTTGACCAAAGGGCACTCTTCTCTGAGATGAAAATGGTGCACAATGATATTCATGTCAAACCTAGACATGTCTTGGTAAGACCATGCGAAGAGATCCACATACTCTCGAAGCATTTCAACCAATCTTCTATTGCCATTGTCTTCCAATACAACCCCAATTCTGACTTCCTTCTTTGCATCCTCGATACCCAGATTAATGATCTCAATATCCTCTTGATGAGGCTGAATAATCCCCTCCTCCTGTTTCAAAAGTATGGCTAATTTCTCAGGAAGTTCACTGTCTTTGTCAGTTTCCTTTTCAGCATGGTAAATAGGATTGTCAAAGTCATACTGAGACATAGCTGAATCATTATTGATGGGATCTGAGGGAATGAATTTGCATGAGTGATGTTTTATGTTTTATTAATAATGCAAAGATGAAAAAAAACAAAAATGAATTGCCATTTTTAAGATATGCAAAAGCAAAAAAATAAAAAATAGGGAGCACAACATTTGATTGCAAAACGTCCTTTATTTATGATAGCATTGAAAGTAAAACATGTGGCCCTACAAATGAGTCACTGTGTCTTGGGCAGAACTTAGGACTTGACAGATGTAAAAATAAGAAAATTTACTCTTCGCGAGTGATAATGATGACTTCCTCGGAAGACCAGTTGCACAATTCTTGGCCTGGGATGAAGGGGTGGATCCAGCTATCCATGTCGCAATCGCTATCGACCTCGTCTTCTCCTATTGCATGAATTTGATCAAAAATGGCCCTGAAGCTTATGAACTTGACAGGAACCCTAAACCTCAGCAGAGCTTGTGATGGCTTGTATCCCAATCCAAATATGTCATTCTTCCTTGGCACCTCGAGAACCTGGCCCCAACCTTGGGAGCTGCCTGCCTCAACCACAATTTGCGCTTCTTTCAAAGAACACATTGAAATCTTAGGCTTTTTATCCTCCATAGGAGAGTCCTTCTGAATATGAACTGCTTCAAAAGCCTGATAGAGGGTTTCATGTATCTCCCCATCAACCTTGAGATACTTAAATGATGACAAATGGATAACCATGATGTCTTCCTCTCTACAGACTGTAAAAACCCTTCCTTCAACCATGTACTTGAGTTATTGGTGTAAAGCTGAAGTAACTGCTCCAGCTGTAAAAACCCTTCCTTCTTTGGAAACACGTTCAACAACGACCCAATATCCACCAACACATGGGACAACATAGAACCCCTACATTCAATGGATATATGAAGGCCTTATTATGATTCCTTCCCGCCGGCGTCAAATCCAGATTGGTAAACCCCAGACTATTTCCTGTGTTAACATGGGCAACTACCTCTTTAAGATAATTCACTGAAATCTCCTGAGGAACATAGGCGGCATTCAACACCTTCAGCAATGCATTTTTGTGCGCCTCGGAACACATCAACAAAGATAGAATGGAGATCTTCGATATTGTCTGATTCAATTGGTCAACAATCTTGTAATCACTCTTACAAATCAACCTCATAAATTCCTCTACATCTTTTTAGAAAGAAGCATCACTTGACTGTTGCTGCACGAAATCATCCACGACTAACTTTCCTTTACCCTTATCAGATCTGTCAATATTAACATTTGGTGGAGAGAAGACCCTACCACTGCGCGTGATACCCCCAACACCAAAAATATTGTTCATAATAGACCCAACATTCGAAGAACCTAACAACTCTTATTTCTGTCCATTACAAAATACCTCAGCTCCGTAGTTCCACGGAATTGCTTTGGTACTCTCATATGGTATCAACCCCAATGTAGTAATATTGACAGGTGCTTATCGTATGAGCGCCGCTGAAATATAGACGGTCTTGTACGGAATTAATATCGTTGAAATGTCCCTACCATCATCATTAAACTCATCGCTAGCATCATTAACATCATCCACAACACTAGTTTTGTCAAACTGTAACTGTCCATCATCCATCAGTTTCTATATGCCATCTCTCAATAGGTCACAACCCTCTGGCTACAATACACATCTTTGACAATTGAAATCATAACCCAAGAAAACATCCCCTTCAGCAAACGTTCTTTGACAATTGACAATGAAGTCTTCAGCTCATTCACATTGGCCACCAAATTCAGCCTCTCCCCATCTCCAGTAGCGTTGGCCCTTGCCACACCATGGTTTGGCATAGGGTTCTGAATCACATTAGGTCCGTCATTACTGAAATTAATAGCCTTGAAATCCAATAAGTCTTGCACTTTATGCTGGAAAGCCCTGCATCTATCAATGTTGTGCCCTAGGGCACCCGAATGAAAATCGCAGTGAGCGTTAGCATCATAGCCCAGGGGTAGCTTTCCTGTAGGTGGGGCTAGAGCCTGAAGCTCAACTAAACGCAACTACAACAAGTGTTGTAGCAACTAGGTATAAGGCATAGACGGAGGATCAAAACGCCGTTCTGTCATCCTTTGTCTGCCCTGATATTGATGAGGGGCATCCCATTGTTGCTAAGGTGCAGTCGATGGCTACAGTAGCAACCTGATGCGTAGAATTCTGATTGGCTCTTCCTTTACCCCAATAAGAAGAAATAAAATTGGTGTCCCATTCCCTTTTCCTAGGACCTATAACATATAACTTCTTACTTCTTCCAGACAAGGAACCATTACTATTCTGAATCTTCCTAGCCCTGATTCCACTTTCCACTCCTTCTCCAGCCATTACTAGGTCTGAAAACCTCGTTGATGCACACCTAACCAACTTCTCAAAATAAGGCCCCTGAAGGGTACCCATAAACATATCAATAAGTTCTCTCTCCATCATTGGAGGTTGAACTTTGGCCGCTAACTCGCACCATCTCTGGGCATATTCCTTAAAACCTTCATTCCCCTTCTGAACCATATTCTACAACTGAGTTTTATTGGGCACCATATCACCGTTGTACTGATAATGCTTGACAAAAGCTCCAAAGATGCCCCAGCTAGGCTATCTTGGAAGCAGTGCATAAGTAGCTTCTTATCCTCGGAGTAGGCAGACATCTTCCGATAATAGGCCTGGATGTGAGTTTTGGGGCAAGTTCTTCCCCTATACTTATCAAAGTCTGGGACTTTGAACTTGTGCAGAATCCTCACTCCTGGGACCAAACCAAGATTAGTCATGTTGAGTTCAAAAGCATTATGGTTCTCATAAGCTCGCATTCTTTCCTCGATCATCTTAAATTTCTTATCAACTTCAAATGGGAGACCAGCATCCAGGTCACAAATAGAAAATGCATATTCTTGTCTGCCTTCCTCCCACTGATGATTGTGAGCTCCACCGTCTCCATGGACAGTACAAACACTTCCCCCACCAACACCACTAGGAATTCCACCAGTAACACCTCTGTCGGGAGTAATAACAACACCTGCGCCACCTCTGCCCAGAGGAATGACAACACCAGCATCACCTTTGACCGGAGGGTTGGTGCCACCAGCAACATTTCTAGGATGGACCACTCCATTGTCATCAACTCTAGGGGGATCAATAAGATGATTGACCAAAGTCCTCAGTTGTTCTTGCCCTTGGGCCATGTTCTGCATTAGTATCGTGAACTGAGTCATGCGAGTCCATACTTCCAATAGCTTTGATTGAATCTGATACATAATCCGTCTCTGATTTCCTCGTGTATGATACCTGTGAATATAAGGATCTACTATCCTGTTGAAGAAAACTAGATAGAGGTGAGAAAAGCCATCCCAGAACACCCGCTATGCCTATGAGTATGAGAATGCAAATGAAAATTTCATGTTTGAATATTTCTAGGGTGTTCTACACCTTGATTCGGGTTTAAAGGTAATAGAGACAAGATATGGATATAACACTGGTAAAACTGCTCATAGATTGAATAGGAAAACCAAGTCAATACAGTGTCAATATATACAACAGAGATAATGTCAAATACACAGTTAATGACCACAATCAACAAGCCTGATGGTGATCAATATAAACAGAATAAAGATGACTACAACACATCATCAATATCCACCAAGGACAAAACTCCCAGCCACTATACTCTTTGCACCAGGCTTGAACCTCCTTGAATAACTTCTTGGTGTCAACATGCTTTGGTCTCTGAATCATCTCCTGAATGAGAACATCCCTCCCGTGCATGATCCCTTCCAGATATCGGTAATGTTCCTCCCAAGCATCTTCTTCAAAGGCGTCTTAAAGCTTAGGCATATTCACCTCTGCTTGGACTTTGAGCTCCTCCAAGGCTGACAAAGTATCCTTAAGCTGCTTTTCACTTCTATACATGTGAGATGATTCTCGTCTAACCTCTCTCTCTCTCTCTCTCTCTCTCTCTCTCTCTAACTTCGAGCTGCAGCTTCAATTTTTTGATCTGGTCATAAAGTTCATCTTCTTTCATCTTGTGAGCCATCATTGTGGCGTTCCATTGACTATTGAATTTTGAGATATCGAGGCGAGCTCTGTCCAGATATTTCTTTCTCTGCTGCAGGATACTATTGGCGCTCTTGAGATCTTGGCCTATCCTTTATCTGCTCTTGATTTCTTCTTCTTGTTCTTTCTCTCTTTTGGCTAGAAGTTCCGTCTTCCCCTTGAATACATAGACTGCTTCATTCCGATCATACCCAAAACGAGATACCTCTATCTTCAACTCCTCATTCTCTTTGCGGAGCTCTTATTTTTCAGCCCAAATCTTGTTATACCGCTCAATCTCTACCGTCGTAGGCTGTTCAATCATTTATGGGTACAGAGGTGCTTCAATGAAGAATGGCAGCAACACTTCTTCGACCCTCTTCTGAATCCACTCTACATAGGGATCATAGGTTCTAGAACCACTCTTTCCCAAAGAAGACTTTCCCCTCCTATGAATCTTACTCCATGCATCCACAACCCTCTTCAATAGCTTTGGGTCAGCTGTCCCCGTGAAGAATAAAAATTCTTGAACATTCTTATCTTTTGGTGGCTCCCTCAAAGCATACCCAAATTTTCTAATAGCGAGAGAAGGGTTATAATTAATACCTCCTTTTCTCCCCACCAAAGGAACATTAGGGAAATCTCTACTGCTAAAGATAATCTCCTTGCCAAGCAAATCACGATTGAACTGGACAATATCCTTCGCAGTCAGCCCCATCAATCTTCTAGACCACTCGGAAGAATTCCTAGAATTAACAAAATCTCCAGAACAATAAAGATGATCCCTAACCACTTGTGGAGAAGCGATGCACAACAGGAAATCATCCTTCCTCTTCTTTTTCTCATTCTTATAGTGCATAAAATGACACAGGTCTCCTAAGAGAGTAGGTACATGATTCTTCATAATAAAGAGGCGAACAACACTCATATCCATAAAATCTACCACGTTGGGGAACAAGACGATGCCCTAGATGCGTAAAGCTAAAATAGTGTTGAAAACCATCCAAATACCAGCTTTGGCATGCTTCTGAGCTTCACTCACCAATAAATCTTATGAAACCCAGAAAATCCTCCCTTGCTAGCAATGTTGTCCACCAATATAGATTTGCTCAAAGAAAGAGCGGTGGAGACATCATCGAGATCAGGAACCTCCTCAGAATAATAAAAAGGAGTTTTATTCTTGATAAGAACTCCCAAGATGAATGCATACTCTTCCAATGTTGGGACCAACAGATAATCCAGAAAAGTGAAACATCGCAACAGAGGATCGTAGAACTGTAGAAGAGTGTGGATAGCCTTATACTCATAATCAGTAATAGTGTGGGAAAAATTTAGAATTCGCCCATAATCCTTCTTAAAGTCTTTGAGAATGCTAGAATCTTTCAGAGCAATCAAACCGTGAAGAGAGCCCAATTCGGGAGCTGGAAACTTGTACACGACGATCTTCTTCCAATTAGTGTCCATCTCTATAAACCTCTGACAACCGAAATCAAGGATAAGATGAGAACCTGGAAATACACAAACATAAATGTTAGGATGTAAAATGATTATGAAAATGCGAACATGGGATCAAGGTTTCCATATGCTCTAAATAGCTGCTGCACTATCGAATGAATAAGGCCATAATTCTGTTTTACCAAGAAAACTGGAAACTAGAATATCAGAATAACCATAATACCCAGGATCAAAAGACCACACTGATAAGAAAACCAAAAAAATGGGTAGGTTGAAAGTCAAGGTTTCTTGCAAAATCCCATCTCCTCTCACATGTGGGTTTTAGTCTTGTACAGGTCATCCTAGCAGGTCCTTAGTATCATGGACTCTCGGGTCAAGAAATAATGATACGTTAACCATTTTTGGTTTGGCATCATTATCAATCAAGAAGGTTTCAACTGATTTCCCATGAACGGTCTCTAGAGTCATAAGCTCTCTAAGTCAACACCCCAACATCTGCATCAGACGCACAAGATAGAATATCTCCATAGAAAACCTCTTCTGAATGTGGGTTTTGTGTCAACTAAATATGGCCAGATACCATACAAGCCACATTAATCTCCACTCTAAACCTAAGTGTATACTCAAGCCTGGGTAGTAGGTTTATCTCTCACAGAATAATCCCATCCAACAGCACGACAGCAGCAGAGCAATATGATAACAGTAATCAAATACAATAATATAATGTAAATGCAATAATATACAATGGATAATGTACATAAAAGCATAAAAATAAACACCCAATAATAGGAAACACACAGGCGCTAGGATTGACCAGCAAAGTCGCCAACTGTCGCAACTGCGAAAAACACCCGGAGAAAAAATAGAAGAGTCGCCATTGAATGTTATTTATCCCGACGAAGGGAAAGGAAACAGTCGAAAAAACCTCAAAAAGGGAGAAGACATGGTCATCGCAACCAAATCCTGAGTTTGGGAGTCAATTATGCGAGAGGAAGGTATTAACACCCTCTAGCATCCGTTGTACTCAGCGGGGTCCATGCTTGTTGTTTAATCAAAAGGTGTGTTATCTCAAGCCTAATGCTAAACGGAAATGAAAACGAAAAGGAAAAAAAGGAGACTCGATAGAACTTCTCCGTCCTAGTCCTACATATTTCCTCGTGTAATGGGAAAGTCAGAGTCAACGTAGTTCAGAAAACTATGGGTGAAAGGAGGGAAGGTTGTGCGCCAAGACATCGTCGTCTTGTGCCTACGTATCCTCATATGGTACGAGAAATCAGAGTAGTCGTAATTCGGCGTACCACAGGTTGCTTAGTGTTTTTTATGAGCGACTTTAAGTTCTCATTCCAGCAGTTAAGGTTGATACCTGTTTGCGGTAGAATAGAAAAACAACGTACTCTTTCTGAAAATGGTTTGACACACAATCCCAAAGGATGAAAATGATTTGAGTTTATTTGTGAGTTTTAGAGAAATGAATTGATTTGATTAGAGATTCACATTACATTAAAGCTTATGATATAGGAGAGAATATGTCGCATGATCGCCCTCATACGGGACGTACACTAAACACTCTAGATGAAATAAGGAGAGACCCCACACTCATCATTTCCCATATATATAAGGCTCGTGGCACACAATGTTCATCGTATTTATTATGTATTTTGAAGTTTTTTTGAGAAATAAGAAGAAAAACACATAGTCATTAAACACAAATTGTATCAATCAAATAACAAGATCAAAGATAAAACCAAGCAATAGATCAAAGATCACCAAAAACCAAGGATCTACATTGTGAAATGCAAGATTAAGCAAAAACAGAATCTGATCTAGGATTTACCAACCTACAAAGCTGAGATTTGCTTTGGTGAGTGTTGTTAAGCTGCAATTAACATATCCAAGTAAGAAATCCAGAGATCTATGAAGTTCTAGCAAGAAAATTTGAAGGTCCAAGAAATAATCCACAAATAAGCAAAAGCTCTTCCAAATGTGATTCCAACAGCTTAATTCAAGATCCAAACGAATTCCAAAACTAGAATTAAACTAAGGATGATGATGCAATGGAGGTTTAGCTCAAGAATTTACAAATTGCAAAGTACAATTTGTGAAGCTTTTGGCTATGGAGCTTTTGTGAGGGTTTGGGAATGAGAGAAAAGTTGAGAGAATTGAAGTGAGATGTGTATAAAATTTCAGAAAATGAATGAGAGTTATGAGAGGTTTGGAGTGAATTTGTTTAAATAATCCCTAAGTTAGAAATTAAAATGTGGTTTAGAGTGTGGGTTAGTGTTTGGAATGGAAATTAGAAGTGGAATTAGGAATGGAAATGTTTGAGTTTTTGGAGGGAATTGGAATTAAGTTGTGAAAATGAATCAAATTTGAACCAATTCTAGATCTTTCTACTTATGCACATGGAAATCACATGACCAAAATGCAAACCAAGTGCTACAGTGCTAAAAAATGAACAATCTCGACAAATTTTGCTTGAAGTAATCGATTACCCTGATTTTGGTAATCGATTACCACATTCAAAATTTCAAATTTGACGCCACATGGAGGGAAACTTGGAGAATCCTCCGTAACCACTTGTTCTGAGCTTTATTCTACCTTTGAAACTTGTCATTTGATATCGCGTCTGTATAATGCCTGAAATAAACTATGAATTGTCTCATGTGCTCAAAATAACCTGCTGGAAAATATAATCGGGTGCTCGATGGTTGAGTAAAATAAATGTTGAAGCCTCTGATGCTTGCTGCTTAAAAACTTGCAATAAAAGAAAACCTTGAGCCATAGAAACAACTTGATCCTATGTCCTGAGAACCAATACCGTGATATGCACAATGATAATGCAAAAATGAACGAAATATAATTCAGTTACTATTAAAAATGAAAGGGAAGATTTTGGGGTGCTACAGTCACCATCCACACATTGATGGATCAAAAATATCACATTAAAGTCTTTCTTCTTCTCTTCCTTATGCATTTCTCGCTATGCATTTGTTGCACCTACGACAAGAAGATTCACTTGGTTCTTGATTACTTCAAGAATATATTGGTAGTTAAACAAAACTTTCAGTCGTTTGCACTATTTCTCGTAATTCTTCACATCAAGAATGGCTAGGTTTGCAGTGATTCTTTCATTGGAGAAATAATTCATATTGAAAATTAGGTGTTTGTGGATCAAAACTAAGAGTTTAATGCCAAATGTTATAACTTTGAACCACAAGATTGGTGAATAATGGAGAAATTAAAGTGTGGGAATGGAGAGAGGAATAGGCAGAGAGAAATTAATTGAGGATGAGAATACTCAATTTCATTTTGTTCACCATAACAATGAGGATGGATAAATAAGATATCAATACAAGTGATTGGGATACAAAACAACAAGTCAAATAATAGAAAAGTCAAAAACTCGAGCCTGTAACCGGTTACACAAAACTTGTAACCGCTTGTAATTGAAACAAATAGAAATTAACTAACAGTAGTAACCAGTTATTGTGAATGCATAATCGGTTACACTAACTCCATAAACACTTTTCTTCAACTTATTTGACTTATTTTGACACTTGTAACCGGTTACAGACCCGTGTTAACCAGTTGCAGCAATTGAATTACTAAAAAAATTTTAACAACGTATACCGAAGTCATATATATTGTAGGGATCCACAGGTTGGCATTTTTTTGTTAACATATTGAAAATTAGTCTAATCCAAAACAATTGCCTCCAAATTTGTTGACTTGTATTGTGAGGCAGTGACCTATACAATAAAATATAAACACACTAATTAACTTAAATTATGGTCTCAAAGTTATTAAGAACAATGTCAAATGTCATTGATCTAACATATAACAAAGGCGTATGGTGTTTGTCGAGGGCCTCGTGTTTTTTTTGAGTAAGATGAGAAATTTCTTGAAAAATTGTGTGCAATGTTGCACATTATTTGTGGGGGCCACTTCAGATGTCTATTTGTGGACAATATAGGTTTCACTTGCATACTTAATGAGAAAATGACATTTGAGTGACTTACCCCATGACACTTTTGGAATTCAAGTGTGAGTGGTTAAATCTCAAATCGACTAGAAATGGAGGAAATGTTGGGTTTATAAAAAGAAAAGACTAATACCTCTAATTCCTTAATGTTTTGGATGAATATATGCTATCAAGGTCTCTTGTGTAACACCTTAACCCCAAACACTTGATTTAGAAAACATGAAGATAAAATACTCTAAAGAGTTCCACATTTCTCAGCGTAACATTCTCAATTCATGATAGCAGCGGAAAAAAAACAACTCCAACACATCTTCCTATAATTTCTGCAATTAATAGAGCATAAAGATTATGATTAATAATAATAAGCTAAAGAGGTTTTGCACAAACCCTTTAAGCTTTAATTCATTCATCCACATGGGAAACAAAAAAGAGAAAAAGGGAAAGAGGGTAAGGGCTCCCTACTATCCCTCATGCTTAACACCCATATATTGAATAATTCTCTGCCATTACCTCAAATTTGAAAAAAAAATATTTGAATTTTGTCTATGGAGATTCTCTTCTTCACTTACTATCTAAGGGTTACCTTCATTCTATAATTACTCCTTATTTCCCAAAACTTCTATGTCCTCTCATTTTTATACTCTCCCTTCTACTTAAATAGAAAATAATAAGAGAAGAGACAAATTTTCATCTTAAGGGGAGATATCTCACCTATTCACCACAAACATTTTTTGAGAAAATAATATGGGAAGAAGCTTTAAACGTGGATGTAGAAAATCCAGAGTAATGCCACATCTTCCTTTAGATAAGTCTTTGCATTTTAAGAGCATGACCTTGACTTGGATATAGAATCAACAAGTGTTCCCCTTATATCACTTAAATGAAAGAAGTGTCTTTATACCATAATAAGATAGGGACTCCAGCTTGGATTTTGAATCAACAAGTGTGCCACTTACATCACTTAAATGGAAAAAGATTGAAAATGTTTGATTGAATGTTTTATGAAAATAGAAGAGACATCTCTTCCATAGAGATGACTCATGTCTCATCTCTGGAAAGTGTTTTGAGTTTAAAACCAAAGGTTGTCTAGGGTTTGAAGGTTTGAAGCCACAAGGGGCATGGTGTCTTGACTTTAGGACTTCAAAGGGGAGTTCTCATCTCTTTGTTGAAGAGTTTTTTATTTTGAAGTTTGAATTCCTTGTATAAAGCCTAAGAGAAGGCTAGGTTTATTGTGAAGTCTCCTTGTACAAAGCCTAAGAGGAGGCTAATGTTTGAGGTTGAAACTTAAACAAGAGAGACCTAATGTTTGAACTAGGTTGTAGTTGAAGGGAATCATAATGTTTTTGTGTTATAAACATAAAGGGAAAAGCTAAAAGGTTGCTCGCTAAGATATCGCAATCCTATGCCTACATATCCTTAAGAAGGAAGTCAGGGCAATTATAATTTGGGCGTAAGCCCTAAGTGTAAAAAATGTCAAGAGAAACTTAACAAGGTGAGTTTATTTAAGCTTTTAAACAAGTGTGGTCATCGAGGATGACATGAATGGGGTATATCTAAGCATGTATAACAATATGTGAATGTTCCTTAATCAGAGAGATATGTTCATTACGGTAAGAGTTTATGAAGGAAATACTTGAATATATGAGCAAAGATTTAATCCAGGGAAGCAATCACAGAGAAGTTCAAGCAAGTACATATATTCAAGATGAATCAAAGATTAGATGAATATGAAAAAGGGTAGACAAAACCCTAATGGAATTTTATGAAGAGAAGTACAGGAACTAAGCATTAAAACATGGTTGAATCGAGGGCTTTGGGGAATCCAAACTTAAGTGGAAGCCCTAACTATGTACAAAGATGTTTTGAAAGTTTAATCAAAGTGAAAACCCTAATTAAACATTTAATCAAAAGTATTTTCAAAAGGAAATCAATTAAACATGGTATGAATGATGTTTAAGTCAAGACAAGCATGTTATGTACATTTAAACAAGACTTAAGCAAAGTGTATCATAATCGTGTAAGCACATGTGATCAATTAGGTTAAGAGAAAAATCAAAAGAAAGTCATTAAAAGTATGAAAACACTTTAAAAATGGACTACTTTTTAACCTAATAAAAATGTGTTAGATAAAAATTATTTTTGACATTTTTTAATATATTCATAAAATATGATATATGAACAAGAAGTGTGCAAAAAATCAATTAAAAATAATGAATTTTGCTATGTGAAATAATTGTATGAAGTTATAAAAAAAATAAAGAAAATAGGTGATTAAAAAAAAGGATGGCCCTCCCAAGGTTTAAACATGCGCCCTTGGGGTGAAGGGTTTAAAACATTACCATCTGAGCCACTTGTGTGTGGCTGATAGAGAATGGCGCATGAAAATAATATATGAGAAATACTTTTGAAAATGATTTAAAAAATAAAATCAAAAGGTCTGAGGCAAGGGGGATTCGAACCCCATACCTCACACCCATAGGCCATAAGCCTCCCAAACACACGCCTTAACTACTGGGGTGGTGATACATCCATGTATCAAGCCACACCAAATCAATTATACTTTAAAACAACATAAATTTCAGAAATGGTGCCACCACCACCATTTTCGTCTTCATCATCTTCATCAGATTTTTCAAATTTCCTATCTCCCTCAATACGCAACCAAATTGAATGAAATAAAAATGAAAGTTGCTGGATTTTCCAAGAGTAGTTGAAAGGTTCTTTTCAATTTTATTTAAATTCAGTGTATTCAAAGATATTGATTTGAAAACCGTATGAACCCTAACTGAACTTTTTAATATGAAATCTCATATAATCATGATAAATGGAAATTAAATGAGGAAAATGATCACAATATCATGATAAACATGTCTGTAACTTGAATGATCAAATTTGATGCATGAATCATATAGTTATGGTTTTGAGGAAACTTAACTTGCAAGTGAGAATCTAATTCTCTATTGGAGGTGTTACAGTTGTGATTTGATGATTTGGACAGCTTCCTTGACCCTCAAGGATGGTGTTGTAATGCTTAGAATGAGTTGAAACCTTCTAGATTACTTGGCTCGATCCAAGCTACAGCTTGTGATGTATATGAAGCAAAAAACATGTGACTTGGTGATTTTGGTGTTATAGTTGAGGTTTGAGTGTTTGGATCACTTACACATGATGTATGTGAAGTGTTTGGATGCTAGAATTGAGTGGAAATGGACTGGTTTAAGAATTCCAAGTTTTCACTCTTTGAGAACTTTGAATTTAGCAAGGAGGAGGAGTTGTGAGAAAATAAGAAATGGAAATGTTTTGGTGTGTCTAGAATGAAGAAAAATGACCTCTATTTATAGGAGAAATGAGTCTGATATTTTGAATTTGAAAGGATTGGGATGGAAGCCATTACCCAATAAGTGATGTCATGCACCTATAACTTGAAAGTCAAGGTACACATGAGTTATTCTTCACATGGCTTGAATTCTAATATTTTGAGTTTGGTTCCTGATGGTTTCATCCCATCCCTCGATGTTCTAATCATCCTTGGGAAGATTGGAGGGATTTTGCAAAAAATTACTATAGCACTTTAATGCTAGAAGACAAAACCTCACTTCTCACTTTTAAAATGATTATTTTCACATGCCAAGTGATGAATATTTGAAAATTCAGTTATGCTTTGTAGAGAACATGCTTGCATGATCACTTGGGAGTTGATTTTATGAAGATTTCAGGTTTGCAAGATTTATCCATGTCGTGTGGCACAAGTAGGTTTGGCAATTTTGTCATGAAAATCAGCTTGATCAAGCCTTATTGCAACAATCATAACTTCTTGCTCAAATAAAGAATTTTGATGTTCTTGATCATTTTGGAAACCTGGTATATTTAATTCAAGTTTGATGTTCAAGGTTTATCTTGAATGATTGTGGATCATGGAGAAAAATGGCCTCAAAGTTAACTCCAACACAAGACAGATTCTGTCTAAAAATTTTTTAAGTGTCAAAGTTCAAAAAGTATTGAAACCTAGCTTCATGGCCTTATATCTTAAAATCTATGCACCTTTTGGGAATCCACCCTCATTGAAAAATTTGTAGTATGTAACAAACTCTTGAATTTGATGTTTGGATCAAAGAAAATGGTTGCTTGGTTTGGAAGTTATGCCTTTGCAAAGTTTGCACCAAATTAGGGTTTTTTCATAACTTAGAAAAGTTTCAATTTCTTCACGGTTACCCTTTTTACAAGTAACCTTTCTCTTCTTGATTTTTATTGATCAATCATGATCCAAATCATATTTTTACATCATTATTGACTTGAAGAAACCATGGTTGACCAAAATCTTTAAAAGTCAAACTTGATTTTGATCATAGTTGACTTTTGTATCAGATGAACTTTGAATTTGTTGATCTTTTACGAAATCAAACCCTTTGGATATTTGAACATCACAGATGGACTCCAAAGGTGTTTTTGAGTGTATTGGGTCATGTCCAAAGGTGTTTTTGAGTGTATTGGGTCATGTCCAAAGGTTTTAGATTATGTACTAGTCAAAAATCAAAGATGTAGTTGACTTTTCATCAGAAACCCTAATTTATAGACCAGATGAATTTGAAGTCTTGCATTTCTTATGAATCAAGTTCTTTGGATCAAACCAATCATAGGAATGGACTAATATGATGTACTTGAGGTCCTTGAAACATATCTTGAGGTATTGGATCATGCCTTGCTCCAAAAGTCAACCTAGGGACTGAGTTAGGTCAAAACCCTAATTTTGGTGCACTGAGGATCTTGATGCTTGATGAGCTTGTCATGATGAAATATTGCACTTGATTATGGATGAATGAAATCTGTTTATTCTCATGAATGAGTAGGGGAATTGAGATGTTGGATATGAAGCACATCCTTTGACCAATCATCTGCTTGAGCTCTTGAGGGACCATCTAACCTGTAAAGCGAACAAGCATACACACACATCTGGTACTTGTTGTGGGTTAGTAATGTATAAAGACACCCATATATTCTATGTAAATGAGGTGAATGAAGTGGCATCTTAGGGGTAAAAGAACTAGGGTATGACACCACTTATTTTTATTTAAAATTCTATTTTACTACCCAATCACCAATTCTCTCAATTTCTACCAATAAGTTTATTAAATTAATTAAATAAATTCTACCAATTCTCTTTAATTTTTAATTGAACTATAATTTAATACTAAAATCAATATTCTCTACTTCTACATATTTTAATTATTAAAAATATAAGTAAATTCTAAACATCAACTCATTAACTCATATAATATTAATTAATCACTCAAAGACATTTTAAAATTAAATAAAAATTATTATAATAACTAATAAAAACTGGGGTGTTACAACTCTCCCCACTTGTAGAATTTTCTCCCTCAAAAATTAGTTGAAGGAAACAAGTCTGGATAAGACTCCTTCATCTGGTTTTCTAACTCCCACACCACACTAACCCTTAACACTTGAAGCATCTCAGAGAAGCAAAAACGCCTCCCCCACTTGTTTCATTGCCACTTGCGGCCTCCAGTTGGGGCTTTTGGTTTTCTTTAGTAACCAGAGTCATATACGGTGTGCCACATTTTTTATTCCCATTCTTCTTCTCACTCACACTCTTGTAGTAAGAAAATCTAGCTCTAGTATCCTTATCTTGAATTGTGCATTTGTGGCCAGCACTGAGAAACAATGGATCTCTTGATATCCGAGTGATCCTAAGGCTGTGTAGGTATGAGACTGCATGGTTGAGAGAAAACTTAAAATAATTGATTGGTACTACCTTTACCAATAAGATGCATCTTCTTTTCGGTAGCCTAACAAATAAAAATTCCATAGTTAAGCTTGCTTGACTTGGAGTAGTATTTGGATAAGTGGCCTTCTGGGAAGTTTCCCAAAAAGTGTGTGGGTTGTGAGTGTACTTTTGGGTTTTGAATGATGTCAAAATTAGGATAATGTAGCTTTATGTATATTAGACTGTATCTTCCTATTCTAGATGAGAATCTTAGTATTAGGAAGTATTCAAATGATTTGGAAAATGAGTTTACATTCTACATGCATTAAAAACTTATGTTTTGTGAAAAATGCATTGGAAAACAAGTTTTTGGGCGGTCAACACAGTTCAGGTCAACACAATGCGTAAACAGGTCGGCCTATAGAAGTTGTCAACACATTTTAGGTCGAGACATGCGTAAACAAGTCGACCTATAGAAGTTTCAACTTTAGTATATGTCAACACATGGTTATCTTAGGTCATCTCTCACGGATCAATATTAAATTCTGTAGCCAATGCTTTTAGATCGCCTCACTTAGGTAGACACATGGCTGACACAAGACCTTCACAGGCCGACCTAAAACCTTCCTAGGCCAATGCTTTTAGATCGCCGCACTTAGGTAGACACTTTGATTGTGATTGGCTTTTAACATCAACAAAACAAATTGAATTTCCAAATATTATCGATTGTACACAAAGTGTTCGATAAATTATCTTTGAGTATTTTAATTGATTTTTTTCATTGGAAATAAGCTCTACGAGTAGCTTAGCATTTAATTGATTTGTGAATAATATTGGTTGAATAGTTTATGTTCATTATCATCCAATTGGTTTACATTACGTATATCCGAGCTTTTCAATAGTAGGTTCGGTTATACGATTTGATTCGGGTTGTTTCCGTCGTGCCATAAAACGTTTGAAAACAATTTTTGCCAAGAGTTTTATTTTAGATTTGTGAGCTATTCACCCCCCTCCAGATCGAAGTCTATCATCTAACAAGTGTTATAAGATCTTGGTTAATTCCGTGTTTAAGATTTACTTCTTAAAAGAATGGATACCGAACCTAAGGGAGCATACAATAGAGCACTAATCATCACCGGTGAAGATTATGGCTATTGGAAAGCTTGTATGCATATACATGTCAACTCCTTTGACAAACGTATACGGGATGCCATCAAAAACGGTCCAAATGAAATAACCATAAACAATAATGAAGGTGTTACCACCTAAACTGAAAGCACAATGGGATGCTAATGATTAGAAATTACGGTCACGTGAGTGGAAAGCGAATATATTCTCATTTCCGCTTTGGGTGTAAATGAGTATTATTATCGCGTCTCTCATTGTGATACCGCCAAAGCTATGTGGGATGCATTAGAGTTTTCCCATGAGTGTACTAATGATGTCAAACAATCTAGGATCAACCCATTAAATCAAGATTTTGAGTTATTTCGTTTTGAGCAGGTGAAACTATTGCAGATATGCGAAAACGATTCACACATGTTATAAATCGATTAAACGCACTAGGTAATCCTGCTTCTAACGAACTTGCTACTAAAAAAGTGTTGAGATGTTTAAGTAGGCAATGGCAACCCAAGATCACCACTATTAAAGAGGCAAACAATCTAAGGTGCTTGATCTCACGATTTTGTTTAGAAAATTAGAAGAGCATGAGCAAAAATTCACTTGTTTTGCAAAATACGAAAAAGAGCAAGAAAAGAAAATGAAGAAAGAGAAAAGGAAAGACAAATAAGAAGGTAAGAAGTTTATAGCTCTAAAGATTTATAGCTCAAGTTCTTCACGTTGTGAGCATAGTGATAGTGAAAGCGATGATGACAAGAACTCGCATGAAGAGGATATGGGGATGTCCGTGAAAAGATACCAAAGGTATATAAGGAAGAATGGTGTTAAACATTCCGATAAGAACATAGCCAAGTTTAGAAGGTTGACAAGCTCCTAAAAGGATGACAAGGATATGAATAGTAAGCTTAAAAGATCTTGCTATCATTATGGTGAAGTTGGTCACTTCAGACTGTTAGAACAAGATTTGTTCATGACATATTCTATTTTAGTTTTGATGATAACAAAGTATTGAAAGAAAAATGGTTTATTTGATGTGTATCTTATTTATGCAGGTTCTACATCATTGTACATAAATAATCAGAATTTGTGTTACATGAACACACATGGGAGTTACTTTATTACTAGCTTCTAGTGGCAGAGTTTGAAGAACAATTGCTAGTGTGGCTTGGCACAGACTATGAGTTAAAGGCCTCATCATTCAGACGATTTACTACACTTGGTACTTGTATATAAGAATCTGGTACTATTCAGAGTTGGTGATAAAGGTATGTTTGTCCGTACTGCAGAAAGCAAGTTGTATTGTCTTATCAGCTTGTCAGCTAGAGTCTACAATATTGCAAGACTCAAGAAAAGATGACAGGCTTTATGGATGACTACTTCTAACTGCTCTATCACTACATAACCTCTTGAAGACTCAAAGGTTAAACATGTTACACACTGGATTTAGAATCTGATGTGCATCTATCTTCAAGGTCTCTTGTACTATGGGACAAAGGCAAAGACATTTGATCAAGTTATCTCTTCAACGGATAGTTTCTACAAAGGCAATAATTATGGCTAAAGATTCAAGTTTGAATCAAAATAAGGATTCTTCAGTTGAGGGAGTAGCAAGATCAAGAAATTATCAACTCTATTGTAATATGCAGATTTTCTGTTGTAGGTTGTAATTGTAAAAGCCTTAATATTTCTTCCCATTGAATATCATAGAAATCTTAAGAGCTTTAGATCTTTGTTATGGTGATTTCTCGTACCTCTGATGTTTGTATTATGTATACCTTGTTCTCTATTCTGCCGAGACTTCAGTAGTTTAGATCAAGTCTCTTGCTATGTACTTGAGCAAAAGTCTTGTCTCATTGGGATTCAAGCAAAAAGTCTTAAGCCAAGATGCTTAAGCCACGTAAGTATCATCGCTTAAGTGCTTGAGCTATGAAAGTCTTATCCAACTAGTCTGATTGAGCAAGGCTAAGACTTTGTCTGAGGGGCGTGAGTAGGAAGTCTCATGTGCTGCTTGAGCAAGGAAGTCTCATTCTGGATGGCCAGAAGAGCAGATGGCTCGGCCGGAGGGCGTGAGCAAGAAGTCTTAGGAACATGCTCTAAGCAAGGGTAAGTATCAACCAGAGGACCTTTGGAGCAGTTGGCTCGGTCAGAGGTGTGAACAAGGAAAGTCTTGGACATTTGCTCTAAGTAAGAAAGTCTCAGACAGTTGATCTGAGCAAGTGTAAAAGACTTATGCAAAAGTATAAGCGATTGTAATCATGAAGTGGTTATAATGAAAATCTCTTGTGAGTCAAGGGGACTAGAGTGCTCTTAGTTAAGGGAGGAACCAGGATGAATCTTTTGTGTCTTCTGCTGTTATTATTTACTTTTGTTATATCCGCTGCCAATGAATTAAAATAGAATTTGAACATCAATTCTGATTCTAAAATGATGATCAAAAGTTAAATTAAAGAAAATGTGAAACACAATTCAACCCTTTGCTTCTTGTGTACTTTTCACACCTTGACAGACCGGAATTCCCTATGAGGAAGAAAGACAAAGAAAAGAGTCATCATAAGAAAATGAACAAATCTAGAAGAGCTTATGCCGCTCGGGAAAGTGCGAGTGACTCCTCTAGTGACGAAAGTACAATGTCAAGTGTTGAATCGGCTCGAATTTTCCCTATGGAAGATAGAAAGAAAAAGAAAAATGTAAGTCCCTCTAACTTGAATCTATTAATGATTTATCCTACTCTCAATTATAAAAATCCTTTGAAAATGTTCATATTCATAGAGAGGTCTTAAGAGCTTTTAACAAGTTAGCTTCACATGAAAAATTAACTTTAAATTTAGAAGCTAAAGTGTTAGAGACGGAAAGTAAATTTGTAGCCATTAAGAAATCTATGATAGATATTCAAAGTGACAAGAATGAGAATATAAAACCTCCTAGGTTTGGTTGCGAACATTGTCATAATAGACAAGAAGAAGTAAAATCTCTTCAAGTCAAATTAGATGAAGCATTATAACCTAAGATTGATTTTTATATTAATCCTTTAAAGGTTGAAAAGCCTTTGAACCATTCTAAAAGGAAACATAGATATGTGCTTAAGGATTCCAATAGAAAGGGCAAATCTTATACAAACATATCTTGTCGTTATTGTTTCAAAAAGGGTCATACCATTGAAAAGTGAAAATTTAGTAAACTCTTTGTTCCTAAAGGAGTTGTTCAATGGTTGCCTAAGTGCAACTTTGATTTCACTCACTTTAAAGGATCCAATGAAAATTGGGTACCTATTTCCTTTGTTTAAATTTTTAGGTTGAATGTCTTGACTCCACTGAAAAGATGTGGTATCTTGATAGTGGATGTTCAAGACACATGACGGGTGGCATATCTCTCTTCATTGACTGTGTGCCAAAGAAAAGGGGGTTCGTCACTTATGGTGACAATAACAAAGAAGCTATACTTGGAAAAGGTAGTGTAGGTAATCTATCATCTACTACTATATTCGATGTTATGCTAGTCGATGGTCTTAAGCATAACCTTCTAAGTATAACCCAACTTTGTGACAAGGGTTTTAAAGTAACTTTTACAAATATTTGTTGCTTGTTCGTGCATGATGAAAAGAAGGAATGTATGTTTAATGGCATGAGGGTCAATAATAATTATATGCTTAATCTATATGGGGTATCCTTGGTTGGAACTAAGTGTCTAGCCACTATGAGCGAATACTCTTGGTTATGGCATAAACGCCTAACTCATCTTAACTTTGACCTATTAAACAAAGTATCCACAAAAGATCTAGTAATTGGTGTACCTAAAATAAAGTTCACTAAAGATTATCTATGTGAATCTTGTCAAATAGGGAAGCAAATGAGAATTTTCTTTAAATTGAAAATTTCTTGTTTCTAGCTTGAGACCTCTCGAGCTTCTCCATATGGTCTTATTTGGACCCTCTAGGACCAAAAGCATAGGTGGAAATTATTATGGATTTGTTATTTTAGATGATTACTCTAGATTTTATTGGGTCTTGTTTTTGTCTAGTAAGGATGAGACCTTCCCAACTTTCAAGAAATTTGCTAGATTATTCCAAAGTAAAATGAATTTGAAAATCGTTTCCATTTGAAGTGATCATGGAGGAGAATTTAAAAATCACCTCTTTGAAAAGTTTTATGACAAACATGGCATTAAGCATAATTTTTCCACTCCTAGAACTCCACAACAAAATGGTGTTGCAGAACATAAAAATCATATTTTAGAGGAGTTAGCAAGGACTATGCTCAATGAAGATAATTTTCCTAAGTACTTCTGGGCGGACACCATTAATACGGATTGTCATGTCATGAATAGGGTACGCATACATCCTATTCTAGACAAGACCCCATACGAATTACTTAGAGGTAGAAAACTTAATGTTTCTCACTTACATGTCTTTGGATGTAAATGTTATATTTTAAATAATGGTAGAGAAAATCTTGGTAAATTCAATGCAAAATCCGATGAGGGTATCTTCCTCAAATAATCACAATCTAGTCAAGTGTATAAGGTTTATAGCAAGAAAATACTTATATTTGAGCAGTTCATACATGTTATGTTTGATGAGTCCTACCCAAAAGATGTTGGGAAAAGTGTTTTTTTCTCATGATGTAGGTGTATCTTCTCAAGAAATTCTCAATGGAACCGAAAAGGAAATGATCAACCTAAAGCGATAGACGATGATAAGAAAGAAGATGACGATCATGAAGAGGAGAAGTTCGAAAGCCCAGCTGCAATGAAATATCTACCTTTGACTTGGAAGACAACAAAGGATCACCCTATTGACAACATACTTGGGGATATCACAAAAGGAGTGACAACACGTTCTAAGATAATTAATTATGTTATCATTTTGCTTTTGTTTCTTAAGTAGAACCTAAAAATGCTAAAGATGCATTTCTTGACGAGCATTGGCTTATAGCCATGAAAGATGAACTAAATCAATTTAAAAGAAATTGCATTTGGGATCTTGTCCCTCGTCCTAAAGATCATCAAGTATTTGGTACCCGATGGGTTTTTAGGAACAAGTTTGACAAAAACGGAGTGTAGTTTCTCAAGGATATAACCAAGAGGAGAGCATCGACTATGAGGAGACTAATGCTTTGGTTGCTTGCCTTGAGGCTATACGTCTTCTTCTAGCCTATGGTTGTGCTAAAATGTTCAAGTTATTTCAAATGGACATGAAAAGTGTGTTTCTAAATGACTACTAATTAAGAAGTATACATAGCTCAACCCCTCAGTTCTGAAGGTTACGAGCATCCAAATCATGTGTACAAGCTTAATAGAGCTTTGAATGGTCTCAAACAAACTCATAGGGCTTAGTGTGAAAGATTAAGAAAACTTTTAATTGATAAAGGATACTCTAGAGGTAAAGTAGATACTACATTATTCATTAAGCTTCAAGGGAAGAACACTCTTCTAGTTCAAGTTTATGTAGATGATATTATTTTTGGATCAACTAATATGGAACTTGTAGAAGATTTCTATAAGCTTATGCGAAGAGAGTTTGAAATGAGCCTTATCGGGGAGTTGAACTACTTCCTTGGTCTTCAAATAAAACAAATGAATGAAGGCACATTTCTATATCAAACTAAATATTTCAAAGACTTACTAAAGAGATTTGGCATGGATGATGCAAAATCTATTAATACTTTGATGGCTACAAATGGTAACCTTAAAAGGGGTGAAAAGGGTGAGGATTTAGATGTAAAGAAATATAGAGGTATAATTGTCTCTCTTCTAATTTTTCCGGTTGCAAATCGGATAGGAAAAGTACTAATGAAACTTGTCACGTGTTTTCAAATACCTTAGTAAGTTGGCATAACAAGAAACAATTTTATGTTGCTTTGTCAACCACCAAGGCAGAATATGTTGTGGCTAGTAGTTGTTGTGCCCAAATCTTGTGGCTTAAGCAATAATTACTTGACTTTGATATAAAATTGCAACGTATTCCTAATATGTGCGACAACACTACTGCTATCAACTTAACTAAGAATCTAGTGTTATATTCTCGCACTAAGCATATTGATATTCGTCGCCATTTCCTATGTGACCATGTTGAAAAAGAGGATGTCGTATTTGAGCATGTTGATAATAAAGATCAACTTGCTGACATTTTTACAAAACCTTTTGCGACCGAGCTATTTTTCAACATTCGAAGGGAATTGGGGATACTTGATATCTCAAATCTTGCCTAAATATGAATTGTGCATGCACTTTATGTACTATTTCTCTAACTTGCATTGGAAGTTCTATTAACTAAAAGTGCTTCCTTCATCAATTCATTAGCGAGGTACAATCGTTCCATTTCTCTCTTTATTTATAAGTCTGTTTATTGTTGCATGTTGCTTGTGTTGCAAATATTGACTACTCTTGATGCTTGAAATAGTTCATGACTATTCACTTCTAAATATTTCTATAGATGTATGTCAATTATATGCTTATAGTGATATTGTTTTATTCCATCTACATGCTTGAAATATTCCTGGTGCATATGGCTTGTTATCTATTTATGCATGAAACTTGATTGAACACGTTATGATTTTAATAAGATTCTTGTTGTGTGTGTTATTGTTACTGTTACATCTCTATTTTTAGTTTGAGTAGTGATAAATTTGTATCACCTTGCTAGAGCACATGCTTTCTAGTGCAGCATTTTGGGAGCACCAAAGGCATACACACGTAATGTGTCACTTTTGTAGCAACCTTACGAGTTTTGATGACATTATTTCTTTCATGTTCATGTTTGTTATGTTATCGAGTATTAATAAGCTGCAACTATGTTCTATTGTTGCTTTGTTTGCTTGCATTTAAGTTTAACACATTCTATCTCAATGTGAATGTCACTCTATGTGAGTATTATCATGTTGGTTGTCTTAAATTGCCTCTGTGTAGTATTTTGATTTGTATATGATTAAAGACACTTCTCATGGTTTGCTTGTTCTCTTTTTGATGTTGTCAAAGGGGGAGAAGTAATGTACAAGATGAAGTTTGATGCATATATTCAGGGGGAGTCTTCATAAAGACAACAATGTTGCGAAACACATCATCTCATGTTTTGCCATCATAAAAAAGGGGGAGTATGCGAATGTACTTTTGGATTTTGAATGATGTCAAAACTAGGATAGTGTAGTGTTATGTATATTGGACGGTATATTCCTATTCTAGATGAGAATTTTAGTATTAGGAAGCATTCAAATGATTTGAAAAAGGAGTTTACATTTTACATGCATTAAAAACTCAGTTTTTGCGAAAAATGCATTAAAAATCAAGTTTTTAGGTGGTCAACACAGTTCAAGTCGACACGTGCAAAAACAGTTTGACCTAAAGAAGTTCTCAACATAATTCAGGTTAACACATTTTTAAATAGGTCGACTTATAGAAGTTTCAACTTTAGTATAGGTCCACACATGGTCATCTCAGGTCGGCTCCCACGGATCAATATTAAATCCTGTAGCCACTGCCTTCAGGTCACCTTACTTAGGTTGACATATGGTCGGCACAAGACCTTTACCGGCCAACTTGAAACCTTCATAGGCCGACTTGAGTACCTTTTTAGGCCGACCTATTGCTTTAATAGGCTGACATATATGATGCCCCCATTTCAAAAATGTTATTTTTTCTCCATCCTTTTACATTCCTTTTGCTCATTTTCTCGCATACCAATATATACTCATACATGCATCATATTCTAGTAAGGTACTAGTGTAAAACCTAAACGAAACCATAATTACAAAGCACTCCCATCATCTTCAACCTCTCTTCTATGCATACATACAATCAAACTACACATGATCATTTTTTTGATTGGGTGACCATCTAGATTAGGATTGACAACATCTAGTTAGGTTGGCGTAACCGAGAATATTGGATTGGGATCTTTGCATATTTCAAATAAGAAAACCAAGATGGGGTTTTACTTCAAGATCATTGTGATTTGAAGGTTTTGGATAAGATCAGGAAAATACGGATTCGACGAGTGAAGGCCTTGGGACAATGTGGTTCTTTCCAAAGGAGTAGCGCGAGACGGTGAATCTTGGGTTCAAAAAGTGCGTGCTAGAGATTAAACCGACCAAGTGAAAACCTTAAATACGAGGAGGTCTTGCAAACAAGTAGTCAAGAACTGGTGGATTGCAGTAGAATTGTTGGTGAGTTGATCAAACTTTGATCAAGGGTTTCGAGGTGGTAGAATCAACAACAAATCATAGGGTTTGTGGGGTTAGAGTTCCTCATCTCTTATATACACATTTTTGCATTGATAAGATTAATTACAAGTATCCCAAATTGAATTCAAATTGAGGGCAGATGTACCCATAGCGTGACCGCTTGGGGAACTACCTAAACAAATTTTTGTATCTCTCTATCTCTCTATATCTCTTTACATTGTTGTTCTTGCAAATTATCGAGTTCATTGTTGTTTTGATCAATTCGATTGGGAATTATTTTTAATCTATCTTTTAAAGTGTTTTTGTTGATATAATCATAATCACTTTGGTTGTGATTGGCTTTTAACAACAACGAAACGAATTGAATTTCCTAACATTATCTACCGCACACAAAGTGTTCGATAAATTGTCTTTGAGTATTTTAATTGATTTTTGTTCGTTGGAAATAAGCTCTACGAGTAGCTTAGCAGTTAATTAATTTGTGAATTAGTTGTGGTTGAACAATTTGTGTTCATTATCGTCCAATTGATTCAAGTTACACATATCTAAGCTTTTCAATAGTAGGTTCAGTTAGACGATTTGATTCAGGTTGTTTCCGATGAGCCATAAAACTTTTGAAAACAATTATTTTGCAAAAGTTTAGTTTTAAATTTGTGAACTATTCACCCCCCCCCCCCATCTATCGTCTAACATGAGTGAGGATAAAGCATATTTCTGATGAAGTGGGGAAATTGGGTCTGGGAGCGCTACAATAGTAGTAGTTCTCTGGTTTATATACCAAAAGAGTAGTCAAATTTCAGTCATGCGCTTGCGTATTTGGAGTTTCGTAACTCTTATCGAGATGCAATAAATTGCGTTTGAAAGAGGGTTTCAAGAAACTTTAAGCTATAGAGTTTTATAATTTTATCATAAGTAAACAATATTTGGTGTTATTATGAAGTTAAAATTTATGATGTGATATCATAAGTCTTATAACCAAGCTCTGATACCAACTATGTAACATTCTAAACCCCAACGCATAATTTATAAAGCATGTGGAATAAAAGAATACTAATGGTGGACCATTTTTCAGCATAACACTTCAAATTTTCTTATAATTAGAAAATCAAATTCAATTAATCATAAAATATTTAATTTAACTTCTCGCAGAAAAGAAAAACAAATAACGTATTCCCAACCCAGTGTTATACTATCAGAGCGACACACAAAAAACTAAACAAGAAGATAAATAATGAAGAAGGCCAACTATGCCATCCTCCATTACAAGCACCAACTAAAGCTCTCCAATCTCTATCTAAGTATTTACACTACATGCATAAAGAACAACACAAAAACAAATAGAAATTTTAATTAGCGGTTAACGAATTCATGCATCGACAATGTTCACACGCCAAGGTATAAACAAGTTCATAAAACCTAGGCCGAACGGACCAACCAAGCTCTGATACTAACTATGTAACACCCAAACCCCAAACCCTTTATTTATAAAACATGCGGAATTAAATAATCTAAAGAGTACCACATTTCTTAGCATAACATTCTCAATTTATGATAGTAGTGAAAAATAATCTCTAACACATCTTCCTATAATTTTAGCAATTAATAAAGCACGGAGATTAGGATTAATAACAACAACCTAAAGATATTTTGAACAAACCCTTCAAGGTTCAATTCATTCATCAATAGGGGAACCATAAAAGAGATAAAGGGAAATAGGATAAGGACTCCCTACTATCCCTCATGCTTAACACCCATATATTGAACAATTCTAACTCTTACCTCGAATTTGCAGAAAAGCTTTGATCTTTGGGTATGGAGGTTCTATTTTTCACTTACTCCTTAGGGTTGCCTTCACTCTCTTCTTACTCCCTATTTCTCAAAACTTCTACATACTCTCCTTTTTCTATTCCCCTTTTTAATTAAATAGAAAAACCTATTTATATTTTATTTCATTAATCACACTAATTTCCTTAATTCCTTATAATTCTACCCACTTACTTTTTTATTTAAAATTCTATTTCACTACCCACTCACCGATTCTCTCAATTTCTACTAATTAATTTATTAAATTGATTAAATAAATTCTACCAATTCTCCTTAATTTTTATTTAAATTCTAATTTAATACTAAAATTAATATCCTCTACTTCTACGAAATTTAATTATTAAAAATATAAGTAAATTATACCGATCAACTCCTTAACCCATATAATATTAATTAATCACTCAAAGACATTCTAAAATTAAATAAAAATTATTATAATAGTTAATAAAATAATATAATAAAAATTGGGATGTTACATCTTGGATTCTAAACATTTAGCCCATTGACACTTTCAGAGCTTAGTTCCCTGGACTCCCCAACAGAAACCATAAGCGAGATGGATAAATTCTCATACATGCTCGCGTAGGGGTAGATATGTACAATATACATCAAAGGGAGAGATCTTCAGTTGTCACCTCCATGGATCAAGTATATTTTCTAGAAATTTTGTCAATTTCTAATCAATTCCCATCATATTATTTTCCTTATGAGGTTGATGAGGTTTGGAAATATGACATTGATCTCTTGAAAGTCCCTTTCTTCCATCAAATCTTTCAACTTCCCTTTTTGTATTTTGATGGTATCAATCTTTTAGGTGGACGCCATTGTCAGTTTTGTGGTTGCTTCTCCCGTGCAACTTGGTATATTTAGTCTTGTATACCCTAGGGCATGAACAAATTAGCCTAGGGAATGGGATGTTTTTTATTTTGAATTAGAAGCTTACACGCTCTTTAAACATATGCTTTATAGAAGCGATGAATGAGGTATACTGGTTGAATTTTCTTAGAACACTTATGAAGTTTTTTTTCATGTTCTATTTCACTTCTCTGTAGTTATCATGTTGATGTTTACATGAGGAGTCTCTTCGGGATGATTTTTTTGTGGATGTTGATCGTCATCATCAATTTATTTAATACTATTGACATTTCTCACATTTAGTTTCTCCCTATTCTAGAAGTACGTTTGTGCCCTGGCTAGCAGATTGTTTTAATCCCTTAAAGGCTCGAGGCCAATTTCTTTTGAAAAGAAATTTTCAAAAATAATTTCAAACTCTTATTGGGAAATTTTAATTTTGTAATTGATGTCTTTGAGCAAGAAAGTCTCCTTGTTGAAGCCCTCACTATAATTTTAGAGTGGCTCCTCTTTTCCAAGGATAATGTCCCCAAGCGTATTCTTTGTGTTAGTGTGCCAACAATACATTATAAATTAAAAGATGAATTGCCGACATAATTCATGCCAAGATCAAATGGAATTGGCCTGTAGATTTTTGAACCATGTTATAACTATGTCATTGAGGGTTAAGGAGAATAATATGCATTTCATATGGCATTTTTATCGTTTATAATCAAGGACACGTTCAAGATGCTTGTCTAGATCGATCATTTTGACATATATCACAATCTAAGGGGGTTTCTCTAGAGATCAGGGAATGATAATGTTTCTAGTTTGACTAGTGACTCACCCTACAACTGGATGGTTTTTAGTTTCTTGCAAGCCTAGGTGTTTTGCGTCGATAGTTATCTCTATGATATCAAGGATAGCATATTTTTTGGCACTCGATTCCTCTTTTAGGTGAGACGAGGAAACAATGTGTTGCTCTATAGA
Source organism: Lathyrus sativus (assembly GCA_963859935.3). Taxonomy (NCBI): domain Eukaryota; kingdom Viridiplantae; phylum Streptophyta; class Magnoliopsida; order Fabales; family Fabaceae; genus Lathyrus; species Lathyrus sativus. The sequence continues at coordinate 469,812,188 of OZ012738.1, forward strand.
TCTTTGAGCATTTTTACATAAGTGGATGGTTGAGGATCTTTTCTATATGTTCTCCATTTTCTCTATATGGTAGTTCTAATTGTAAATCATTCATATTTGATCTTGCACAATTTCATTAAAGCTTATCTCAACGACATTCCAATTATCACAATGTTATTTTGGGGTTGGTACGCTGGTTTGAGTGTTGTAGTAGTCTTTGCCCTATTAACGAGGTGAGTGTTGCTTGCTATTCTTTACTTGTTATGAGAATTTGATAAAAGTGTTTGGGTTTTTTCTAAAGGAAATGAAACTATAAACCCCTCCATAGTGTGTCGATATTCCAAAATGGATCAAGATGAATAAATCTTGAGGGCGAGAGTGGATATGTGAAATTGTGGGTGGGTGAGAGAGAGAAAAGGATACATTTAAACACTCTAGAATCCATATTAGTGAACATAGAAGGAGTTAGAGGTTTTTAAGATATAATGTTATTCCTTTTTGTCTCTAATAAAAGAGCTCTTATATAGATATTTAAAGGAGACCAAAGTTATGTCTTGAATCATAACCATTGAGTGCTTTCGTAATCATAACCTTTTGTTGTTTTCACTTTTGTGACCATGGTTGGTCTATTGCTTGTATACTATGGGCTCAGTTTCTAATAGATCGAATCTATGTTACACTCGTAACACAAATACAACCCTACTTTCAAACGAATAAACTTATTTCATATTTTATTATAAATAATATTTTATTCTGATATCTAGTATGAAAATAAATTACTTTTTAGATTTGTTCGTTTAAAAACTAGATATAGAAGATGAAGTGGTATAGTTGTGTCTTATTGTGGTGCATCAATACTTCTGATATTGCGACATGGGGGTAGGATATGCAAGGTTAGAACTTCAATGCCCAAGTTAGTGAGACAATAAGAAGTAATATGATAGTAAGAACGAACATAAATACCTGTCATGGAATGCTCTTGTCTTATATATCAAGAGCATTTGAATTCGTTGGCAAGTGATGCAACATGTTGTGCGGACAACCGTCAAACTGAATCGGATGGCGATTGATGTGTTGGAGGCGGGGGAAGAGTTGACTATTTCTAGTCAGAGTGAAGTTATACTTGTTATGTCTTTCTACTTGGAGTTTTCTCTTGGGCCTTTTTCCATGGGCCTCGCAGATGATCCAAAACAGCTTCCTCTTAAGTTATTGCTCCTGTTCTTAGAATCAGGGCTTTGTCATTGGGAGAAAATGCATTAAATAGATTTCTCATAATTGGAAGTGTTTTGTAAGGAAGTATTAATCTATATCCCTAGTTATAAAAATAGATATCACTTATGACCTAGAATATTCAAGTTTACTAAATAGTTTTCAAGGAGATATCGATTGTTTTTGGTGTAGTTTGTGTTCCCCAATGTAGTGGTTTGCACGATCCAGTGTTGTTGAAATGCATATTATAATTTTATGAACTACTAGTTTCCTCTTTTATCGTTACTTGTGGACTTTGGAAATTCTTCCTCCCCTTTGTTCGGGACTTCTTCTATTGATTCTAGCCTTTTTCATAGGTCTTCAAATTTGAGTCGTTTACTTCCCTTATTACCACACGTGAGCCCTCAAATTTATCTCTTTAATGTAGCACCTATATCTCGTATTCTTCTACTCTTGCTTTCTTTATTAAAGTTTCTATAAAAGAGGGTTATGGTGTTTGAAGGACGAAATTATTGATGATGGTGGTTTATTAGGTGTTCGCGTGTATTTTGAGAAGATGTTAAGGATTTTGGTCTTCTTGTTTAGTAAATGGGAGTATTCCTTTGTCACAGATGTACTTTAGTAGGAACACAAAATTTATCTTTAAACTTTCCTTACTTTTCTATTCATATTCATTTATTTCATGTGTTAACATACTTCTTTACATTGGACAACCTCAAACCTAGAATTTGGAAAGACAATAGGGGAAAATCGTCAGTGTGGTTGGACCAAGAGATGTTGGATAACACCTATGCCTTTTCTAGTGAGGGAAATTTAGACCACACCTTTATGGGGGTGGGACTTTTTGAAGACTGGGGGATGATCCCCCCCTGAGGAAAATAAGAGAGTCTGTAATAAATATGAAGGGTGTGTCATTTCTCTTTAGGATTTCCTATTCTCTTTGATAGGTTTCACTCTCTCCTTCAACTATTTTGAGTTTGGAATGCTTAATCATTTATTAATCACCTTTTCTAAATGAGCTAGGCTTACATTAAAGTCTTCCATTATTGGTGTGAGTATAAGAATAATGTGCCGACCATATCACTCTGCTAACAACTCTTTAAATCCTAACACATCTCTACTGACTCGACGTAGGGTCAAGGTTTGATATCTCTCAGGCACTGTACTATGATATTCTAAGTATACTCGGAGAGTGTGAAGCATTCCAAAGATCGATACTACTTGTTTGCCTTCTCACCGAGGTGGCTAACACCAACATATGTACCATAGAACCTAGGCCTCCTTATCAATGTTCGAAATAGGTTTTCCAAGTTCTTGGGAGATTCCATAGTTTTATCTTTAAAATGGATAGTTTATCTCAAGGGGATGTTTACCTGAAGAATAAATTGGTATCCTTCTTCGAGGGTCTGGGATACGTTGATTGTGTTTTCCCCTCTAATGTGGCATCGAAGAAATAAGAAGTGTTACACAAAGACACTCTTACTGGTGGATGCTAGTAGGAAAGAGACTAGGAAGATAATGTTTGGTGAGTAACATGAGTATCCCTCTTTCTTGACATTCTTTCTGGGATTCTCTTCAATTTTTCTAACTTGTCTACTCTTGGTGTGTAGTTAAGATGAAATGTTACAAAATAATGCAACAAAATAAAAATACTTTACAAGTCATTTCTCTCACAGTAGGTGCTACTAACACTCTAGATACTAAAGGTTCAGACCGCGGGGGCCTCTGCAATGTTGGTTAATCTTTCCTCACCTACCCCGACACAAGTAGAAGTTCATGATTCTCCTGACCAGGTGTTGCACCCTAAAATTTGCCCTCGCATTTTCTAACTTTGACTGGTTTTTGCTTCGCATTCATCTGTATATCATCTAGGTCGATCATTTCTCGCATACTGTTCATGTTATCAGCCGAAATGGATTTATCGGAATTACAGCCGCTTGGTTCGCATTTTAAACGATTTAGACCGTTTCGACGGATAAGTTTTTCTTTGAAATTGGACGAAGTGTTGCATTTCTTCCGAGTGGTTTATTTCGCGCTGATATTCCAAGCACGTTCGTTTTTTTTTCCGGTTTGAGTATTACTTAACTTTTTCGTTTTCATTTTGTGATTTATTTTTAACAGTCGTTTGTTGATTTAGTTTTAATTTCAATTTGTTTAGATTAGTTAGGATTTTATTTAGATTTTTAATATTAGTTTTTTAATAGTTAATAATTAGTTTAGTTATAATATTAATCTAGTCTTTAGTTAATTTAGAATTAGATTAGGTTTAATTTTTAATTAGAGTTCAATAATTCTAGATTAGGATTTATTAACTAACCTTAATTTATTTAGTTTTAGAATTATTTAATTTTAATTAGAATTTAGAGTTTAATTAGATTTTTAAATTAGAACTTAATTAGAATTTTGATTGTAAATAGAAAGCCTACTATTCAAGACAGCCAGTGTCACACAACTTCTTTCCAAAAATAAAAAGAGAAAAGAAAGCCTACTAAGTCAAAGACTTAGGAAAAAATTAGGGCATCCCGCTGGACTTCAAAATAAAGAAGAAATAAAAAATTAGTCCAGGCAAAAAAATTAGGGAACAAAAGAATAAAAAGAAGGGATCTCAAAAGGGAAATCCTCGAACAAGAACAAAGTTGTGTGGCTATAGACACAGTAGACAAGAAGGGTGGTTGTCACTCCGAAAACCTTGTAGGTTCCTTAACCATCACTCCTACCATTCAATAGACCTTTTAAAGGTGAACGCTTATGCCAACTTAGCTTAATGTAGGATTGGAGATCATCATGGAGAAGAGGTGGGTAATAATCAAACTTTGAGCCTTTCATCCCTTGTTTCAATAATCGTGAACCAGACCATGATTCAACCCTTAAAAAAGACCTAATTGAGGCGGGATTTATTCTATAGTCATACTACAACTAGGTTGTGTAAACTGACTCCTACATGATTTGCTAATCATATTCTTGCAGTGCGTCTGGACTTTTGGTCCATTCGTCACACACTATTACATCATTCTAATAATGATTGTTTTTTCAAGATCTGCATGAGCATCACATTAAAATTATCATTCGTGAACAAACAATTTTAATTGCATGTCAGTAGTTGATATTGAGGAGATTCCAATAGGGAGCAATCAAACAGGACTGGATCTTTCAGCAGTCTGGATCAGAATCGAGTATACCTTGTCGCCCTATTAATTTGGGACATTGACATATAAAGAGTATGGAATCAGTCAGTTTAAGACCAAACCCCAGGCATCGATTAATTATGGGACAAATCATTCAAGAAGCGGTTAATCAGAAGTGAATCATCTTGAGAATACCGATCAGGGGCAGGTCACCTAGTGTTTCTTTGATTTGAGGGCAGATCCCTCTAGTGTTCAGTCAAGACAAGTTAAGTCGCTTCAATGCTCATTCAGAGGCAAGCTACTTCAAGAGTACATTAAAGCCAACCACCATGAGATTCGGTTAATTAAGGATGAATCCTTTCATGATGCAAATTCTGGGGCAAGCCATATCATGGCAAGCTACTTTCTTTTCAAGGTGAACTTTCCCGAGAGTCAGACTGGGGCAAGTTGAACTACACTGGGGCAAGTTATTTAAGCGAGTTCATTTTATTCAGCAACTGTTGAGTTCAAGACGAGTGTTGGGGAATCGTGCCATCACCCTGTAAAATAACTTAACCTTCTGAAAAATGCCTTGCTGCAGTATAGCATCCCTTTCATTGTTGGGAATTTTCTTAGCCTCGCATGTTGTCATTGGATTCTTCATCCCACAGCCTGAACCTGTTACTTGTCAGGACATTGTAACCGAAATCACTTTCAAACCAGTTCTCGTTTGGCAAACCTTCAAACCAGTTCTCGTCTGGTCGACCCTTCATCAAACACCAGTTCTTGTCTGGTACATGTCAAACCTTCAAACCAGTTCTCGTCTGGTAAACCTTCAAACCAGTTCTCATCTGGTACATGTTAGCTTTTCAACCAGTTCCCGTCTGGTCACTCATTCTTTAGCCTACTATTTAACCAGTTCTCGTATGGCAAACGCAGTTTCAAAGTCCAGTTCTCGTCTGGAAAACCACAAAATCAGTTCCCGTCTGATACCAAACCATAAAGTCAATTCTCGTCTGACAACTCAACCTTTCGTCATCGTTATTGCCTGGTGGTCTACCCTTTGAATACCAGTTCTCGTCTGGTAGTTCCCCTTTAAAGTCCAATTCCATTGGTAACCAAGAATAAATCCATAAAAATCCCATCCCTAAACCAAAAGCCCAACTACATTCCCAGTGGCTCACATGCTATCACATTCCCCGACACGAGGCTCGTTTGGTCTCACTTTTCCACAGTAGAGATTCTGTATCCCCACAGGGTGATGATGTTAGATCAGAAGTATCTCGCCAGCAATAATGTGCATTCATCCCCAGCATGATAAGATTGAGTTTATTCCCCAGCAGCAGGGCAAGCTTAGCATTGTTCCCCGAAAGGATCTATGTTATTGACTTTTTTCTCCCCAAGCAGAGATTAATGTTGATTCCTTCGACGTGTAAATTAGAAGTGGTAGACACCTGCAGCAGAGTCCAGTGGTTATTGGTATTCTTCAAAGAGATATTTGGGATAACTTCCCGATGAATGTTATTCTCAATTCCCAGCAGATAGATTTTCCTCCAGAAGAGTTTTATTCTAGAAGGTCGTTCAGGGCATTTTCCTCGGTAAAGTTTGCTTGTTGTTTCTCTCGGCACTTGTTCGTGGTGGTGTTCCTTTGCATTTGCATTTTGCATAGCATCCTCCCAAATGCGTAGCATTTCCATTTCGTATGGAGCATTACGCCATATTCAAACATATACATGTGAAGCATAAGCCAGGTTGATACCTTTTGTTTCTAAACATCTCTCCAGTAGATAATGACATAATTCGTGAGCCTTTGTGATATCTGACCCCAGCAAAAAAAAGTCATCAATGGATGTTTTCATCTTATCTGCTGCTCCCCAACATAGTTTGCTTGTTTAAGTTCCTCTTTCTCCGGCGGAGTTCCCTTTTCCAGGCTGTAAATCGGTTGATTCTACTTCCTGTTTATCTTGGATGTTATTCCGACTTCGTGTCGAGGCTATCTAACTTTTGGTTAGTAGTTTTTGTTCCGACTTTTGGTCGAGGCTTTCTAACTTTTGGATATAAGCTTGTTTCTCACAACTTTCTGATACAATTCCCTGACGACCGTGACTTTTGGTTAGTAGCCCTCGTTGTCGTCTTGATCGTTACCGCTTCGATCATCCCAGCTCTTGGTTGGTACCCTTTTTTTAAATCCACTTTTGACTGGAAAGCTCTAGAGTTCATCATCCCGCAAGTTGCAAATCTCTGGGTTCTTTTGTATTCAATCACTTTTTACCTTGAATGTCTGAAAGCGGTTGCTTTTCATCCTTTTAGGTCCAAGTCGATTGAATAGGGGCATGTGTTGCACCCCAAAATTTGCCCTTGCATTTTCTAACTTTGACTGGCTTTTGTTCGCATTCATCTGCATATCATCTAGGTCGATCATTTCTCGCATACTGTCAATGTTATCAGCCGGAATGCATTTATCAGAATTACAACCGCTTGGTTCGCATTTTAATCGGTTTAGACCGTTTCGACGGATAAGTTTTACTTTGAAATTGGACGAAGTGTTTCATTTCTTCCGAGTGGTTTATTTCGCGCTGATATTCTAGGTACACTCGTTTTTTTCGGTTTGAGTATTACTTAACTTTTTCGTTTTCATTTTGTGATTTATTTTTAACAGTCATTTGTTGATTTAGTTTTAATTTCAATTTGTTTAGATTAGTTAGGATTTTATTTAGCTTTTTAATATTAGTTTTTTAATAGTTAATAATTAGTTTAGTTATAATATTAATCTAGTTTTTAGTTAATTTAGAATTAGATTAGCTTTAATTTTTAATTAGAGTTCAATAACTTTAGATTAGGATTTATTAACTAACCTTAAGTTATTTAGTTTTAAAATTATTTAATTTTAATTAAAATTTAGAGTTTAATTAGGATTTTAAATTAGAACTTAATTAGAATTTTAATTGTAAATAGAACATAATTAGAATTAATTATTTAGTTTAGAATAGAATTTAATTAGTTTAGGAGTTAATTAGATTTATATTAGATATAGATTTCAATTAGTTTTTAATTAAGTTTATTTAATTAGTTTAAGTCAGATTAGGACTAATTAGGATTAGTTTAGATTAGAATTTTCTTATTAGAATAGTATTAGATTTTAATTAGTTATAAATTTAATTAGAATGAGATTTAGAATTATCAGTTTTTATTTAGAAATAGATTTAAGTTTCATTATTTAATTATCAGTTAATTAGTTAATTATAGGAGCTAGTTTAGATTTATTGTTATTAGTACAGAAATTAATTTAAAAACAAAAAAAATGGAAAGCGACAACACGTGTCTTCAGTATTTAATGTCGGTCTACTATTCATCTTCTCTTCCAAGGGAGAAACCCTAAAAAACACACCACCGCTGAACTCTCTTCAACCTCTTCTATCGTTCTCCACCATCTTTTCCCTTCTCCTTCCATTCCTCAAACCACCATCTCCTTCGTAAACCCATCGCCTAACCCATCTTCTTCCACTTCCAATCTTCCGCAAAACCACCACGAACCCTCAAACTGAAAATCTTCCTCTTCCCTTCCGCCATTACCAACCTTCAACCATAACAGACAAATCGAAACCCTTTCTTCCAACTGCGAAACCTTCACACCCACAAACCTTCTATTTTTCAGTCAAACAACAACCAACACCTAACCGCCATACACCTTTACAACCAAATCAAATTCAACAAAACCATCACCCCTTGTATAATCACTCTCACAATCTTAATAGTTTCTTTCTCTCATTTGGGTCGTGTCTCTCTTGCATTCTCCGTTTTCGTGGCAAAGTTTCCAAGGCGTTGGAGTTTCACAATGAGCTTGTTGATAAAGGGTTTGACTTGAATGAAGTTAGTTATGGGATTTTGATTAATGGGTCGTGTTGAGAAGGGAGAGTTAATGCAGCTATTCATTTGTTGAGAACGATTGAGAAAAAATTGCCTTTTGTCAAGGTTAATGTTGTTACTTGTACTGCTTTGATGGGTGGGTATTGTTCGAATGGTAATGTGGATGAGGCTAGGGAGTTGTTTGATAAGATTGTTGAAGCTGTTGAGGATTTGGGTCAAACTCGGAGGACCCCCATTTTTAAGTCCTACGCCCCCTGTTTTTTAGATTTTCTTTCTTTTCTTTTCGAGACTTTACTAGTGGATTATTAAAAATATATTGTAGTCTTGTGGTTCTCTATTTTTAGGAATTTTGTTAGTAAAACAATATTGGTTTATTTATTTTTTTTAAAATAGTTTTTTTAAGATTGTTAACATATTCTAGCTTTTTTAGGGATTTTTATATAATTTAGTTTTTTTTTGAAATTTTGTAAATATATATTTTTTAATTTAATTTTTTAAAGAAGTTGTTAATATATTTTATCAATTGTTAGAGTATTCTTCTAATTTTGATTTTTTTGAGGTTTTTTAATATATTTTTCTAAAACTAGATCTTGGTTTTCTTATTTATCTTTGAGGTTTTATTTTCATATTTTTTTCGTTTCGGTCGATGACGAGACCTACAAGTCGTTATACGTCAAATTATTGATGGAAACGACAAGTCCGAGACCAATTTTTTTTACATCTTTTCTTCTTCGATTTTTATTCATTTTATCTTTCTTTTTCGGTCGATGAAGAGACCTCCAAGTTGTTATACGTCAAATTATTGATGGAAACGACAAGTCCGAGACCAATTTTCTTTACATCTTTTCATCTTTCATTTTTATTCATTTTATCTTTCTTTTTCGGTCGATGAAGAGACCTCCAAGTTGTTATACGTCAAATTATTGATGGAAACGACAAGTCCGAGACCAATTTTCTTTACATCTTTTCATCATCGATTTTTATTTATTTTATCTTTCTTTTTCTGCCGATGAAGAGACCTCCAAGTTGTTATACGTCAAATTATTGATGAAAACGACAAGTCTGAGACCAATTTTCTATACATCTTTTCATTTTCGGTTTTTATTCATCTTTATTTATTTTCGTCACTTTTTGGTCGATGACGAGACTTCCGTAAATCGTTACTAGTCAAACTATTGATAAATAATGTTGGATCTGAGACCACCTTCTTTCTCTCCTCATTTCTTCCTCGTTTTCGATTTTTATTTTAATTTCTTCGACCTATGAAGTCTTCTATTCGTAAGTGTTGACTTATTGGAGTCGATAGCCTTCTTGATTTCAAATCTATGGAAAATGACCATTTGGGTCATTTTCTTTACTTTGGGATCGCGATAAGCTACCTTCGGTTAATCGACATAATGTTTGCGATTAAGACGAGATCCCACCTTTTTTTAATCTGTGCGACACGATTAAATCCGAGAATGGTCCTCAATATCACTTTTCCATCTTGTTCATAGCATGGATATCAAATTACGCGACCTCTTATAGTTCGACTTCCCTCATAAGTCGAGCTACGACGGTTTAGCGTCACATTTTGCCCCGATTCGATTTGTTAACACCGTTGGACATTAATTCAAAATCATTAATAACTGTGATGAGTGTTGTGAGCCATAAGCGTTAGGTGCGTAGGAAATGATGAGTGGGGAGGTCTCTCTTCATTTGTCTAGAGTGTTTAGCGTATGTCCTTTGGGCGATATGCAACACATTCGCTTCTACGTCTTAGTATTTAGTGTATTACGCGTCCCAAACCAAGCCTATTCACCTCTGTTAAGGCGTTCCAAACCTAGGATCTTTTCTCTCGCCCTCGTGCGATCGAGATCTCATTTTCTCGTAGATAGCTGAACTACAGTTGCTCTGATTTCTCATGCCATATGAGAATATGTAGGCATAAAATTGCGATAATCCTAGCGAGCACTCTTCTCTCTTTTCCACCTTTAGTCCTCCATTTCTCATCACCCAAAAAGAGTACGTTACTTTTCTGTTCTACCGCAAACAAGCATCGTCCCTAACTGCTGGAATAGAGATTTAACGTCACTCGCAAAAACACTTAACCAACCTTGTTCCGTAGTTTCCCGAACTACGTTTGCTCTAATTTCTTATACCAGATGAGGATACGTAGGCACAAGACAACGATGTCTTGGTGAGCAACCTTCCCCCCATCACCCGTAGTTTTCCGAACTATGTTGACTCCGACTTTCCCATTGCACGAGGGAATACGTAGGCATAGGGCGACGATGTCCTATTGAGTTTGTTCTTTCTTTTCACCCCCGTTTAGCAGTAGCTTTTAGATCACTTTCACCCATATATTAGACAACAAGCGTGGATCTCGTTGAGTACAATGGACGTGAGGGGTGATCATACCTTCCCCTTGCGTAACCGACTCCCGAATCCAATATTTGGTTGCGATGACCTTGTCTTTCCCGTTCTCTTAGGTTTTCTTCGATCGTTTCCTTTCCCTCTCTTTAGGATAAATAATATTCGGTGGCGACTCTTCTATTTGTTTTCGTCGGCCCTTTTTCGCAATAGCGACACTAGGTTGTAGTGGAAGATGGCATGTGCTCATCAATGCTCATGGTCGGGGGAAGTCTGGCCCTTAGTCTTGATCTTGAAGTGCTTCATGAGGAAGGATTGTCTGTTAAATGAGATGGAATGCTTAAGAAAAACATAGAGTGATCTGGTTCTACAGGAGGATTTGCACCAACTCTAGTGGCCTTGCCCTTTTTGCTTCTTGCCCGCCTTGGTCCCAAATGGTTGGGGAGTTTCGAGCTTCTATTTCTGAAGAGGATTTTTTATAGTTCTCGAGCAAGGCTGAAGTCACTCTCCAAAAGAAGTTACAAAATTTGGCGTATCATACTTATTGAGCGTCACTCTTTTTGGCGTTTGGTACGGCCGGGAGGGGAGAAGTATTTTTTTCCTAAATATATTTCAAATGAAAAGGAATTTCTCCTAGAAAGCATCAATGTTCTTATAATTGAGCAATGTCGATACCTAGAAAAGCTCCAATGGGCGTCTAACTTTCTTTCAGGTACATCAGTTGTTGTGCAAGCTTTCGAGCTTCCATTTTTGAAGAGGGATATACATACTTCTTAAGCAAGGTTGAATTCGTTCTATAAAAGAATTTAGAAAATCTTGTTGGGTCAGAATATGGAAGTAGAAAATGCTCTAGAGGGGGTGAATAGATCCTTATAAAAAAATTCAACCGCTTTTTCAAAAACATAATATCAAAGGGTTTTTCAAAGTGCACGCGGAAGATTTGAAGCAAAAATATGAAAATTATACTATTATTGAAACTTGATCACGTTAACGCTTAATCGATTAACAAATACTAATTGATGGTTTTATGATGATACACAAGGTATTTAATTGTATATATTCCACAAGGTGTGCTTATACAATGCTTCAATATCAATGAATTCTAACCTTAATTATTTCTCAAATTTTAATCACCAATTCAGCTTGATCAGATGCCAATTCTAACAAAACCTAACCTTACTTAATAAATCTCTACCAATTGAATAAATGATAAACTACACTATAAACGATAAACGATAATAAATCTCTTCAATATCAATGAACTCAAGGAATTTTCAAACAATCGAGAAACTTGGTCAAGTGATCCTATCAGTGGCAAGTTCCTTCCATATCTTGTCTAAGAATCAATTCAAGATTTTTTATAGGCAAGGTCTTCTCAAATTTAGTTTATCCAAAAGATTTTTCAAGACTCAGACTAGGGCAAACCTTCCTAGGGCACAGTAAAACAGTCATTTTCAAATCAGACAAGCTGCAGTAATTATCAGTTCATGTACAACGTACCGTTTAATCTGGGGCAGTTTACTTGAAGGATCCCCAAGCAGCTCTTCACCCTTCCTACAAGGACCATCAACTTGATACAGTTTACCAGTATGACAAAGATGTGCTCAACAGTAACATCTTTGGTCCCCAAGCAGAATGAAATGATCTCCGTGTTGAGGAATCAGTATTCTAGTCTTGTCATCTCACTAAAAGAGTCGAATCTTTTCGTCGGCATTTGCATTTGCATTTGATCATATCTCATAGCATAATTCATATACATATACATATCATGATTGTTTCATTCTCATTTGCATTTCTCCCGAGGTCATGTTTTATCCATTGTCTTACCTTGTGGTCAAAGTCCAACTTACTTGGCACCTACCAAATAGATTTGTCGTGTCTATCTGACGTTCTTCCAGATATGACATATTTCTTATCCGATGGTTTTTTCGGATATGTATGTCCTTATCTTACATCCCATACTTGTCGCGGTGAAAATCGGATACCAAACTATTGATTAGTTTGAATCTTTAATTCATTTTGCAACCGAACTTTGATTTGTCCAAAGGAAGGGATAAAGATCGAAATTCCCACAATGCAATGCAAATGGAAGGTTTAAAGAGTTATAGGTTCGGGGGCTGGTTAAACTTAGGGAAGGTGCTAGCATCCTATGTTTCTGTAGTACTCTACAGGAACCTCTTGTTTTATGCTTGTTTATTGCTAGGTGTTTATCTGCTTAAGGTTAAAAGACCTAGGGGGTTTATTTCTAAGTATACTCGATAAGATGTCGCATCTTATGCCTACATATCCTTACGGGAGTGGAATCAGAGTATCTGTAGTTCCCCTAAAGGGTTTGAGGAGTTCTTTGACTGTGGTCAAAGTTCCTACGGGTTTAGGGTAGTTGGTTGATTGATTTTAGGAGAAGAGATGCTTTATCATTTTAAGGGAGATGTAACCGCCACAGGTTGTAGGAAAATAGTCTTTGCATCGTCTTAAGAAAAGGGTTCAAGTACTCAGATTGTTTGATGAGTGCGCCTTTATCTCTCTTAAGGCAAAGTCCCTACATGTTGATTGTATTGTTGTGGGATGGAGATTCTATCTCACTTAAGATGATTAACATCTTTCTCTAATGTGTTCGAATAGGTTTGTATTGTGTTGATCGTGTTTGTTTCTATGTTGTAAAGATAAAGACAAGGCCCTTCCTATGAGGTAGGATCTATCCTACAAGATCGACTTGAATGGGATCAAGGATCATGGGGAGAATGATGCAAATGGGTATGCAATACACACAAGTGTTTAAATCATGTGTAGGTTCTTCCTTTGGACGGAATGCGATGCGGAAAAAAAAAGTAAATGGCGGTAATGTAAATTACTGTAAGATAAATTGCGGAAATAATAAGGGCAAATAAGTAAACATACACATACGCATGAAAGCGCTGAAGTGTGTGAGAGTGAATGTGTCGTGAGGTGTGCACGATTAGATTAAGTCGGGAGATTGATTTAAGCTATGGGATGGATTTGAGACGGAGTTTGACTGGTTAAATTGATTTTAGTTTGAATTATAAGAAAATGTTGATTTGAGTACAGACGAGATTTAAAGTTAAAGTCCAAAGCCTGATGAGACACTATGATGATTAACTTATTAAGTAAAATAATTTGCTCTAATGTGAGAAGTTGATTATATAGAAAAGGTTGTTCATTCTTAGGAGTTTCAATATAATATAAACTATATAAAAGTTTGATGAGTGAATAAAATTTTAAAATGCTATTTTAAAAATATTAATTAATAATTAGCACAATAAAAAAAAGATTATTATTATTTAAAAAAGCCAAGTTATTTAGGATAAGAGTTGATTTATATTAGTTTAAATGAAATAATATAGTAGATCAATAAAATAAAACTTGAGGAATTAAATTAAATAGGCTAATTCATGAAGTTAAAAGTTATACTTTAAAAGTTAACTAGTTTTAATAAAAAGTTATTTTAATATTAAATATAAAAAGTTCAATAGATAAACAAAGGGTTGTTGATTTAAATTATAAAATGATCAATTAAATGAAAAGCTTGTTAATTAAAATGGATTATTAATTTATTTTTTTAAAAAAACTTAATTAACGATTAATTAATAGGGTTTATTAGCATGGATTAAACAAAAATAGTTAAAACAAATTAAGTAAAAGGATTAAGGGGATGATTAGGGATTATGTGTGTGTTTAGTGGGTGTGTGCGTAGAAACCATTTTCACGAATTACAAGGGCAGACGAATGGGGAAGGAACGAATACAGATGGAACCCTAAGCCCCTTTCAATTCTAAAATCGCTCGATTGGTATTTCCTTCACCTTTCCCAGATCGTAATCGACTTCTCCATCCATCGTTTTTTTTCACTTTCGAACCTGAAACCAAGTCAGAAATCTCAATAGTTCGATAAGATTAATGAGAACAAGAGATTACCGAGTGTTGGCGATGGCGGTATTTGGAGATGACGAGAGTGGATGCTCCATCGGTGGAACTCGCGGTGGCTGGGAATAGCTCCTTCAACGGAAAAGATGAGTCTTCTTTCTTTTCAATTTTCTAGGTTTACGATAGTGATTTTCGGTGTCTCTCCCTTTTCGATCTCTTCTCCTTATATAGGCTTCAATTTGGGATTTCCTGATTGGATTTAATTAAAATCTTTTGAGTGCTGATTGATGGTTTTCTGTTTTAAGATGAATCAAAATGGAAGCCTTTCCTTTTCGGTTCCAATCTCTGTTAAATGAGCATCGGATCCTTGATATCCGTCTAGGTTCAGAATTGGATTTGGGATTGGGATATCTGAATCTTCTTGTGGAATATTCTCTAACGGTTATATTTCTGTGATCATGACCTGGCAGGTGTGGAAAACAAATGTTTTGGGCCAGGGAGGAAATACGGAGCCCATGGTAGATTGTGGTGCAAAGGGATTGGTAACAGTTTGTTGTTTTTAACTTCTCGTGGAATATGCTTGCGGTTCTAACTTGTTCTCAACTTTTCTCGTGTATCAACCCTGGAGCAATGCAGACGCAACATTCGGTATAGATGACTTTCACAATGTAGGTTCTGAACTTGTGTAATCCTCTTTGGATGGGACTGATGTAGGTTTGTTGGATGTTGCAAGGGACTTTAAGTTTAATGGAGGATGAGGATTGGAGTTATGGAAGAACTTTTGGAAGCAGGGGATTCAGGTAAAACAGATTCTTTGACAGAATCAGGATTATTTGATTCAAAACCATCTCTAACAAGCCTGAAGCCAAATGTCATTGGATCTGGCAGCAACACGTCCATGATTGATGTCTGTAGAGCAGCCTGGATACGAACAGCGGGGTAGTACGCTCAACAAAAAAGGACATTGGCTGGGCCTTTAATACGATTGTGACTTCTACTAGGTTGCGCTCTCCATTCATTCTTTGTTCGATATCAAGTTACGTATGGAGTTAATAACCTTATTGACTTCTGCAGGTGGAATGGGGCGAGGCATATTTCCTGGAAAATGACGGTTGGATGGAGAGTCATGATGGGCCATGCCTTCAGAAGTCGCATGCTTCATATAAGAGCTAATGTGAGGAGAATGTGATTCCGGTTGATTGAACATTGGACCAATGTGATTCAACTGATGGGGTTGGAGTTGTGAGGGCCAAACCGGTGGTTTCTCGTTTTTAAGTTGACGAGCCTCATCAATAATCACAATACTCCAGCGGATACTTGACAAAGGACCGTCGCCATGAATCCTGTAAGTGGTAAAATTGGTAATGAGTACTTCTACTCCATTTGCTTCTAATTTATCACATATCAAATCACGGTTTGCACCATGATTCACTCTCCCAGTTCTGCATAACAGATGATGGGCAAATTGCTAATACAGGATTTCTTTTCTCCACTTGCTTCTTATTATGAAGAGGTTCTCTCTTACCAGATACGGAAGCAAGAAATGCTATCTTTCGCAACTCATTTTATTGATGTTAAGCGAGGTCACGAAGTGAAACAACTAGAGTAACTCCTTGCATTCGTGCCGGTTCTTTTCTGTTAACTTTCTGAATCTTTATTCTGTTACGAAGTGCACTCTATCTCATTATCATCCTCTTTGTTGTTAATGATGACAGGGAGTGTAGCAGTTGGAGTAGAGAGTCGACGGTAACTCCATGCCTCGGATGATCTCTGGTCTAAGATTATCATTTTGAGTTGTATATATGGTATTATGGAGATCAGTACCCTCAAAGAAAAAGTCTTCATCTAACTCCTCCGTACTATTTGTGTTACTCGACTTGAGCTTCAGAGAATCCTCAATCATGTTGATAGGGTAGACAGGATGGTGAAAGGAAGCCATGATTAATAAATATGTTTCACCAACTGAAACTGAAGTAGCCTTCTTCGATCCTGTTCTGCAAACGGTTCAGTTCTACTTTGGGATGTGGTATGTGCCTATTATCAGCATAGGCTTCAGCTAGCAGCACAATCTGCTGTCATCCAATGAGGTAAGCATTTGTTATCAACATAGGCTTCTTTACCAATTTGAGAGTTTCGACTATGTCCAATCTCTTCTCCACCTGATGTTTTATGTTTCTCTGCTTGTGCCCTAAATCATGGACGGTGGTAAACATCAAATTGTGGTGGGTCCTATTCAGAGTGTTAAAGGCAAGGTGGTGATTGATGCTTCCCGGTTGATTCATCCACAAACTAAGATGTTTGGTCAAGAACCACGGTAGACAACCTCTAACTTTGGCCATCTGAACAAAGCCATCTATCCAAGTGAGTGTCTTGAAATTTTCTATTCAAAGTTATAGCTTCTGCATTGTTTTATTTGTCTGTACCAAACTTGACTTCTTATTCTCCTTTTTAGGCTCTGATCCATGGCTTAAACCGACATCATTACTCAATAGCAATCAAATATAGAAAGAACGGGCTTGAAGAGAGGATGTTGCTTAACCTTTATAAGAAAAAAAAATGGACCGATGGTTTGACACTCAGGCGATTCAATTCACAATTCCAAACTGATAAACAGACTGTTCAGGTAAGTTAAGATTCTTGGCCGTAACTTTCACAATAATTCAAACTTTTGTTGAGTTTGTCCTGTTCTCGATTTATCACATGTATAATATATACTCTCTACTGTACTCGAGAAAATTTTCATTTATAACTTTGGTAATTCAGGAGATGCTAAGTTTAGCAACCAAGTACAATAAGGCAGTGCAGGAGGAATATAAGCTGCCCCAGAAAAGCTCGCAATTGCTAATGTGGGAAGGCAGGATGCTAAGAAGCATCTTGAAGAGCATGTTTCTTATTTAATGTCTTCTAACCATTGTTCAGACCTTGGGAATGATTCTTGGCACAATTATGTTCTAGAGTTGGGACTGTCACTGTATTCTTCTGGTTTTTAGGATTCTCCCCAATTCCTCTGAAACTCTTGTTCCAATGTTGAGATCGGCTTTACAAGAAGGTTCTCTTTCAACCGGTGCCAAGCCTTTGAAGTAAGGATCAGCTAGCAGTCGTGCAAAAGGCGAAATGTCAGTGGGTGAGTCATTTGAGAATTTGAGTTCGAATGGCACAAGAAATTTCTTCCGCATTCCCGACAAGTACTTCCTTGGATTATCATTTTTACTCCTTGGATTTGTACGTTGATGCCCTGTCAGTTGTTAATCCTGTTTTATTATTTGCAGGCGTGATGTTGGCTTCTGTTAGCTCAGGATCAGGGCTCCTAGCTAATAAAGGGACTTCCAGCCTCGCATCTTTAAAATCCTCATCAAATACAACTGAACCAAAAAAGAGAGAGCAGTTTAAACTCTCTCAAGTAAAACTTTATAATTCTAGGATTTAAGAGCCATAACCCTGTTAAGTGCAATGCTGCAAGTCGAATCGTCTTAGGACTCTTTGTGCCTTCCTTAAGAAAATTTTCAATAAACCATTTCAGTGGCCCTGGTGTATTGTCTCTTTGATGCATGCTCTCATCATTAAATAATAAAAGATGTAAAACAGATGACAAAAGAGCAGCAAACGAAGCAACTTTTTGCTTCTTGCAATTTATATGTAATATCCAAGATGAATGTACCAAATTCCAAATAATCTCTCAACAAGATCACCAAAAATGAAAACTGAAACAATTCGAGTTTCACATTATCTTATAAGAACTTGCTTTCCGAAGGCCTAATAAACTAATTTCCTCAAGTTGGAGGCTCTCAATTCTGGAACCTTGTTATGAAAATGGATAAAACTATCTCTCTTCCAAAAAACCACCTCTAAAAGATATGAACTTCGTAACTTGGATGGTAGATTTTTAATCAAATAGAAATGGTGTTGTAATTTGAACTTGCATATCTTAACCTTATGATGGAGAACTATATACTCTGGTCTTAGGAATTGACTTGAATTTAGATACCTCACAATGATTGAACTTGAATTTTGAGGAATCTCTACTTAATTTGAACAACTTTAATCCAAACAAGCTGAATCCAAAAAGCTATGAACCAAATTGTTGGAGGACAAAAGTCTTGAAATCCACATGAAAAAGCCTCAATTACCATGAGCCCGGGGTCCGTCTCATGGAGAGAAAAACTTGAGAAGGACCAAAACCTTGATTTAAGGGGATGTAGTCATAAGAATCCACCTGAGATGTCTTTAAAGCAAAATGAACCTACACACACTCGTTAGTCACGATAGAAATTCACATAAAAGTATAATAGATAAAATACAAAAAGAGATGGAATCTTAAGGTCAAAAATTAGGGTGCAACAATACTATTCACAGATATTGTGATTATACCTTTCATTCAAAGCCATTATTGGATGTCTGGTATCCTTTTTATCCAACGCCAGTTTTATATGTCACCTTTGCTTATCTCTGTTTGATGTTTTTTCTAGATTTAGTCATTGTTCTGATGTTTTTCCAGAACTTATCTGACGGTTTTCCAGATATTCCTTTTGATTCTGATGGTTTTCCAGAATCTATCCGATGTTTTCCGAATTTGCTCTTTTTCTGATGGTTTTCCAGAGTGAGTCTTAGTTCTGATGTTCTTCCAAAATTTATCTGATGGTTTTCCAGATATATTCCTTCGATTCTGATGGTTTTCCATATATTCCTTTTGATTCTGATGGTTTTCCAGAATCTATCTGATGTTTCTCCGAATTTTCTCTCTTTCTGATGGTTTTCTAGAGTGAGTCTTAGTTCTGATGTTCTTCCAGAACTTATCTGATGGTTTTCCAGATATTTCCTGTGATTCTGATGTTCTTCCAGAATCTATCCGATGGTTTTCTGGATACGTCTCTTTCTGATGGTTTTCCAGATCGATTCTTTATTCTGATGTTCTTCCAGAACTTATCTGATGATTTTCCAGATATTTCCCTTTGATTCTGATGGTTTTCCAGAATCTACCCGATGTTTCTCCAGACTTGTTTCTCTTTCTGATATTTTTCCAGATTGAGTTTTGGTTCTGATGTTTCTTCCATAACTCCTTTGTTGCTCATCCGACACATTTAATGCTTTCCTGAATGTGTCGGATGTACGTATTCATCTCATGCTCTTATAGATGTTCTCATTTTGTTTCTTTGTCCTAGAGCTTATTCGACGTTTCTGAGTATCTCTGATGTGTTTCAGAGTTCCTTCGATGTTCTTCCGGATGTTTCTGATGTTTGTTTCTCCCTGTATATTTTCTGACGATTCCTAAAGATCCCACTCGATCTCTTCGTTTAAAGGAATGTTCCGAAAACTCCAGCACTTGTCGTTTACCTAATCCTACCGCCGTGTGGATCCTGTGTTACCGTTTCATCCTAAAGTGACAACTGGTCGTTCCTGCACCGGTTGATCCATCACTTTAGAATTCCCTAGTGTCGTGTTGTTTCACCAGTGCGTCGTTGTCCCCATTGTGGTTTGGTCGTCGCGTATGTCCCCCGTGTCGTCATGTCGTATGCATCCTTGCATTTATCATTCTCATCATACGCATCATATTAAAGTCATGGCATTGTCACCATTATAGTCGTTTCGTTTTGTCCATAGCATTGCATCTAAAGGCAAAATTTTTGGTTATCTGTATTTAAATCCCTTTCACCATGATTTCTCGAACCTTCATCGCTCAAATCATCTGGTGAAAGATATTTAAATAGGGGCAACAGTAATACCCCAAATTTTACCCTGAGATTATTAGGTTCATCTTGCATTCCATCTCATTTTGCATTGCATTATAACTAACCGCTAACCAGTTTGCTCAGTCGGTTGGTTTTGCAGGAAAAATCATACTATGGGCAATTTAATGTATGAAGGGAAAAAAGGTTTGCAGCCTGTTGACAATTTGTGAAACTGAGTCGTCATCAAGAGTTCTTCAAGTGGTTGGGGCTTCCATCTCCGAGTCATGTGATTTATTTTAGGACGAGCTGAATTTTACGGCGGTTTTGACGTCAGATTTCTCGTGACACAACACATCTTATTCAAGAGCCGAGATTCAGTCGTTAGTTGGACTTCAGAAATGTTGTTTGATTCCTAAACCATATGGAGCTGAATGTGTTGAAATATCAGTGGATTTGGGTTAAGTTGGTGCGAGAATGTGCTCTGAGGAATTTATTTTGACAGACTCACGTTTTCCTGCTTTCTGCTGGTCAACAGGCGATTTTAAAGGAACAATGTGATTTCAGTCCGCGTTTGAAATTATAATGAATATCTGGTGTTTCGATTATGACTGTTAGTTGAGCTGATTCAGGTTACCGGGTTAGAGTAGTCGAGATGTGGTTTGAATTTTCAATACGGAAGACCGTTCATTTTGCCGTTTAACTGAATTTCTCTGCTTATCTGTTCAAGTTAGTCATTTGAATTTAGTCATTTGAATGTAATTAGACAAGTTGGATTTAGTCAGGTGAATTTATTTGGATGAGTTTTAACCGGATGAATTTAGTCGGATAAATTAAATCAGTCGAAGTTATAAATTTAAGCAGATGATTTTATTTGGACGAATTTAGTCGGAGGAGCTCGATCAAATAAAGTTCATTAATTGGTTTTAGTTGTTTGAGCTTATCCGGTGAAATTTAGTCAGATAGATTTAATTAAATGAGTTTATTCGTTTAAGTTTTATTCGGAGATTTTAGTCTGAGTTTTATTCGAAGATTTTAATCGGAGATTGTAATGGGAAATTTAATTGGAAAAATGTGGTTGGAAAAATAATTTGAATTTATTCAATTAAATTCTATATTATTACAATATTACATTTATTACAAAATTAGAAAAAGAAGTATAATTACAAAGTACATTATTAATTCTTAAGAAAGGTCCTATTTTTCCTAAATCTGTCTTCTTCGCCGATTCTTCGATCTTGACTTTTCGAACCTGCAAAGAAAAATCCCCAACGGATCATACTTAAAGCCAAAATTTCAGCCATGGATTTCGCCGCAAACAACTTTTCCTAACAAGTCACAACAAATGAACCGTGGAAAGTCGCAACACAGCAGTTGCAGCTCCTGAGAAAAATCAGCAAATGAACCATCAAAATTGCAAAAACTATCGCAACAAATTAACAAAATCCAGGTCCAAAAAACAGGATAAAAGAAGAATATAAAGCAGCATCAGTTCTTCAGGAAGGGGTTTTTTTAAGAAGGAGTTTTAGAAAAACCCATGAGGCTTCATCGTTAACATCAAAAGAGCATAAAACATCATCATCAATAAATCGCAAACGGCGGCCGCGTGAACAACAGCAAATCTCCATCACTACCAACAGGGAACCGAAACCCACAGCCTCAGCTTAACATCACCGACCGAAACAACAACCGTGAACCACAATCGATTTCAACCGCTTTAAACTCGTAGAAGAATAGGTGAGCAATTTGGATGGGTTTCACGTTGTTGTTTTTTTTTTAAGATTTTATAAACCGAAAGAAGGGAAGGCGAACATTCAAAGAAGAAGAAAGGAAAAGTGAAAAAAGCTCCATGGAGGCCGCCGCCGCGAAGAAGAAGAAAATGGGTTTCCAAATACCCTAAAATGTTCAGCAAGAGAAACCGTATCCCTTCCCCTTTATTTCATAATCTTTCTTTGCTTTTCATTTATTTTATAAATTAATAATTTATTAGATTTTCATAAATGTTTCTAATTTTCATAATTTAGTTCAATTTTAATAGAAACTTTTAAAATTAAAAACCATCTTTTTAATCACAACACTTTTAAAACCACTTTTATTAATTAAAACCTTTAAATGTAAAACGTAAGTTAGTAAGTTAAAATCCATTTTTTTAAAAACAAAAAAGCTTAATTTAAAACTCATTTTAATTAAAACTTAGTTTAGAACTTATTTTAAAGTATTTTTACCAAAACTTAAAGTTAAAAAATTGAATTAAAAACTTTTTCTAAATTAAAACCTTTTTTAAATTAAAACTTATCTTTAAAACTTAACAATAAATTTTTTTTTTTAATTAAAACCAATTTAGTAATTACTTTGTTGATATTTTTCTTTTTCTGATCAAAAATCCTGAATTATTGTACATATTAATTTATAAACCTAAAAAAAGAAAATTTCTAAAATTTTAACTTGTGAAACTAAACTCTTTTATCATGCCTTCAGTTAATTTTCACCTGTTTCTTGAGATACGATTAACATTTGGATTATAGTTGCAATTTAACTGTTGCTCGCTAATTGTCCTATCAAAGTTGTACAACGCTTATGTTGTTTTCCACTGTTTCTCGGTTGTATAATTGCCAAATTCTCCGTACTTTTAATATTTCATTTATGGTTTGTAATTTATGCGAGGCTATTGTCGCTTTATTCCGTTATTTTTTTATGGTTGTAATTTACGCGAGTGATCGTCTCTTTGCACTTTTTTACTACTTTCATATTTTCCTCTATTTCATACTGCCGTTTAATTATTTTACATTATTTACCGTAAAGTCCTTCCGAAGTATTAGGTCTATCCGTTTGACCGCCGAGTCAATAGCCCTAACCTTTGAATATTTCAAAACCCTAATTTTCCTAGGCGTCCCGCCGTGGACGAATTTTCCCTTTACCCTAGCATTAGGTCAAGGAGTCGCCGCACTCCGTTTTAGGGTTTCCCGCCGTGGAATACCTAGTTTACCCTTTTCAAATCCAACTCTTTACAACGTAGAGATTGGAGTCTCCGTACTCCACACAAGCGCTTCCTTAATAACACTTATTCCCCGTTGAAACCTTGACCACAGTCAAGAAGTTTCTAACCTCCCTTTCGAGGGAAACTACGATTACTATGATTCCATCCCCTACCCCGGATACGTAGGCACAAGATGAGAGTCTTGGCGAGTAAACTTAGGACTAACCCTTAGGTTAATTTGTCACTTTCTAACCCTTAGCATATACCCTCAAGCAAATAATAAAGCAAAATAGTAAACTTTAAACAAAAGGTTCCTGTAGAGTACTACAGAAGTTTAGGGTGCTAATACCTTCCCTAAACTTAACCAACCCCTTACCTAGATCTCTCCCCGCATTGTGTTTACGATGCAAAAATTAGGTTTTTCCTTTCTTTGACCTTTCCTTCGGATAAATTAAATACCAGTTGTGAACTAAAGATGCGATTCAAATTAATTAATAATTTGATATCTTATTCTCACTATAACACATACCATCATAACTACTTTTCTCATTTTTTTCACCCAATTTTTCTCTTATCTAAGCACACCATTTAGACTGAAGTACAAAAACACCACCACAACAACTAGTGGAAGAAGCCTAGCCATCTGGGTCAATTATCACACGGGAAGCATTGCGGGTTGTTGCACCCCAAAATTTACCCAACCTTTTTCTACTTGGTTTATGTCTCATTGCATTTTTATAGCATTAGCATTTGCATACCATTTTTCATTTACAGGGGATTGGGAGAGGTGTGCCTAGCAAGAGGAGATCACCAAAGATTCTAAGCCTAAGCAAGAGGTCTTATTCAAGCAACCAAATGTTTATCATCATGAGAAGAAAGTCAAAGTTCTTTGAAAGAGCAGATGAATGAATATGGGTCACCTCCTATCTTGGAGGTCATGTAGAGATCATCAGAGGATATTGAGTCCATGGTTATGGATGGAGAATATTGTGGGAGCTCATTGAATGCCTTGAGGGTCATTGAGGAGCTTGTTCAAGTCATTATATCAAGTACAAGAAGCCACAGTCAAAGGTGGTGCAGATAGGGTTTTCATCTGGTCAACCCTAAGTCAACTAGGAAATTGAAGGAGATTAAGACTCATTTCCAAGTCCTTATGATCATGGAATGTTGTGTTGAGGCATCTAAGAAGTTGTGTCAGGATCAAATCAAGAAGAATCAAGGGTGTGAGAAGTTGCTAGGCTAGGGTTTCTAAGCTTGTTAGTGTAAAATCCCCTGTTTAGTGCCTAACTTCAAGACCACATATCTCAAGATACAAGTTTCACCTTATCTAGACCCCAACATGAAACTTGTATAGAATGTTCCTAGCTTTCTTTTGAGTACTATAACTCAAGTTATGATGATGACAAGTTATGGGTCCTCAGATGAATGTGATTTTGGTCAACAAAATTCAATCAACTTCCAAGACATTTTTGACCTAGAAGGATGTTTCTCCTCACTTTGACCCAAACATGAAAGTTTTTCCTTATGATCTTAGCTTTCCAAAAAGTACTAGAAGTCCTTCATCTTATTTGTAGAGCTCAAGATATGAGTCTTGCAAGGCAGGGGTATTTTGGAAAACTTTGATTATAGGCCATTTTGGTTATAGGTCATTTTCATGGCTTTGCACACTCCAAATGGAACTTTCTCCAACATCAAACTTGCACCAAATAAGCTCAATTTCATCACTAAACCATCACTTGTCATGGATTTGACTTGTATGTGAAGTATGGTGAAGAAAATCTCATGAAAAAAGTACTTAAAAGCCATAGTTGGATTAAATTCATTTTGCACCATATAATGACAAGTTTGTGCATTTTTTGAGTGCCTTGAATATACTAAACACAATTCCAATATCAGAATTGAGTTTTGAGGTCATTTTCATGTGTAATTTCATGGTTGCTTCATGTATAAGGCACACATCCAAAATTCACCACAAGATTGTTTCAAGGGATTAATCTCATCCCTCTGATCAGAAGGAAGCATAGGGAAGCTAGCTGAACCAAAGCAAGGGCTATTGGAGCCAGAATTCGTGTGCAATTTCAAGCTTCAAAACTCAATTATGGATTTTTTCAATTAATGATAACAGGACACAATTGGGCCTCCAATTATGCTCAGATCCATTGAATATAATCCTCAGATGATTCACAAATGAAAAAGAAGGTGATTTGGATCAGAATTGTAACAGAATTCAGTTGCACGAGTGAAGGAAAAAGTGGAAGAATGAAGTCAAAATTCAAGGCAATTCAATCCAATTGAAGGTGATAGCAGGCTCCATTGAAATCAAGACCTAACGGAGGCACTCCGTTAGGTAAGGTTCCATTCACAATTTCTCTCTGATCATGCATCAATCATGCGCCATTTTCATGTATTATTGAAGCCCTATCATCATAGGCCATTTCTGGCTTGGTTTGATAATTGTTCTTGATGATTCTTGAATTATGCTCCAAACTGGTTTGATTCGTTTTACACAATTATTGAGGGATAAATTAGTTTGAACCCTAGATTCTTAACCTGCGCAAGGAGAGGATTGGAATGGTATCAAATTTTAGGCGTTTTGGTTAGGTTTAGAGGAAGCCACTGTAGCATGGTTGAAGGTTGAAGATGACCGGAGAAACCAGAGCCACCGTCTGGCTCGTCCTCTCTGGTATCTGTGTTTTAATCTCAGGTGCCAACGTGTATGACCACATCACCCCAAGACTTGTTGACTAATCCTGATCCAATTGCCACAATTTAATCCTGAGCGTTTTGACTAATTGACTGCCACATTCGATTAATGAAATGGGGCGTTTTATCCCCACTCAGATTTGGGTGGATCCTGGGCCTAATTGATACTCACACCCCCTGCGTGCTTGGCCCACTGAATGAACTGCATGTATTTGCTATTTGTCACCAACATTTTTCATTTTATTTTCTTTTTCTTCTTTTTCCATCTTATTTTCAGTTGTGATTTTAATTTAAATAAAATACCTCTGATGATGATAATAATCCAAAAAAATATTTTCTAGACATTTTAGAATGTTAGTTGATTTTAGAAATTTTTCACTTAATTTTTTAAGTCATTTTCCAATTAAAAGTGATTTTTCATTTTTGAGGTATCTTAAATGGATTAAAAATGCATCCTTTATGATTTTGATTTTATTTCTTGATGGATTCCTCATGTTAATGGCTAACTACTTTTGCTCCTATTCTTGACATGTTAAATGATTTTCTTGGACAATTTTGCCCCTGCTTTGAGGAATTTTGGTTAGGGTTTTAGGCTAGTCTCTATGACCCTCGATTCACCCTTGCATTTAGGGTATCTCTATGATTTTCACCTCTGTTTGCATAGTTGTGTTTGGACTTAGTATCCATAATTTTGACCCCTGGTTCCTAACACCTTAGGGGCCATCTAGGATTTTATTTTGCATTTTTTGGACATGTTTTCTATTTTTAGGGTAATTTCCATTTTAGGCTATCCTTGTGTGATGTTTATCCTAATGCATGAGCTAGTTTGTGTTCTAAATGGTCTTTGTGCATTAATTGAGCCTCTAACTCTTGTGGATCCATGTTATAGACATATTGAGGTGTTTGTATGTTCAATTATAGGTCCAAATTTGGTTTTTAACTTGTTCAAGTTTGTGCATCTTTTAGAGTCTTCAATTAGGTTTCACATGATGTATGTTTTGCATTCTTACATGTTTTAGCTTGCATTTCCTCTTGATATGAATTCTTTTGCTTTTGTGCACCCTTCTCTCTCTCCCATTTTTGTCCCATGATTAAAGGACACCATTTGAGATAGCTTAGTACCTCCTGTGGAGGTACTTGAAGCACGTCTTAGATGGTGAACTTTTAGGACACTTCTTGTGCTTCTTTTGCACAAATCATGATGATACTTTGGTTGAATGATATTTGGGACACCATCTTTGTTTTCCTTTCTTCTTTTTATCCCCTTTAGGTTTATGTTTCATTCTACTTCCATGTTGATGGCCTTAGGGTATGTTTTGCATTCCTTTGTGAATTGTTTTGTGGATTGTTATGCATTTTACCTTATGCATTCTTTCTCGTCCTTTCTCTTTGCATTCATACACATGCTTGAGGTTGAGATGAGCTTGTGGAGGCCTTTTCCCCACACTATTTTCCTCCCTCACTATCATTCTAAATGTGCATAAGATGTTTGCATGTTTACATATTACATATTACATTTGGTTTATGCTTTCCTTCTTCTTCTCCTTTCATTACCATGCTCCCTTAGGATTTCTAATCTCCTTGTTTAAGGATGATTATGATAGACTCTAGGATTCAAACCATGCATGACAACATTAGGTAGAATTCCCTAACCTCAACCATAGGGCTATTTTGCATGACAACGACTAGGTTTGAATTAGTCTCCCTTTAGTTTGCCCTCTCTTCCTCTCATCTTCAAATCATTTCAAAACATTTAATAAAGGCTATCAAATGTTGTGCGTTACAAGCCTTAAGTACTTGGAAAATGATGATTGGGTGGTTGCATCTCAATTTTCTAGAGTGTTAGCGTATGTCCTTTGGACGATATGCGATGCATTCGCTCCTAGGTCATAGTCTTTAGTGCAACATGAATTACAAACAATTCAAAAAACACTTCTCCTTAAAAGACACAACAAACAAATGATTAAACTTCATTTTTTTAATTGGGGAACCTTAATAATGGAAAAACTTTTCATAAATGAGAGTTTCGTTAACTCTTAGTTCTACCGCAAACAGGGAACGCCTAAGTCTCCAATGGTCGAGCTGCGCACACCTAACTGCTACAACTAGTTGTTAACCCTACTCAGGTAAAACATTTGAACCAACCAGTGTTCTTATTTAGCCCGAACTACGTCCGCTCTAATTTCTCATACTAAATGAGAATACGTAGGCACGAGACGGCGATGTATCGGCGAGCAACCTTTCCCTACTTTCATCCGTAGTTATTCGAACTACGTTGACTCTGACTTTCCCATTGCACGAGGGAATACGTAGGTACAGAGCGGTGATGCTCTGCCGAGTCATTTTTTATTTTCTTTTGTCCCAAACCTTTAGCGTAGATAGTTTCAATCACCCTTTTAGATAGATAACAAGTGTGGATCCCGTCGAGTACGACGGACGTGAGGGGTGCTAATACCTTCCCCTTGCGTAACCGACTCCCGAACCCGAGACATGGTTGCGATGACATGTCTTCTCCCGTGTTTGTCAGGTTTTCTTTGATCGTTTCCTTTTCCTTGTTGGGATAAATCACGAACGGTGGCGACTCTTCTGTCATTGTAGGCTCCCTTTTTCACAGTAGCGACACGGGTGAGGAGGCGTAAGAAGTAAAAGAAGAAAAAGTGTTTGCCAAATAAAATGTACTTTTATGACTCCAATGAAAGGAGTGAGGAATGGGTGCCTGGCTAGGAGGATTTCGCTTGTGCTAGAGGTTACATTTCAGATCTTGGCAAGATTATGTAATCTTAGAACAATGTAATCTTCCCCATTAATGAAAAAGTTTCCTTTTTGCAATGATTATGACTATTAGTGTTTGATATTTTTCTGAATGTATATACTCATAAAAAATTCCCAAAATAAAATAAATGTATGCAAATAATAACCTCACAAAGATAATATCACACTTGTATCATAAGATACTAGCAATTCCCAAATAAATATAGCTTAAGACTTAAGCATGCACGAACAACCACAAGACAGATAACTATACCATGAATGAACAAGAACAAATAATAGCATATATTGAATGAGCAAAAATATTAATCAAAAAATAAGTTTAGAAGAAACATAAAAAGAAAGGGTTCTTAAAGCCCAAATGCTAGGGTTTTTTCAACAAATCTAATAAATCCCTAAGATATGCACACATAGAATCTTGTCTGACATTCGTAAACCATATCTGTCATCCATTTCCTTCTGCTTGTCAACCATAGCTTGTTATGACGAGACAATTGAATCCAAATTCTTCTCCAAAACCTCTTGTCTAGAGCATGATGACTCAAAAGTTGCTTCCTTTAAATTATAAATGGTTGATGCCTCTGAAGTCTGAATAGAATCCCATTTAGCAGAGTATGTTATGGGATATGTTCCACCAACATTCAGAGCTTCTAAATCATCCAAAGGTTCTGAGAAAACTTCTTTAGAAGTACTAGGTGCTTCAGACACAATAATCTTCAAACCAACCATAACCTCTACAGCTTAAACTTTAGTAGATTTCAGTCCACTAGTAGTAGAAGCCTCTTGGTTCTCAATAATAATAAGTTTTTTAGGCTTCAAACACTGATCCAACATCACAGATGCCAAAAGTTGAGCACACTTCAAGCTAGGCCCAATTGACTCTTTATGAACAAGGACATATGTAATCTTTTTCTTTCTAATCAAGGATGCACCTACATAATCTTCTTCTTCCTCTTATTCCTCTTCCAACTTTACCAATTTCCTCAATCTCTTCTTCCTTCTAGGCCTTCTGATATGGCAGACACATAAGCAACCTTCTGAGGGGACTTTCCACTCCTGGTTTTGGAAGGCATTAGTTCAGTAGCAACAATGACTTCCTAAATTTCTTTCTCAATCTTCATCTGATGAACATATTTCTTCTTAGAGGGTTTCTTGAATCCACGTGCTTTCTCTTGTTATAAGCCTTAAACACTTTAATAGGATTGTCATGAATATCTTTGAATCTGATTGCATCTCCTTCATTAAAAGATTGAATGATGAATTTCTTGATTACTTCAGGATTATCCAGCTTGGTGATGATAGGATAATCCTCAAGATAGTCAGAATTGGTACATCTAACACAGAGAGGTACCTTTGAAGCAACAATACTTCCTTTCTTCAAAAGCTTCATGTTGCCAAGAACAGAAGCAGATAAGATATTTCCATAAGTCTCCTCCATATCCCCATTATCATGCATGTGTTTTAGGGCATCAATTAGACAACCCTGAAAAAACAATTCTAACAAAAGTCTAGCATAAGGAACATTCTTCTTGCAAATCTTTGTGCT
Source organism: Lathyrus sativus (assembly GCA_963859935.3). Lineage (NCBI taxonomy): Eukaryota > Viridiplantae > Streptophyta > Magnoliopsida > Fabales > Fabaceae > Lathyrus > Lathyrus sativus. Next base: position 469,842,238 of record OZ012738.1, read on the forward strand.
ATCTCTGATTGCTTCACGCAGATGATGGAAAATGTAGGCAGACTGATTTATCTTATCTTCACTTTTCAAGTAGAAAAGGAAGTGTTTGTGATCCCATGAAATCTGATAAGTACTTCCTTCTATAGGAAATATACAACCAATAAGAATCTTAAACAAAATCCTGAATTCATTCTTCAAGTTCTTAAACTTTCCAAAGTCAGAGGAACAAAGTTTATTAGAATTCTCAAACAGACTCCACTGGATTCCATCTTCTTCAAGACTATTGTCTTTGGTAGCTACCAAAAACCTTCCAGAGTTTGGAGCTCTCAAAAGTTTAGCAATAGTCTTTTGAGTGATGACCACATCAAAACCCATCACAACAGACCTGATTTCAACTTCTTCAAACTTCTTCAAACCAACTTCTTCTCTACTCTTCCTCTTCAAAGAATTATTCTTCACCATCAGAAGTCTAAGTTCATCAGATGCAGAAGATTTATGAAACACTTCTTCCTGACCTATAAATCCTTCACAAGATGAGGATAGTGTTGCACCCCAAAATTTGACCAACATTTATTTACCCATCAAGTGTTTGAAGGTTGACACCTTCATCAGAAAACTTAAGAGACCCTTAGAGAAATTGGTTGAAACCAGAGTTGTGTGCCTCATAGCTTGAGAGTTGTGGAAGCTCAGATGATTCTGAGACTATGAGAATGAACTTGAAGCTTTTAGAAGGTTTATGAGATGTCTTGATAGCCATCATGAAGCCCAGAGAGGTCATTATGCAAGGATTCAGAAGATTCAACCATGAATGGTAGAATTAGGGTTTTGACTGGGTCAACCCTGAGATAACTGAAGATTTGGGGAAGGTTGAGACCTAATCCAAGGGCCATGAGATCATGGAATGATTTATTGAGATACTATAAGGATGATTCCTAGGCCAACTCATCATGATTGAGGAGTTTGAGAAGTTTTGAGTTAGGGTTTCTAAGGATGGTCAGTGAAAAAACCCTAATTTGATCCCTATCTTCCAAGCAGTTTTAGCTCAAGATGTGATTGATATCTCATCTTCCCCACAACATGAATGTTGTAGAGCTTGTTCTTAGCTTTAATTTGAGTGGTAGAAGTCCTTGATAGGAGTTGCAGAGCTCAAGTTATGGTTTGGACAAATTACAGGTCAGCTGAGGTGTGTGAATCTGGGTCCTTGAAAGTCACCCAACTTGCAGACAACTTTTGCCCTAGTAGGATGACTCCTATGATCTCTTGGTAAACATTAATGTTGAATAGCATCTTCTTAGCTTTCTAGAGAGTACTATAAGTCCTTGATAGGATTTGTAGAACTCAACTTATGGTTTGAACAAGACAGGGGTATTTTGGTCATTTGGAAGTTATAGGCCATATCTCCTATTTCCAAGCCTCAAATGAAAAAACTCAAAACATAAAAGTTGTTCAAAATGGGATTTTAAGCCTAGAAAAGAAGTAATGAGTTATTGAAAAAGCTTGTAGAAAGGATTTTCATGATTGGGTAAAAATGACCTAAAAATGGCTTATAAGTTGAAAAAGTTGAAATGAAAAATTGGTTTGAGAGATCTACAAATCCAATATGGGTCATTCAATATACCAAATTGATTCCCAACATCATTCTAAAGACAATGGTTTAGCCACATTTTTGAGTTTAGGCTTAAAAATTGGACTTCCTTTGTAAATGTGTTTCTTGCATCTTAAGGCACCAAAAGGAAAAGTAAGGAAATGCTACATAAGGGTTTGTAAGGCCTTGTTTTCATATCATAATATCATGTGAGGAGAAATTAAGTGGGATTGCATGGTTTATCATGAGATGGCATGAGATTTACTAAATATAGAAAATTCAAATTCTCATTGCATGATACATTCTAGAAACTTCTTGGAAGGTTCTCAAAGCTTCCACACATTTCCATTGACATCTATATATGCCCTAGAGATGATCCATGCCCTGGTTGGTGACTGATTGTGCTTGCATACCATAGTTTGATTCCATAACTCCATTGTGCATTTTGATTTCAAACTCCATTAAAACTTCATCAATCATCATAATTCTTGTTATCATCATCTTCTACCATCATCATAGAGAAATTGGCAAGCAAGAACCAGAGGAATTAGTGGCTGGCTCGTGTGATCCAAAGCTTCCCTCCAATTTGCATGAAGGTGTGGATAGAGTGATTCAAGAGGATTGAGCAAGAACCATTGCAAACAGAAGCACTAGTAGCCATTGAAGATCACTTGAGGCAAGTATCAAGGCTTGAATTGAAGGCTAACCACCATTGCCATCATCACTTGCAAGGTATGCAACTTCATTCGAATCCCACTATTTATCCATTGTTAGATCATGTGGTTAGGATATATGTGATAGAGACCATTAGGGGATGATTCATGAGTAGTTTAAGGGCTGTTCTTGAAGGTTGGTTCCATGGTAGTTTCTGTTCATCGATCAAGAACTCACATGTCCGGGCGTATTAATACTAGATACCATGTTTAGAATGCTTCCCATAAACTGTAGATCATGCTAGCATAGTTTCAACAAGAATGGTGATCATGCATATCAGATGAAATTCAGTGGTACCCAAGACTTTCAGCGATCGGGTTTGGTTTTGGGGAGAGTTTTAGACAAAATCACGTGCCTGGTCGTGTAGAGGGAGAAAAATGGAGCAAGTTTCCTTTTTACAAAAGTGGATTTGAGCAAGAAACGAGAGAGAACGAGGCAATGGAAGTTCATGCATGGGAGCTTCATATTCATGGAAATACCAGCAAACCCTAGTCTTCATGAAGAAGACGAGCCGTGTGCGTTGATCTGCAGGACTGGTTTGACTAAAACGCGCATCCAACGGCCAATATTTGAAACGAATTGAGAGGGAAATTTGGTGCCTTAAGCGCACAGTTTCATTTAGTTGCCCATTCTGGGCTTAATGAGCATGCTACTATCAACACCCCCAGTACACGACCCATGAGAAAATGAACTGCATCCATTTACTTTCTACACCGTGCCCCTTTTTATTTTCTTATGATTTACTTAATTAATTTCTGATTCACAAACTGGGCCCTGCGCTTTCCTAATCACACCCCCCATTCCTGGGCCCATCATAAAATGAACTAGGCGTTCTACTGTTCTCACCCCCCCATCCCCTTTTAATTCATTTCTTTTATTTTTATTTCTTTTAATTCTCTTGCATTTTATAAAATCCATATAAAATTGAAAATTAATATTTTTCACTCCTTGTTTTTTTCACATATTCATAATCATGTTTAGAAAAATGTAAACAAATAAAATTCCATTTTTATTTTTCTTTTAATATTTTTAGTATATTTTCCATTTAAATAGTCTTTTTAATTGATTTTAGTTGATACTCAATTTTGTATAATTTCTTTTAGGGCCTTCCCTTAGGATTTTTGAACCATTCTTTTTGGCATAGTTAGATGTTGAATCATAGATCATATAAGATTTAATTCACAATTTGTAGATTAAAATTTGATTAGTTTGTTTAGGCTAGCATTAGTGTACTCAAATTAGGGTTTTAGGTTGCATAAGTAGATCTCAACAATTTTGTTTTGGGATTTATAGGCCAGATTAGTGTATGGGGAATATATGGGTTAAGGGTAAGTATGTATAGAGTCCCCTAGAATTTTGCTAGAATATTATATGGTGTTTTAGTACTTTTAACTGATTTTTGAATGTATGGTTAGTATGTGTGTTGCTTAAGGGCATAGTTTGTATTGTTTTGCTTTCTTTTCTTCTCCTTTGAGTGTGTGAGCCTTGAAGATTGAGTTGAAGACCTTGTGGATCATCATTGAAGACTTTGAAGACTTTGAGGAGGAGCTTAGTGTTAGCTTTTGTTTGTTCTGTTTATAGGATCATAAGTACATAGGTAGAGCTTTAGATAGGATACTTCCATCCAATAAACAAGGAGTGTCTTGTTCACCTCCTTCCTTCTCTATGATATAAAGTCCCTTAAGGGTATTCACCTCTCTCCTTTGGAGGGATTAGTGACCTTGCCCTCTGAGGTAGAACTTTGAGAGAACCTTTCCCTTTGATGTTAAGTCCTCAATGGCATCCTTTGGAAGTCAGGGAGCACTTTAACATCCTCATCTCAACTTGTTGACTGAATCTTGTTTGATGGAGCATTTGGGTTGTTGAAGATAGCAATGAAGAGTATTGAAGATTTGATTGAAGATCTAAAAGCCATTGAAAATAGAAGCTGAAGCTTTGAAGATGATGATTCCTTGGAGATTGTTGAAGTCTGAAGACTTTGTGAAGATCAAGTTGCTACCTGAAGATCCCTGAAGATAATGAAGCCTGAAGGTGGAGCTGGTCAAAGAAGCTGAAGCTTAAGGGAGAAGGCGAGTTGATACTCATGTTGTAAGGTTGATACCTGGAAAGCAGTTGATGATTGAAGTCTGAAGACTGAGTTGCTGCTAGAGGAGCTGAAGCTTTCTTCTGTTTTTCTTTTCTGTATTGTGTGTTTTGTTTGATTTGTCTGTTGCATTAGAATAAGTTCATCTAGAATAAGTAGAATCTAGGAGCATAATTGCATTAGAGGTTGAGTTGCTCCCTCTGCTTGTATTGTTATTGCGTGGCTTTGCTTGCGGGTATTCGGTAGAGCCCAGCTCCCTTGCCCATGTGGTTTGTTTGCCTGATGACATTTCATCTCTTTTTTTCTGTATGATTGCAGTTTACTGTTTATTGCTTGATAGCATGTTGTTTATATTTCAGTATGATTACTGTTATTTCATGACTGGCTTGAGGTCGAGACGAGCTTGTGGAGGCTGAAGCCCCACACACATTTCCTCCCTCACTTGCATTGCATGCATTTTACTGTTAAGCTGGTGCTTTGTCTGTTTTGGCGTATCATTGACATGATCCCTTAGGGCTCTCATTTCCTTTGATAAGGATTTGATGATAGACTTTTAGGTTGAAACCTATGCATGACAACATCTAGGAGTTCCCTGTTCAAACCTCAACCATAGGATGAATCCATGGCATGATAACAGTAGGACTTGATAGTCTCCCTCCTAGTTGGGCCTGTTCTCTTCTCATCTCAAAACAGTTTAAGATACAGTAATCATGAATGATTTCTTTCGTATGTTACGTGCCTTAAGCTATCTGAGAAAGGATTGTGGGAAAGCTTCTTTTCCATAGTCTGGATGTTTAGTATGGCACCCTTTGGGTGACATGCGACGCATTCACTCTCAGATCATAGTCTCTAGTGCGGTTGAAATTGCAAACACAATAAAAAACACTTCTTTCGTAAAACAGGAAATAAACCGTAGTTTCCCGAACTACGTGAGCTCTGATCTCTCATGCCTGTTGAGAGTACGTAGGCACAAGATGGCAAAGTCTTGGCGAGCTACCTTCCCCCATAATCCTTCGTAGGCCGAACTACGTTGACTCTGATTTCTCATTCTCTGATGAGAATACGTAGGCATAAAGCGCGATGCTTTGCCGAGTCATTTTTCTTTCCTTTTTTAGCCAGCCTTGATAGGTAGATAGATTATAACCAACCCGTCAGATAAACACAACAAGCGTGGATCCCATCGAGTACGATGGACGTGAGGGGTGTTAATACCTTCCCCTTGCGTAACCGACTCCCGAACCCAGACAATGGTTGCGATGACCTTGTCTTACCCTTTTTCGTCAGGTTTTTCCGATCGTTTCCTTTCCCGCTCTGAGGGATAAATAACGAAAGGTGGCGACTCTTCTGTCATGCTGGCACCTTATTTTCGCGCAAGCGACAGCTGGCGACTCTGCTGGGGACTTCTGACAGTTTCCTAGGGATCCAACGTCCCGAAAGCGAGTCAGTTTTGGGATCCAACGTCCCTTAAGAGAGTCAATCCTACCGCTTGTGTGTTCGCTTGTTGGGTTGCGTTTATTTATCGCATTTTTACTTCTCGCACTTTATTTCCCGCATGTTATTTTCAGTATAATATGATTATTTGTGCTGTTGTGGGGTGGGAGTTCTGATGAGTGAGAAGCCAGACCCAGGCTTGAGTGCACTGTAGACTTAGAGTGGAAATTAGTGGGCGCGTGCTTGCTTTGCAGGCACTAGTGTCTCATGAAATCCACGCTCAGACGAGGTTCATCCGGTTGGCTTCACTTTCGACCCTTTGGGTTGAGACGGTTGCTGGTTTGGTGGATTGTCGACTCTGGGGACCGATCATTTGTGATTCAGCTAAGTGAGGCCTCTTCAAGACTTGATGATGCCACTCCTTCTGGGAATCGTATCATCAGTGTTGAAAGTCTGTGACGCTGATGAACGCATAGGATGTCGTACCTTGAGTCAGTTTAGGTCCATACCTGTGAGCGGGATTGGGTTTATTGCAGGAAACTTAGACCTTCAGACTACCTGGTTTTCTTGACAGTGAATCAGTTATGTTGGTACCATGGTTCTCAGTTGCAGACTCGTCTGTTCTCGACAGAGCAAGATTTTGATCAGAGGATCTTATCGTCGGGTGCTTGTCTGTTCTTGATAGAGCAGGTTTTGACCAGAATATTGTTATCAGTGGTTTGTTCTTGATAGGGCAGATTTTGAGTGGGGTATGAAGATCTCATCAGCAGATGTTGTTTGTTCTTGATAGAGCAGATTTTGAGTGGGGTCTGAAGATCTCATCAGCAGATGTTGTTTGTTCTTGATAGAGCAGATTTTGAGTGGGGTCTGAAGATCTCATCAGCAGATGTTATTTGTTCTTGATAGGGCAGATTTTTGATTTGGGGTCTGAAGACTTCATCAGCAGATATCTCCTGGTCACGCACCCGGGGTCCTTATTATCAGGCACTTATTCTTGACAGAGCAGAATTTTGATCTTGGTCCTATCAGATGGTTATTCTCAACAGATCAGATTAGTGGTCTTACACCGGGGTTTTCTTCTCATCAGTGATTGTTGATACAGAAATCTCCACAGCAGCTATCCGGATATATTACTGCATGCCTGCATTTTGCATTAGTTTGCATGTTCATTTGCATTCCATTAACGTGTGCCTGTGTTGCAGGTACCATTTCCCCGATTCAGGATTTCTCGCCTCTTACTGTGGTACTATGGCCTCTCTCAGGAAGACTGTTGCGTACAAATTCCCGACTCCTGATGTGTCGAAGTTGACTGGGTTGATAGCTCTGGCAGGGGATTCTGTGAAGGATAGGTTCAGGAAGTCTTATGGCAGGTTGCTCAGTCTGGTTTGCAAACCTTCTACGTCCGAGTTGAATGGGTTACATGCTCTTCTGCAGTTCTATGACCCTCCTCTGAGGTGTTTCACTTTTCAGGACTTCGTTCTCGCGCCGACGCTGGAAGAGTATGCTGATTTGCTGGGTGTGCCTATCAAAAGGCAGATGCCTTTTGTCCACATGGATGCTGAGCCTGATCTGGCTGGTTTAGCTTCTTCACTCCATTTGGGCGCCTCTGAGTTAGTAGTGACGAGTTGGAACAAGGTTCCTGGGTTCTCCTTGCAGTTTCTGATAGCTAAGGCTCAGCAGTGTGCTAAGGACAAATGTTGGGACGCATTTAATGCCATCCTTGCTTTATGCATATATGGCATTATCCTGTTCCCCAACATGCCTGATTTCGTAGACTTTGATGCATTTCACATCTTCGCCTCAGGGAATTCAGTCCCTACTCTGATCGGGGATGTCTATCACTCAGTGCATTACAAGAATGAGAACCGGAGAGGGAAGAATGTATCATGCTGCGTACCGTTGCTGTACAAATGGTTTGATAGTCATTTGCCCAAGAGAGGTTCTTTCGGATTGTCTGCAGCCACAGCTGAGTGGCCTGAGCGTCTGATGAGTTTGTCTGCAGAAGATATTGATTGGTTCGTTGACAGAGACAGGTTAGGCACCGAGGTGATCTTCAGTTGTAGTGGGTTTCCTAATGTACCTCTGATAGGTAGGAAGGGTTGCATCAACTACAATCCGTCATTGCTAGTTCGTCAATTCGCATATGCTTTGAGGACTCCACCGAAGGAGGAGGAGGTACAGGAATCTCTGTACCTCACGGGTACTCTAGAGGGGGATTTGTTGTCCAAGCTTCAGCGTGCGTGGAACAGTATCAGCAAGAGGGGAAAGCCTTTGTTGGGAAAGAGCAACAGCCAAGCCTACCCTCCTTATTCAGATTGGATCAGAGCCAGAGCCAGCGCTATAGGGATGTCATTCCCTCGTGTCAGACCAGAGAGTCCTCCACCAGTCGAAGAGCCTACCACTGTGTCCATTCATCAGCACAACCAGGTATTAGCTGAGCGGGATGAACTGAAGCGGGCGAACGCAGAGTTAGAGAAGGGGTTAGCTCAGCTTCGAAGTGAACGGAACGAAGCCGTGCATGCTCTCAAAAAGCAAACAGAGTCGGTGAACCAACTGGGTGCAGACTTGGCAAAGCAGATTGCTGATCGGGAACGCTTGGGTCAAGACTTCAGGGTTGCTAATGATGTACTAGCTACGAAGAAGCAGCATCTGGAGGAGGCATATCGGAGGATATCTAAGTTCGACCAGCATTGGAAGACCTCCCTGGCCACCAGGAAGGAGCGAGAGGACAAGCTGATGCTGCAGATTTCTAAGCTGGAAGCCGAAGTCAAGGACAGTGAGCGGAGGTTTGATGAAGAGACCGCCCGCAGGTACGCCGCCGAAAGCCGTCTCAACAAAGCTCTTGCTAACCTGAAGGAGCATAAGCTGATGTTTGAGTCTAAGAAGCGGAAGCTGGAGGATTGCTTTGGCGAAGAAGCTTGGGAGAGTTCAGTTCAGGGGCTTCAGCATACCATCCTGCAGAGGGAACTACTCGTCGAGGGGTTGCTCACTTTGCCAGATCATCCAGAGACGAAGAAGTTATTAGCAGAGTATCGCGCCCGTGGCCATACTTGACTAGTTGTATTCCTGTTGTTTTGATCTTTGATGTATGCTGACCATCACCAGACTTGTTGGCTGAGGTCATGCTGTTGACTTGTTTTGTACTCGCTGATACTGTGTATTGCCTTGACAGGCCTTTCCATATATATATGAGATTGATGTTTCCATGATTGGGCTCGGATTTCTTCTTCCTCTTATTACTATCACCATTGACACTAAGGCACTAGGATCGGGGGAAAATCTCCCACGCACACAGACACACGCATGCATCTGCATGAAGCATATTTGCATGGCGTATATCTTGTTGCTTTTCCCTAACCTTTATTGTTAACAGGTTTTTCAGGTTCACAGGTTCCGAGCTGTCTCCGGTTTCCAGGATTGATCAAAGACTCATCCACCGCTACTCAACTCGCGCTAATCAGACAAGGATCATGGACCAGGTGCAGTCAGATGTTCAAGAGCTCCGTGAACGGATGGATCGCTTTATGGAACTGATGCAGGTGGTCGCTAATGGTCAGGACCAACTTCGTACTTTGGTTCAACCTCTGATCTCCAGGGTTGACAGCAATGGCATACTGCACGGCGGGGCTGTGCCTACTCCTCCTCCAGTGGACGCTCCACAGAATGTTGTTCCTGTTGTCGGGGGCAACGGCAGTGCTAACGGCAATCTGATGACTAATATCGGACTCAATGCGGCAGGCGTCGGTAATGGTAGTCTAGGAGCCAATGTTAACATAGGGCCGGTCAACGGCAATGCTGGTGTCGGAAACCTGTTGGTGCCTCAACCGTGGCTTGAGGACCATCAGGATGACGTGTTTTCTCAGAGAGGTGTAGAAGCAGAGTTGAATGCTGAAGCTCGACTCAGGTTCAAAGCGCTGGAAGACAAGATGAGGGACATTGAAAATCAGAACACATTGGGCGTCGATATGTCCAAGCTCGGGTTAATTGCTGATTTTAAGGTGCCGCATAAGTTCAAGGTGCCTGTCTTTGAGAAGTATAAGGGTACTACTTGCCCCCGGGTCCACCTCCGATCTTATTATAGAAAGATGTCCGCCTATTCTGACGATGAGAAGTTGCTGATGCACTTCTTCCAAGATAGTCTTTCTGGTCCATCCCTCGAATGGTATATGGGCTTGGAGCCCACTACAGTGCGCACGTGGAAAGATCTCGCTGAAGCGTTCGTCCTCCACTATCAGTACAATAGCGACCTGGCTCCCAACCGAGTTCAGCTCCAGAATCTTTCACAGCGAAGCAATGAAAGCTTTAAAGAGTATGCCCAGCGGTGGCGTGAATTGGCTGCTCGGGTTCAACCGCCGATGGTTGAGCGCGAGCTAGTGCAAATGTTCGTGGCTACCCTTCCTGGAATCTACTATGAAAAGCTGGTCAATGGCATGTCTGGAACATTCTCGGCTCTCATCACTATGGGCGAGCATGTTGAGAACGGTATAAAGATTGGAAAAATTCAGGGCGAATCATCCTCAGCTGGAGGAGGTAGTAAGAAACCTTACGCTGGCAAGCGTCGAGAAGGGGATGCAAATGCTGTCACTAATGCTCGGAGAAAGGGCAAGGGCCCTCAACAGCAGATTGCTAGCATAAATATCCCAGCTGTTCCACCGCAACAGCAGCAGCAGCAGCCTCAGCAGCAGAATCAGCAGGGGTATAGGAAATATTAGAATCGGGCTCCTCTGGCAAATCGTCATTTTGAAGCTCCACCTATGTCGTATGCGCAGCTTCTGCAAACGTTGCTTCAGCTTCAGCTAGTTCAAAAGAGGACGTTGGCTCCCTTAACAGGGGCACCACCACCGGGGTATGATGCCAATGCTACTTGTGATTTCCATACTGGGGCACCAGGTCATACGATTGAGAACTGTAAAGCTTTCAAGCACAAAGTGCAGGACTTGGTGGACGCCAAGGTCATTAACTTTTCTGATAACGTGCCCAACGTTACCAAAAACCCTATGCCTCATCATAGGGGAGGCGGAGTGAACACCGTTATCACAGAGGAGAGTTCAGACTTGCTGACTGATGTCGAAGACTTGAAGACGCCGCTTAGTTTTGTCAAGGCTAAGTTGCTGAAGAAAGGCTTTTTCCCTGGATGCAGAGAGTTATGTATGGCTTGTGCTACACCTCCTGATGGGTGTGAGCAGCTGGTAGAAGGTATCCAAAGTCTGATGTCTGAGGGTATTTTGCAGTTCAGCCGGAGCGTTGAAAGAGCATCAGGGGAGGTCGTGCTGAAGCAAGCAGATGAAGTTGCCACCATTACCATTCCTCGTCACCCTATTACTATTTCTGCGCCCCGACCACCTACAATTACTATCACCAGGGCCGGGCCAATCCCATTCGAAAGCACTAACGCTGTTCCATGGCATTATGGCGCCGAAGTTTATTGCAATGGTCAGAAGTTAGAGCTGGAACCGTACGGATCGACTGTGCAGAATCTTGCCGGAGTCAGTGGCATTACTCAAAGCGGTAGAGTGTTCGCACCAGCAGAGGTTTCAGCAGAGAAAGTGGTCCGAGCTGACGCTGCGGAAAAGGGTAAAAGCAGAGCTGTCGAAGAGGTCCCTTCTGGGGCAGAGAAGGATTTGCTAGTTAAAGATGCTGAGGAGTTCATGCGCTTAATCAAGAAGAGCGACTACAAGATTGTAGATCATCTTCATCAGACTCCGTCAAAGATCTCTATTCTCAACTTGTTGCTGTATTCTGAAGCGCACCGCAACGCGTTACTGAAGGTATTGAACGCTGCCTACGTGCCGCAGGAGATATCAGTAAATCAGCTAGAAGAGGTGGTAGCCCATGTTAACGCTGGCAATGGGCTGGGATTCACAGATTTAGAGCTGACTCCTAAAGGGAGAGATCACAACAGCGCCCTGCACGTCTCGATAGAGTGCAGGGGCACTATTATGTCGCATGTCCTGGTGGATACGGGTTCGTCGCTTAATGTGCTTCCGAAGAAGGCACTAATGAAGTTGGATACCTGTGGATTGCTTTGCACACCCAGTGATCTGGTGGTGAAAGCATTTGATGGAACTAAGCGCCACGTTTTCGGGGAGCTGACTCTGCCGATTCAGGTTGGTCCGGAGACGTTTGATACGGTTTTCTATATCATGGATATCATGCCTGCCTACAGTTGCCTCTTAGGTCGGCCATGGATCCATGTTGCTGGTGCCGTGACGTCCACGCTGCATCAAAAGCTCAAATATGCCGTCGGGGGAAGCATAGTAACCGTCTGTGGTGAGGAGGACATTATGGTGAGTCACTTGTCATCCTTTAAATATGTTGAAATGGATGGCGAAATCCATGAAACTCTCTGCCAAGCATTTGAAACCGTCAAGGTGAAAAAGGTAGCTCCTGTCGTCGCAGAGAAGCAATAGATGAATCTCTCCTCGTTCAAAGAAGCTCGGGCCGTCGTTGAAGCCGGTTCCACCCCAAGCTGGGGGCATGTGTTGGAGGTACCGATCAAGCAGGATAAGTTTGGATTGGGGTATTCTCCTGAAGCTGAAGCTTCATCTTCTTCGTCTTCGTCTCGTGGGAAGGGGCCGATCCTATTCACCAAGGGAGGAGTGATTTTCCAAAGCATCAACGCAGCGTCTGAGGACAGCGGGGATAGCGATTGTGATCTTGACGCCTAGATTCAACCAAGCAAGCCGGGCGAGTGCCTCAACAATTGGACCATCAAGGAGATTATCCAGCTGACAAGTGAAGAGTAATGATTTGCTTTTTACAATCTTTGTACAACCCTATGTCCTGCCCGGGGCATAGTGGTTTTATTGTCAGGGCCTTGTTGGATTATGTACATGCATTTTGCTAATAAATAAAAGGCGTTTTCGTCGTACTCAAATAATGTGTTCTCTGTTATTCCTGTTTTATGTTTATTTCGAAAAACAATAAAATGGCAGCGAGGTTTGTGCTAACCTGCATATTCTTGCTTTAAACTTAACCCTTGTTATTGCAGGATCCACGTAACAGACGACATCGACTCTGGACCCTCTACGGCTCACTACGACTTCGATTGCCCGATCTATCAAGCCGAGGATGAGATTGATGAAGACGAAGACCTTCCGAAAGAGTTGGACCGCTTGTTGAGACAGGAGGAAAAGGTTATTCTGCCTCATGAGGAAGATATTGAGATCGTAAACCTGGGTTCTGAAGAGCTCGTCAGAAATGTCAGAGTAGGGGTTGCGCTGCAGAATGATGTCAAAGCATAGACTGGTCGAGATGCTTCGAGAGTATAGTGACGTCTTTGCTTGGTCATACGAAGATATGCCCGGACTTGACACAGATATCGTGGTTCATCGCTTGCCGTTGCGAGAAGATTGCCCTCCAGTCAAGCAGAAGCTTAGGAGGACGAGACCAGATATGGTTGTAAAAATCAAAGAAGAAGTCCAGAAGCAGTTGGACGCAGGATTTCTAGCCGTTACCACTTACCCTCCGTGGGTCGCCAACATAGTGCCTGTACCGAAGAAGGACGGTAAGGTACGCATGTGCGTCTATTATCGGGATTTGAATAGGGCGAGCCCTAAGGATGATTTCTCGTTGCCTCATATCGATGTGTTGGTCGACAACACAGCCCAGTTTTCCGTGTTTTCGTTCATGGATGGCTTCTCCGGTTACAATCAGATCAAGATGGCACCGGAGGACATGGAGAAAACGACGTTTATCACCCCCTGGGGAACATTCTGCTACAAGGTAATGCCCTTCGGTCTGAAGAACGCAGGGGCCACTTACCAGCGAGCAATGGTAACTTTGTTTCATGATATGATTCATCATGAGATCGAGGTCTATGTTGATGACATGATTGCAAAGTCCCAAACGGAGGAAGAGCATCTGGTCAACTTATTGAAGCTTTTTGAGAGGCTTAGGAAGTTCAGGTTGAGGCTGAATCCTAACAAGTGCACTTTCGGGGTGCGGTCCGGAAAGTTATTGGGGTTTATCGTTAGTGAACGAGGTATTGAAGTTGATCCTGCGAAAATAAAAGTTATTCAAGAAATGCCAGCGCCGAAAACAGAGAAAGAAGTTCGTGGTTTCTTGGGCCGAATAAACTACATTGCAAGGTTTATCTCTCAGCTCACGGCCACTTGTGAACCGATGTTCAAGCTTTTAAAGAAAGATCAGGCGATTACTTGGAATGAGGATTGCCAAAAGGCATTCGACAAAATAAAGCAGTATCTTCAAGAACCTCCAATCTTGATACCCCCAGTGGCTGGACGGCCATTAATCATGTACCTGACGGTTCTGGAGAATAGTATGGGGTGTGTTCTCGGTCAGCACGACGAGACGGGAAGAAAAGAGCATGCCATTTATTATTTGAGTAAAAAGTTCACTGAGTGTGAATCTCGATACTCGATGCTGGAGAAGACGTGTTGTGCATTAGCTTGGGCCGCCAAACGTCTACGACAGTATATGCTCAATCACACCACCATGCTAATTTCGAAGATGGATCCGATCAAGTACGTCTTCGAGAAGCAGGCTCTTTCGGGCAGGATTGCCAGATGGCAAATGGTGTTAACAGAATATGATATTCAGTACGTCTCCCAGAAGGCCATTAAGGGAAGCGTATTGTCTGATTACCTTGCCGAACAGCCAATCGAAGACTACCAGCCGATGAAGTTCGAATTCCCTGATGAGGATATTATGTTTCTCAAGGCGAAGGATTGCGATGAGCCATTGCCCGGTGAGGGGCCAGATAGGAAGTCTCAGTGGAAGTTGATATTCGATGGAGCGGTTAATTCCTATGGAAGTGGTATCGGGGCCATCATCACGACTCCTCACGGATCCCACATCCCGTTTACTGCGAGACTGACGTTTCCAGTTACCAACAATGAAGCAGAGTATGAAGCATGTATTATGGGTCTGGAAGAGGTAATTGATTTGAGAATCAAGAATCTAGACGTATATGGTGACTCAGCGCTTGTAATCAATCAAATTAAAGGGGAGTGGGAAACTCGTCAAGCGAATTTGGTGCCGTACATGAATTACGCCAGGAGGTTGCTTCCGTTCTTCGATCGAGTGGAACTTCATCATGTACCCAGGGCTGAAAATCAGATGGCTGATGCCTTAGCCACGTTGGCTTCAATGTACAAAGTCAATTTTTGGAATGAGGCTCCAAGAATTGTGCTTTCGCGTCTTGACAGACCGGCATATGTCTTTGCAATCGAGGATGCCGCCGACGGCAAGCCATGGTTCCACGACATCCAGACCTTCCTTATGACTAAGGAGTATCCTGCGGGTGCGTCAACCCAGGATAAGAAGACTCTGAGGAGGCTGTCCGGAAACTTTTATCTCAATCCTGATGGAGTGCTGTATAAGAGAAACCACGATCTCGTGCTACTCAGATGTGTGGATGAGAAAGAAGCAAGTATGCTCATGGAAGAAGTCCATGAGGGCACATTTGGTACGCACGCCGGCGGGCATGCCATGACGAGAAAGATCCTGAGAGCAGGGTATTACTGGCTGACTATGGAGTCGGATTGCTTCAAATTCGCGAAGAAATGTCATAAATGCCAGATTTATGCTGATAAAGTTCATGTGCCGCCGTGCCCATTGAATGTCATGTCCTCCCCTTGGGCGTTCTCCATGTGGGGCATCGACATGATAGGCAAGATCGAGCCCACTGCATCCAATGGTCATCGTTTCATTCTGGTAGCTATCGACTACTTCACCAAATGGGTGGAGGCAGCCTCGTACGCTAATGTGACCAAGCAGGTGGTAGCTAAATTCATAAAGAGGGACATCATCTGTCGCTATGGAATTCCCGAGCGGATCATTACTGATAACGGTTTGAATTTGAATAACAAGATGATGAAGGAGATGTGCCAGAGCTTCAAGATTGAACACCACAACTCATCTCCTTATCGGCCGAAGATGAATGGCGTCGTCGAAGCCGCCAACAAGAACATAAAGAAAATTGTTCAGAAGATGGTTGTGACGTACAAGGATTGGCACGAGATGCTGCCGTTTGCCTTGCACGGGTATCGTACGACGGTGCGTACATCGACCGGGGCAACTCCTTTCTCCTTGGTGTACGGTATGGAAGCTGTCCTACCGTTAGAAGTGGAGATTCCTTCTTTGCGAGTTTTGGTTGATGTGAAACTCGACGAGGCAGAATGGATCACGAATCGTTTGAACCAACTCAGCCTGATGGACGAGAAGAGGTTAGCATCGATTGCATTTGGTCGCCTGTACCAAAGCCGAATGAAGAAAGCTTATGATAAGAAGGTGCGCCCTAGAAGCTTTCAGACGGGTGATCTCGTCCTAAAGAAGATTCTTCCGCCACACTCCGATCACCGGGGCAAGTGAACTCCGAATTACGAAGGGCCGTATGTCGTCAGCAAGGTCTTCTCGGGAGGAGCTTTGTTGTTATCCACGATGGATGGTGAAGATTTTGCATCCCCGGTGAACGCGGACACAGTTAAAAAATACTTTGCTTGAAAAGAGACCCGCTGGACAAAAAAAAGAAAGAGTCCAGGCAAAAATGGGGCATCCCGGTGAACCAAAAAAAGAATAAAAGGTTCGGGCAAAAATTAGGGATATATTGAAAAAATGTACACCCGCAAAGTCTAAAACCTACACTGGGCGGCTTCGGCAAAAAAGGGTATCCCGGTGAGCTGAAAACCCGTAAAAGGCGGTTCACGCAAAAGTTAGGGATCTGGATAAGCAAATGACTGCGTTCCGCGTATGGACTTTCATTGTTTAGTGGTTTGGAGGACCTGAGGGCCGTTTATCTGAATCAATCTCTTCCGAAGCTGAAGCGTCGGAGAAATATCGAAGTCGAGTGGGTCTTAGAGGGATCAACTCATGGTGTTTGTCTACGCCTCGTTGCCGACATCTGTATATACTGATGTATATTTATGTTTTATTTTTTGCGCGGCTTCCTCATTCCAGGAGCTTGCCTCTGTTGTAAAACATTTTTGCCCATTCAGGGGTTTCACCATCAATAAAATGCATATTATTCAGCAATTCTGCTTGCCTATTTAGCATTCATCTGTTTTGTTTGCGAATGAAAACGCCGATATTTTTGATAAAATGCGCATACATAAACTTACGGGCATAGGCCCATTGATTGTTGAAGCAATTAATTACCTGAATATTGTCACGAAATAATAACCTTGATAGGCCCCCTGAGGAGGGTATCTTGTCTGTTTAATTGTGTTGTTGCAGGTGAAGCACCTTCTAGAAAGTGTGTCGTGCGCATCCCCGAAGCAGGGCGAGCCCTCCTTCTCCAGCAGTGTTCAGTAGCCTCTCCTCCGCAGAATCTGAACACAAGATAGGGAGCATTGACATGTCTCCCCAGGCAGAGATGATTCTCTTCCTCAAGCAGACGCATCCTGAAGGAACGTCACCCCATCAGCTGAGTCAAGCACCGAAGAATGATGTCTTCTTCCCCCAGCACCGGGTCACAAGTGCAGGTTTCATAGAAGTGTTTGGGGGCCGAAGTTCGTGTTTTCCCCAGTAAAGTCGCCGCAGCAGGTTCTTTCCCCAGCACCGGGTCCCAAGTGCAGGGTTCGTAGGAAATTGTTCGTACGCCGAAGTATGCCGCGACTGATGGTGCCAGACTGAAGTCTCCAGCGGAATTGAGATTCCCCACCAGAGTTGTATTCTCTCCTGAAGTTGGATGATTCCCTCTTCCCCAGTAGAGTGTTGGAACAGCTGATGTTGTATTCCCCTGCAGAGTTGTATGCTCCCCCGAAGTCAGATGATTCTTTCTTCCCCAGCGGAATTGACATCCCTCATCAGGGTCGTACTCTCCAATGAAGTAGAATGATTTCTCTCTCCCCGGCTAAGTCCGCAAACCCCAAGAGAGCCGAATCCTTGGAAGCAGTTGGGACCATGAGTGGATTTTCCCTAGCAGAGCATTGAACAGTTGGTGCTGTATTTTCCCCAAGAGTCGTACTCTCTCCAGCGAAGCAGAATGACTTCTCCTTCCTCAGCCGAGTTTGAAGATATCCAAGAGAGCCGAATCCTTGGAGGGTGATCAAATCATGATTGGTTTTTCCCCAGTGGAGTGTTGAGCAGCTGAAGTTGTCTCCCCGCAGAGTTATCATCCCCAGAAGAGTAGCCGAGACGGCCACGCAGTTTATTCTCGCGATTGATATCAGCAGGTCCAGGTTCTCGTAGAGCTTCGTCCCCCTGCAGCAGTCAACTGAAGTTGTTTTCCCTGCAGCAGTCAACGAAAGATCAATTCCCCAGACAGAGTCCGATTGATATTGGCGTGTCCACGTTCTCCTCAGCAGGATGATTCCTCTATCTGAGTGGTGCTTTTCTCCTTGACAGGAGGACTTCCCCTCGGCATTTATTTTGCTGACGGGATCGCATCATTGTGCATGATTGCATAGCATTTAGCATGAACGCATAGCATTTCCACCGTGGGGGGCATCGCGCCGAAGCATACGCATCATAAGCATGATCTAGGTTATTATCATTCTTGTTTTACAGGTGCTCCACCAAAAGACCAGTTGCCCAGGATGATTCCTGACGTTCTCCCCAACGAGGTCGCTTTCCTAAGATGATTCTTAAGACCCCGGTGTAATCCCCGCAGTCGCTCGCTCAAGACGAATTTTGAGATCCCCAGCGAAGTCTTCAGTTCAAGACGATTCTTGAATTCCTCAGCAAGGCCGTTTGCTTAAGATGATTCTTAAGACCTCAGCGTAGTTTCCCGAGTTGGTTGCTTAGGATGATTCTTGAGCTCCCCGGTAGCGTCCCCAGCGAGATTTTCCCAGGAAGATCCCTGGAATCCCTAGCAGGACAAAGTCTCCAGAAAGGTCAGCAGTTCAGGATGATGCTTGAAGGTGCCCGACGGAGTTGTTTGTTCGAGATGATTCTTGAAGTCCTTAGCAGCGTGATACGTTTGCTCCAACAGTGATGTCTAATCTGAAGATTGACTTCGTAAACGCCTGAAGGCGATATCAGAAGGTTCCTGTGGATTCAGGTTTCCTTGTTGATGAATCAACGTTTGTCTGAAGACAAGGTTCAAAAGTTTGTAGATACAGCTTTTGTATGCAAGGTGATCCGTGTTGGCCTGAAGACCAAGTCAGTTGTCCTGAGGTGATTGATTGCGATCAAGTGAATTGTGGTTTTCCCGACTGATGTCGAGGCCTGAAGGCTATGGTACCACATTGACTAGCGGTTTTTCCCGACTGAAGTCGAGGCCTGAGGGCTATGGTATAACCGGACTAGTGTTTCTTCTGACTGAAGTCGAAGATGTTTCTCCAGCTGAAGCAGAGTTTGCCTGAAGGCAAAGTGTTTGAATCCCCGCAGAGTCATGAATGGCTCAGGATACCACTTCTCTGACTGAAGTCACAGATTTCCCAAGCTGAAGCGAAGGTGCCGGAAGGCAAGGTTATCCCCAAAGTCATGAATGACTTAGGATTCATTTTTCGGACTGAAGGCCAAAGTATATCCCTGACTGAGGTCTCGGATACTCTGTATCAGAGGCGGAGTTGCCTGAAGGAAGATCCATGTATCCTTGAAGGCCAAGGACCATTTCTTTAGACTGAAGTCGAAGATACCTCCTGCAGAGTTGCCATCCTTGAAGGCCAAGGATGCTTATCTTCAGAAGTACTTGAAGATCTTTTCTAGCTGAAGCTGGAAGTGGCCAGGGGCCCAGGTTTCATATAGCTTTGATGCTGAAGTTCTACGTTGGGATCAGTGTAGTAGTAGTCCGATGTTTGTTATGATTCTGAGGGAGAACCCCAGATCAGAGCGTGCTTGGTGGAGTCTCTCATTCCCAGCGGAGTAGTTTCAAATACGCAAGTGTACCTTTTGTTCCATTGACCAGGGGTGAACCCCAGGTCAGATTATGTCTGTTTTCGACGGCGAGGTTGGATGTTTGTTCGACGGTGAGGTTGAATGTTCGTTTTCAGATTATATGTTGCCCGGCGGCGAGGTTGGATGTGTGTTCGACGGCGAGGTTGAATGTTTGTTTGACGGCGAGGTCAGACTCTTTAATCCCCAGCAGAGATGATGTTTGTACGACGACAATGTCGAGTGTCTCTCAGAGCAATGTTTGTGTCCGACGGCGATGTCAGACTCAATTTTCCAACGGCGATGTTGGGTATGTCAGATGGTTTAGTCTTCCAGCGGCGAGGTTGGGGGTTGTGGTTGTCTGAAGGCAATATCAGAAGAAGTTAGCGTGGATAACCGACGGCGAGGTCAGATCGGTATTTCTCCATCTAGTTGTTGAGCAGCTAGTGTTGCAGTGTTCGAAGGGTTGTTCCCCGCAGAGTATCGTGTGCTCGTGCAGTTGGCAAATTTTCGGGTTTACCGGTATTCAATCGTCTCGCACCTTGATTGGTTGAGAGTCGTTCGCTCTTCACCCAGTCAGGTTCAAGCCGTTTGAATAGGGGCAGCTGTTGCACCCCAAAATTTGACCAACATTTATTTACCCATCAAGTGTTTGAAGGTTGACACCTTCATCAGAAAACTCAAGAGACCCTTAGAGAAATTGGTTGAAACCAGAGTTGTGTGCCTCATAGCTTGAGAGTTGTGGAAGCTCCGATGATTCTGAGACTATGAGAATGAACTTGAAGCTTTTAGAAGGTTTATGATATGTCTTGATAGCCATCATGAATCCCGGAGAGGTCATTATGCAAGGATTCAGAAGATTCAACCATGAATGGTAGAATTAGGGTTTTGACTGGGTCAACCCTGAGATAACTGAAGATTTGGGGAAGGTTGAGACCTAATCCAAGGGCCATGAGATCATGGAATGATGTATTGAGATACTATAAGGATGATTCCTAGGCCAACTCATCATGATTGAGGAGTTTGAGAAGTTTTGAGTTAGGGTTTCTAAGGATGGTCAGTGAAAAAACCCTAATTTGATCCCTATCTTCCAAGCAGTTTTAGCTCAAGATGTGATTGATATCTCATCTTCCCCATAACATGAATGTTGTATAGCTTGTTCTTAGCTTTAATTTTAGTGGTAGAAGTCCTTGATAGGAGTTGCAGAGCTCAAGTTATGGTTTGGACAAATTACAGGTCAGCTGAGGTGTGTGAATCTGGGTCCTTGAAAGTCACCCAACTTGCAGACAACTTTTGCCCTAGTAGGATGACTCCTATGATCTCTTGGTCAACATGAATGTTGAATAGTATCTTCTTAGCTTTCTATAGAGTACTAGAAGTCCTTGATAGGATTTGTAGAACTCAACTTATGGTTTGAACAAGACAGGGGTATTTTGGTCATTTGGAAGTTATAGGCCATATCTCCTATTTCCAAGCCTCAAATGAAAAAACTCAAAACATAAAAGTTGTTCAAAATGGGATTTTAAGCCTAGAAAAGAATTAATGAGTTATTGAAAAAGCTTGTAGAAAGGATTTTCATGATTGGGTAAAAATGACCTAAAAATGGCTTATAAGTTGAAAAAGTTGAAATGAAAAATTGGTTTGAGAGATCTACAAATCCAATATGGGTCATTCAATATACCAAATTGATTCCCAACATCATTCTAAAGACAATGGTTTAGCCACATTTTTGAGTTTAGGCTTAAAAATTGGACTTCCTTTGTAAATGTGTTTCTTGCATCTTAAGGCACCAAAAGGAAAAGTAAGGAAATGCTACATAAGGGTTTGTAAGGCCTTGTTTTTATATCATAATATCATGTGAGGAGAAATTAAGTGGGATTGCATGGTTTATCATGAGATGGCATGAGATTTACTAAATATAGAAAATTCAAATTCTCATTGCATGATACATTCTAGAAACTTCTTGGAAGGTTCTCAAAGCTTCCACACATTTCCATTGACATCTATATATGCCCTAGAGATGATCCATGCCCTGGTTGGTGACTGATTGTGCTTGCATACCATAGTTTGATTCCATAACTCCATTGTGCATTTTGATTTCAAACTCCATTAAAACTTCATCAATCATCATAATTCTTGTTATCATCATCTTCTACCATCATCATAGAGAAATTGGCAAGCAAGAACCAGAGGAATTAGTGGCTGGCTCGTGTGATCTAAAGCTTCCCTCCAATTTGCATGAAGGTGTGGATAGAGTGATTCAAGAGGATTGAGCAAGAACCATTGCAAACAGAAGCACTAGTAGCCATTGAAGATCACTTGAGGCAAGTATCAAGGCTTGAATTGAAGGCTAACCACCATTGCCATCATCACTTGCAAGGTATGCAACTTTATTCGAATCCCACTATTTGTCCATTGTTAGATCATGTGGTTAGGATATATGTGATATAGACCATTAGGGGATGATTCATGAGTAGTTTAAGGGCTGTTCTTGAAGGTTGGTTCCATGGTAGTTTCTGTTCATCGATCAAGAACTCACATGTCCGGGCGTATTAATACTAGATACCATGTTTAGAATGCTTCCCATAAACTGTAGATCATGCTAGCATAGTTTCAACAAGAATGGTGATCATGCATATCAGATGAAATTCAGTGGTACCCAAGACTTTCAGCGATCGGGTTTGGTTTTGGGGAGAGTTTTAGACAAAATCACGTGCCTGGTCGTGTAGAGGGAGAAAAATGGAGCAAGTTTCCTTTTTACAAAAGTGGATTTGAGCAAGAAACGAGAGAGAACGAGGCAATGGAAGTTCATGCATGGGAGCTTCATATTCATGGAAATACCAGCAAACCCTAGTCTTCATGAAGAAGACGAGCCGTGTGCGTTGGATCTGCAGGACTGGTTTGACTAAAACGCGCATCCAACGGCCAATATTTGAAACGAATTGAGAGGGAAATTTGGTGCCTTAAGCGCACCGTTTCATTTAGTTGCCCATTCTGGGCTTAATGAGCATGCTACTATCAACACCCCCAGTACACGACCCATGAGAAAATGAACTGCATCCATTTACTTTCTACACCGTGCCCCTTTTTATTTTCTTATGATTTACTTAATTAATTTCTGATTCACAAACTGGGCCCTGCGCTTTCCTAATCACACCCCCCATTCCTGGGCCCATCATAAAATGAACTAGGCGTTCTACTGTTATCACCCCCCCATCCCCTTTTAATTCATTTCTTTTATTTTTATTTCTTTTAATTCTCTTGCATTTTATAAAATCCATATAAAATTGAAAATTAATATTTTTCACTCCTTGTTTTTTTCACATATTCATAATCATGTTTAGAAAAATGTAAACAAATAAAATTCCATTTTTATTTTTCTTTTAATATTTTTAGTATATTTTCCATTTAAATAGTCTTTTTAATTGATTTTAGTTGATACTCAATTTTGTATAATTTCTTTTAGGGCCTTCCCTTAGGATTTTTGAACCATTCTTTTTGGCATAGTTAGATGTTGAATCATAGATCATATAAGATTTAATTCACAATTTGTAGATTAAAATTTGATTAGTTTGTTTAGGCTAGCATTAGTGTACTCAAATTAGGGTTTTAGGTTGCATAAGTAGATCTCAACAATTTTGTTTTGGGATTTATAGGACAGATTAGTGTATGGGGAATATATGGGTTAAGGGTAAGTATGTATAGAGTCCCCTAGAATTTTGCTAGAATATTATATGGTGTTTTAGTACTTTTAACTGATTTTTGAATGTATGGTTAGTATGTGTGTTGCTTAAGGGCATAGTTTGTATTGTTTTGCTTTCTTTTCTTCTCCTTTGAGTGTGTGAGCCTTGAAGATTGAGTTGAAGACCTTGTGGATCATCATTGAAGACTTTGAAGACTTTGAGGAGGAGCTTAGTGTTAGCTTTTGTTTGTTCTGTTTATAGGATCATAAGTACATAGGTAGAGCTTTAGATAGGATACTTCCATCCAATAAACAAGGAGTGTCTTGTTCACCTCCTTCCTTCTCTATGATATAAAGTCCCTTAAGGGTATTCACCTCTCTCCTTTGGAGGGATTAGTGACCTTGCCCTCTGAGGTAGAACTTTGAGAGAACCTTTCCCTTTGATGTTAAGTCCCCAATGGCATCCTTTGGAAGTCAGGGAGCACTTTAACATCCTCATCTCATCTTGTTGACTGAATCTTGTTTGATGGAGCATTTGGGTTGTTGAAGATAGCAATGAAGAGTATTGAAGATTTGATTGAAGATCTAAAAGCCATTGAAAATAGAAGCTGAAGCTTTGAAGAGGATGATTCCTTGGAGATTGTTGAAGTCTGAAGACTTTGTGAAGATCAAGTTGCTACCTGAAGATCCCTGAAGATAATGAAGCCTGAAGGTGGAGCTGGTCAAAGAAGCTGAAGCTTAAGGGAGAAGACGAGTTGATACTCATGTTGTAAGGTTGATACCTGGAAAGCAGTTGATGATTGAAGTCTGAAGACTGAGTTGCTGCTAGAGGAGCTGAAGCTTTCTTCTGTTTTTCTTTTCTGTATTGTGTGTTTTGTTTGATTTGTCTGTTGCATTAGAATAAGTTCATCTAGAATAAGTAGAATCTAGGAGCATAATTGCATTAGAGGTTGAGTTGCTCCCTCTGCTTGTATTGTTATTGCATGGCTTTGCTTGCGGGTATTCGGTAGAGCCCAGCTCCCTTGCCCATGTGGTTTGTTTGCCTGATGACATTTCATCTCTTTTTTTCTGTATGATTGCAGTTTACTGTTTATTGCTTGATAGCATGTTGTTTATATTTCAGTATGATTACTGTTATTTCATTACTGGCTTGAGGTCGAGACGAGCTTGTGGAGGCTGAAGCCCCACACACATTTCCTCCCTCACTTGCATTGCATGCATTTTACTGTTAAGCTGATGCTTTGTCTGTTTTGGCGTATCATTGACATGATCCCTTAGGGCTCTCATTTCCTTTGATAAGGATTTGATGATAGACTTTTAGGTTGAAACCTATGCATGACAACATCTAGGAGTTCCCTGTTCAAACCTCAACCATAGGATGAATCCATGGCATGATAACAGTAGGACTTGATAGTCTCCCTCCTAGTTGGGCCTGTTCTCTTCTCATCTCAAAACAGTTTAAGATACAGTAATCATGAATGATTTCTTTCGTATGTTACGAGCCTTAATCTATCTGAGAAAGGATTGTGGGAAAGCTTCTTTTCCATAGTCTGGATGTTTAGTATGGCACCCTTTGGGTGACATGCGACGCATTCACTCTCAGGTCATAGTCTCTAGTGCGGTTGAAATTGCAAACACAATAAAAAACACTTCATTCGTAAAACAGGAAATAAACTGTAGTTTCCCGAACTACGTGAGCTCTGATCTCTCATGCCTGTTGAGAGTATGTAGGCACAAGATGGTGAAGTCTTGGCGAGCTACCTTCCCCCATAATCCTTCGTAGGCCGAACTACGTTGACTCTGATTTCTCATTCTCTGATGAGAATACGTAGGCATAAAGCGCGATGCTTTGCCGAGTCATTTTTCTTTCCTTTTTTAGCCAGCCTTGATAGGTAGATAGATTATAACCAACCCGTCAGATAAACACAACAAGCGTGGATCCCATCGAGTACGATGGACGTGAGGGGTGCTAATACCTTCCCCTTGCGTAACCGACTCCCGAACCCAGACAATGGTTGCGATGACCTTGTCTTACCCTTTTTCATCAGGTTTTTCCGATCGTTTCCTTTCCCGCTCTGAGGGATAAATAACGAAAGGTGGCGACTCTTCTGTCATGCCGGCACCTTATTTTCGCGCAAGCGACAAATAGGTTAGCCCATTCAACATTTTAAAGATAGGGACTCATTCTTGAACTGTAAAGAAATTCCAAAGATCATACCCATTATGTCTGAATGAATGAAAATCAACAATCTGTTCCACCAAAAGCTTTAGATCCTTTTGATTCAAGTTCGTGGTATTAGGCTTGATGGTCATACATTTTCTAGAGATGACATTCACGTGTGCGTGTTATGCATTCAAAGAGGACATCGTTATTGAAGTAAGTTTGTAGGGTTTCTTGGGTTTGCTTTTTGAAAAGGGGTTTTTCAGATAAGGTTAGAAAAAGCAAAGTGTATGTAGTGAGAAGTGAAATGTGTATTTATGATATAAAAGGTATTTTGAGTGAAAAGGGAATTTTACTCAACAGACAACATAAATGCAAAAGAAATATACAACAAAAAAGTAAATGCAAAACACCAAGAGACATTTCAAATTTAAGAAACGTAAGAGGATAGATGCCAAAGGCAATTACCAGAGGATGTCCACTTATGTGCATATCAGAGGCAATTAACCTTATTCACAATATCAGAAGTTGGGATGCTTTAGAGGCCATCTATTCATCAGAAGTTGACTAAGAACTTTCTTATCAAGGTAGCTTCTGAACATCATCAGACTCTGATACAGAGTAAGATTTTCTGCCCAAATGATAGAAGTAAAATTATCATTCTAAAGTGTAATTCTTTAATAAATATGTAGGTTTTCTGACAGACATTAGCAAATGCTAGGATTATAAACTATCTAATAAAAACAAAGAAAATCA
Organism: Lathyrus sativus; assembly: GCA_963859935.3. Classification (NCBI taxonomy): domain Eukaryota; kingdom Viridiplantae; phylum Streptophyta; class Magnoliopsida; order Fabales; family Fabaceae; genus Lathyrus; species Lathyrus sativus. The sequence goes on from OZ012738.1 coordinate 469,868,408, forward strand.
TAACTCACAACTAACAGTATCAGCTTTTGAGATTGTCCAAAGGGAACATTTTTGTTCTAGAAATGCTCTTCTGACACCACCAGAAGTCATCTCAGACTTCTAAGTAAAACTGGTTAAACTTCAGAGGAAAAGCCACAAATATGAAGGACCAGTTCAGCATAGGAGTGTCATACCCTAAATTTGTCCTACCTTTTTCAAAATTCTCATTTGCCCGATTTTGTTTTTAATTTACCTCGCTTATACAGCGTAGCGTATTTTTCAACAAAAATAACTTTTTTTACTTTTTGGCCCAATAAAAGTGTGCCACGTGGCATTTGTTTTTTGTATCATTATTTTTGTTTCATAATTTCTTTTCTATATGTTAATGTAATATACTTTTTAATTAGAATTTTTTATTAGACATAGAATTAGAATTTTTAATATTAATTAATAGATTTAAAATTTAGAATTTCAATTAGATTAGATTAGTTAGGATTTAATTTAGAATCTTAGTTAAAATAATAATAGGTTTTTATTAGAGTTAAAATATTAAATTAGAATTAAGTGTTAATTAATTAAAAAATATAAATTAAAAAAAAACAGAAAATTAATAAAAAGAAAGAAAAATAAAAAAAATTGTAAAAAAGGACACGGTAGATGTTTTGGAGAAAATTAGGGTTACTGGGTTAGAAACTTGGGTATAAATGTGGTCACTGTTCATCATCATGGAGGGGGGAGAATCCCAAAATCGGCGCCAGATCCTCAACCCTAGAATCCCAATCCACCGATCTCCTCACTCACTCTTTCGCCAACACAATCATCTTCCTCAACCGCCCAACAACATCACCATAAAACCCTTCATTCTTTTCTCAGAAAAACCCAACCACCATTTTCGAATCGCTCTGACCGCCGCCCGTAGACGCCACCACAAACTTCAAAACCCTTTCGCCTACTCCGATTAACTTCCCCCTTCCCCCTTCCAACTCGTGAACCGTTTCGTTCGCTTCTCAAGCCTCGACATCAAATGTAGCTCACAGGTTTTCATGTTGCGACTTCACCGAGTTTTAGGTTATGCTACGACGAGTTCCGCTACCTTCAGCTTCTGAACGAAATTGCAACAGTGATATTGGAGGATTTCAACAAACTCGGTCGCGGCGGTTCAACTCGAAGCATTTACCAAGTCGCGGGTTGCAACAAGCTACAATAGAAAACCACTTGCATTTCATCCGCAGATAACGCTCCTACCAACAGTCGTTTGTGAAATCCGTCGATGAGTCGGCATAGGGGTAAAGTTTTCGAATCAAGTTTCACTATGCTGTTATGGGAATTAAATCTTGATTCATTTTCTTTGGGATGTTAATTACTTCTTACTTATGTTGTGATAGTATGTGAGCATCACATATGTGAACTGTTACTTGGATTGAAGCTTTCAGCATTTGATTTCATAGTGTTATTTGTGATTCACTTGTATCATTTGCTGCCATGTTGAATCAAAACAATATGAGTTATTGATTTGAGGCTATCACTATTATATTTTGGTTGTTTTGTTGAAATTCTTTATGCAGGAAGGATCTCAAATTTAAAGATCTAGTTAAGCAGGTAGTTTACTTGAGGAAAGCGATACAAGCAGTAAGCTGACACTACTTAAGGAATCAAACAGCGACAACAACTTGCATCTTTCGTCGTCCATCAACAACTTCGCTCACTTAATGCTCACCATACGCGGCAGCTCTGTTGACTTTGGGGAAGATTGCAACATCACCTTCGTAGTTACTGTGGCGGTTTAAATGTAGTGGCCCTGTCTGGTTTTGTTGCTATTTTGTGATGTCAATTTTCAGATACCGTCATGAGTGTTGTCATTGATAACAATATACGAGCGGCATCAACAACAAGCTACAGTGGCAAACCATTTGCGTTTCATCCGCAGAAACAACGACAACATGCCACCAAGCAGCTCACACAAATTGCCGCAGTTTCGACGCCAGCTCCATAACTCAAGTCATAACCGCAACAATAGTAACTTCCAGGATTCATCATGGTTTAACTCTGCAACAACTCCACCATGAGACTCGTAGCAACAAAGCAGTCGAGGGTGAATAAAGTTCCAACGGCTGCTACAACAGCCACCACAGCTGATACCATGTTATCATTCACACGAAAATAGATTTCTTGCTATCTGTGGTTAATTTCTTGTGCAGGTACCGAGTCTGATGCAGGATAGAGCAATTCTTTTTGTCGTGGAGACGTCGTGTTCTTGTCTTCAGTTTCACAAAATCGAAGCAGCAGCTCATACATTCCATAAGGTTTTAACGAGACATCAAACTCGGCAATAATGGAACCAGCTTGCAGTCCTACTTACTCGACATCCCGCGACGACAGCAGCAGCTGATGGGTTTCTTTGATTTCTAGGCGTGATCAAAACACCGCGAAGCATTCATACCCAACAGCTTCTACAACAGGGGTAAGGATCTTATTCTAGCATGGTTGATATTTCAAGTTGGCATGTTGATCCAAGTCATCTAAAATCTATCGGTTGCAATGGTTGATTTTGAGTCTTTATTAATTTCCTACCATTAAATTTGTGTTTCATTTTTTTTGGATTAGTTGCTTGAGAGTATTCAGTTGCTGAATTTGATTCAAATGTATTTTCATTTTCGATTCGGTTTAATTTTTGAATTTTCATCGATGTGTGGTACTGATGTAATGCGCAGTTTCGGCATGCTGTTTCACATCATTTCGGTTTGAACCATTTTTGGTAGTGTTTTGTTTCTGTATATTGAATTCAAACTTTTTTGTTGTTTAGATGTGATTTACTTCTGATTATTTGTGGCTACGCCGAAATCTGAACCAAAATTCTCCATGCTTTTTAAATATGAACATGATAACGTTGTTGTTGCGTGTTATGGTTTGAAGTGTTGAATTCTGCGTTACCGCTTGGTTTTACGGCTTTGAAGTCATTTCTATTAGTAATACTAATATTGAAATGGAAATGAAATGGAAATCCTTAGTAATACTGTATGAGATTTTAAATGCACTTAATCTTGTTGAAATTAATTTAATTTCGTAGAATATATGTTAAAACATTAAGGTAATACATACTCAGTTTTATGAAAGTGCCACAAATATTGTAAATAATTTAATTAAGATATTGTAAATATTTCATTATGTTTAACTTTGTAATATTAATTAATTTGGTTAATTAAATTAAAATCTTTTATTTGATTAAGATTATTTACATAAAATAAATCTCTAATAAATTTCTTTTTTTTATTTTTTTTAAAATTTGAAATATCTTCTTGACTTTCTTTATTAGACTCTGATTTAAGAATTACTAGATAAAACAAAATCCATAGCATAAAATGTGTTAATGTGATATTAACCATTTCAATTTTCTTGACTTTTATAAATATCTTCTAAATTAAAATCATAATTTTAGTACTTTTAAACCCTTTTTAATTAAATAACAAGGGTAGTGGATTCTTGGGGTCTAGCATCCCTTGGATCCTTGGACAACCACTCTCGAGGCGCACGCCCTTGAGTTGTGGTTGTTCCGTCTTTCGGTTTCCAAAATCATTTTTTCACTCAATTAAAATTTTTAAAATATATTTTTAAATCAATTTTATTAATTAGATATTTTTATAATAAGTTCCAATTATTATTCTTTTAAAATATATATATTTCAAAATTATTATCAAATAATATTTTGAATATTAGAAAATTATATTTCATTAATTAAGTTAAAATCTTTTTTAGGATATTAAACTTTTTTCAAAACAATTAATTATAATTAGCTTTTTCTCAAAATCTTTTTATAAGCAATCGATTAATTAATTTTATATATGAAAATTAAAATTAGTTTTCTTAATTAAATTAGGCTATTTTTCTTAAACAAATTTCAAAAACAACTGAATTCTTGGATCTCGCCTTCCTTGAGTTTTCGAAAGATTCTCTCAAGGTGTACACCTTGAGTTGTGATCCTTTCAATCTTACATTTCTAGAATACCTAGCGCGCCTCGTCCGAGTACGCTAAACTATTCAAATTATTTTTTAAAGAAAATCACGAAAGAATTGAGTTTTTGGGGTCTTGCACTCCTTGAATTCATGAGTAACAACTATTGAGGCGTACGCCTCGAGCAGTGTGTCATTCGAACTTTCGTTCTTAAAACACTTCTCGTAATTATTTGGACAAGTATATTCACTGTCCAACAAACATATTTTATAATTAATGGAATAAAAAAGATGTCGTTGGGATCTAGCATTCCAACGATACCCCGACTAATTGGTTACGAGGCTGACGTCTCGCTTATCGAATAGTCGTCATTCCTCCTAAATTTTCAAACCGCCTAACCTCGTTCTTCACCTTCGTGCGATCAAGTCTAAACCCTAGTATGTTTCTAAACCATACGTCAAATCCAAACTATTTTCTTAACTAAACCGCGAAAGAATTGAGTTCTTGGAGTCTCGCACTCCTTGAATTCTTGAGTAACCACTCTTGGGGCGTACACTTTAGGTTGTCGTTCGCTCGACCTTTCGCCTATAAAATATATTCCCTAACTATCTGGACAAATATCGTCATTGTCCATTCAAATACAATTTCATAATTAATTGAATGAAAAAGGTGTTGTTGGGATCTAGCATTCTAATAATATCCTGATTAATTGATTGCGAGGCTGACGTCTTGTTTATCGAGTAGTCGTCATTCTCCCTTAAAATATTCAATACAACTCTCTTCTCTCGCCCTCGTGCGATTTAAACTTTCTCAAACATATTCCGTAATTATTTGAATGAAAAAGGTATCGTTGGAATCTAGCATTCCAACAATGCCCCGATTAATTGATTGCGAGGCTGACGGCTCGTTTATCGAATAGTCGTCATTCTCCATCAAATGACCTAACCGAACTCCTCTTTCTCGCCCCCGCGCGATCGAAACCCTAAATACATATTCAACCTATCCAACTCTTTTCTCGCCTCCGTGCGGTTGAAACATTTTAAACACTAAATTCCTCGCCCTCGTGCGATTTCCAATTCAAACACCTTCTACCAAGAACATTGTTTAGTCTTTTCTTCCGCGCATAACAAACCCGTGCTTCAGCCTCCCCTAGCGAGCAGACAAGCCAATGTTTAGTAGTTAGAATGTGACCTAAACACTCGTTCGTTTACCACCCTTTTACCGTAGTGAGCCGAACTACGATTGCTCTGATTTCTCATTTATCAATGAGAATACGTAGGCACAAGATTGCGATGATATTGGCGAGCACAATTCCCCTTCTTTTCCCGTAGTCCCACGAACTACGAATGCTCTGATTTTCCACTTCTTACAAGTGAAGATACGTAGGCACAAGGGCCCTAATCCTTGGCGAGCACCCTATCTAAAAACCACCCATTCCCCCTTTTAGGAGAAACCTTAGAAGAAAACAAACAAGCGTAGATAACTTTACTCTCGAATCGAATCAAGAGGTTCCCGTTGAGTACAACGGGCGTAGAGGGTGCTAATACCTTCCCTCTGCGTAACCGACTCCCGAACCTAGAATATATTGGTTGCGATGACCATGTTCTTATCTCCCTTAAAGGTTTTATCGATATTTTCCTATTCCATCTTTGGAATGAATAAAGTTCGGTGGAGACTCTGTTTCGAACAGTATTTTCCGCGTCCATCGCGAGGATTGTATTTTTCGAGGTACGACAAGGAGGACATCAGTCTTCCCAGTACCAATGATATTGTCTTTCTGGTCTATTTAGGATTCCACATCTCCTTCCTCTTAAAGAGGATTTGTAATTTATGCCTTCTTATCTTTTAAGATTGTAAGCAACCAATATCCTGAAGCAGTTGATTCCTTGTTCTTTCCCTTAAGAACATTTGCAACATAAACAATTTCACTCTTTGGTACCCATACTCTTATAGGTCCGCTGAGGTTAGTTTTGCAAGGTTTCTTCTTTCTTTGTGCCTTAGCCTTATAGTAAGGTTTATAATCATTCCATGACATCTTGTCTATGATAAGTTTTTACCTTAACTTCTGAATGTCTTAAAACCTTAGATGCAGCAGTCTTTGGTTCTGAGTTCTTCAAAACCTTAAACTTGGGAGCCTTAAACTCTAATTTACTTATAACCTTTGACTCTTGAGTTTGAGATCTTGGTTCTCTAGTAGCTAAATAATTTACTGTTACGGATTCTGATTGATTTAGAATTTTACCTTTTTCAGCAACATGCATAAAGTAAGCATATAACTCCTTTTGAGCAGTGCTTGAAGATGAAGGGTTTTACGGTTTTACCAAAACACCAGTATAAGGCTTTTTATAATATCCAAGGAATTCTCCTTTACTCTTACATACTCCATAGATCATGGAAGCAAGTTTGGTTCTTTCAAATCCAGATATAATGAAATTTTGAAGAGCTAATTCATTCTTATCCAGAGTTTTTTCAGACATGGCTTGTGCTAAAGCAAATTGATATTTTTCAAGTTTTTCAATTTTCTTTTTTAGAAAATTTTAATTCATCTTTCAAAAGATCATGTTGCTTCATCAGCATATTCACATGCCTGGCTTTCTGCTGGCATATTTCCATGAACTGATGATAAAGAGTACCCAAATCAGATATAAATATTTTAGAAAGCACCTAATTTATGTCTTCTAATTCTGAATCAGAAAAGGTTGAAGCCATCAGGGCAAGGTTAGCTTCTTCATCTTCTCCTTCATTGTCAAGTTGCTCTCATGTTTCCATGAGACTCTTCATGAACTTGCCTTTAAAGTTGTTCTTCTCGAAGTTTTCCTTCTTGATTTTGTATTTATGGAGATCAGAACATTCAACAATGAAGTGACCGGGATTGTTGTAGTTGAAACAGCCAGCTTGATCTTTACTCTCAGATCCTGACCCTTTGAAGTTATCTCTCTTTGTCAAAATCTTCTAATGATAAAAGCTAGTTCATCATTATCATCAGATTCTTCATTGGAAGCTTCATCATGAGTGGCTTCTTTGAGCTTTTTAGTTTGAGAAGATATCTCAAATCTCTCAAAAGAATTTAAAGTTAAGGTTTTAACTTTATTTTCATACTCACCTCCATTTAAATCCATTTCATGACTTTGGAGATTACTAACAAGACTTATAATGTTTAAGTTTTTAGCTTCTTAAATAAAAGTAACTTTAGATCTGTATTTGGTAGGAAGACTCCTAAGAATTTCATGACATGATCCACACTAGTATAACTCTTGTTTAATACCTGAAGTCCAAATATAAAAACTTGAAATCTTGAGAACATAGATTTAATGTCCTCATCCTCCTTCATTGTGAACAACTTATATTGTTGAACTTGAAGGTTAGCTTTAGCCTCGTGCACTTGTTGATTACCATCATAGGCAACACATAGAGATTTAAAGATAGTCTGGGCATAAGACTTATCAGTAATCTTTATATACTTAGAATGAGGTAAGGAATCAACAAAATGTCTCTCGCACTATGATGTTTTCTATAAATCTTTTGCTGATCAGGAGAGAGACACTTCCTATCAGCAACCTTCCAACACCATTAACCTGAAAGCCAATGCCATCTTCAAGGATGTCCTACAAATCATCATCCAACCCAATGATATAAATGTACATCTTTCTCTTCCACCATTTAAATCCAGTGGAATCACCACTGAATGTTGGTAGTCTAGCAGTATAATCATTTTGACTAGATGTACTTTGGTTGTGATTATTGCTGCCACGAGGTGAAGCTCCATCAGTAACAGAGGAAATGCCATGCATGATGAGATTAGTAAATTTCTCAGGATCTTTTCTATACCACTGTTAAGTGTTAATGCATAGACCGTGATCTGATACCAACTAAAGGTGAGAAAAATACACAAGAAGGAAGGGTTGAATTGTGTATGCAAAAATCTGTTCCACTTCTGAACTCAGAACTTTAGAGTCTGAACTGCATTCAAAGTCTGTTAACAGAATATGTAATAATAGCGAAAAATAAAGTTCAGAAGTAAATGTAAGCGACACACAAATATTATCCTTGTTCCTCTCCTCAACTGACAAGAGCTTTTCACTATAACCAAACTGGTTACAAATGCTTAAGCCACTGCTCAAGACTTTCTGCTCAATCAACCTTGAATGAGACTTTCTTGCTTAAGCCACCACTCAATACTTTCTACTTAAACCATTATTTCAAGACTTCCTTGCTCAATTAACCTAGAATGAGACTTCCTGCTTAAACCCTTAGTTCAAGACTTCCTTTCTCAAGAATGCAGACAAGATACTTCTTCTACTTTAAACAAACTACTTAGTGGACAAGATAACTACTATACTTTAATACACAATCATAAGTATAATAGTTGTGCAACAATCACAAAGGTTTTAAACCTTTATAATATTTCTAAGATAAATCTAAGATAAGAAATCATAAGATCTTAAGCTATAACAATTATAATAACAGTTCAGAGTTATGTCAAGATCTTTCAATGTTTTATGATGTTGTAACCTTCCTTTAAGTCTTCAACTTCCTTTTATAGGGACATAAAAAAGGTTGTTGGAGGTTTGAACAACAACAAACTTAGTGAAGAAGTATGCCAAGAGACACGTTGGAGAGTTGTATCTGGTTAGAAGCTTTGTCCACAACACCTTTTGAGTAACTAGGTATCTACCAAAAGATAGTACATACTGAAGAGGTCACATCACCATCCTTGAGCCTTGCAAAACTAAACCCTAGTTGATTATGTCCAAAAATCAAGGGTTTTAATAAGATAAGTCTGCTTTGGTGCAGTGTACCGATCAACTGCTCTCCACGTGTTTAGAAACTAAGTTATCATCAGAAGCTAGGTCATGAAACTAGAGTCCGATGATGAATTCTTAGCTTATGATCCTGCACACTTGAACATATGTTAGCAATTCCTATTGTTCTTTCAATACTTTGTTATCATCAAAACATTTTAAGGGCATAAACAAATTTTGTTAGAACACAGTGTTCCTTTTTATTTTGACAAATATTGCAAGAGTCCATACAATCATCAATCCACATTAATGTTGAGAAAAATAAAATCTCCTATCTAGATCTTGAATTATATACAATGTGATTCCGAACTCTTTTACATAATCTTTACTTCATTAACGCTTCTTGAATCTTCCAATATCACCAATATGCTCCAAGCCTTCATGTTTAGCAATCACACATTGATATTACATATTCCTTGATCCATGACTTGTCTGAAGATTGAGAAGAACTTCGCCTTGTCTGTAGCCTTCCACGCAGTCACTACCAAGGAAATCTGGTGAGAAGAACCTCTTTCTTTTCAAAAGAATTTTTCACCACCAATGACAAAAACCTCAATCTTGCAAGCTACCTGAACATCTCAACCAAATCTTCAAGAACAATTAGTTTCAAGATGGTGCCTCCTTCAATCAATTACAAATCTCTCGTGATAAAGATCTAAAATCAAAGTAAAGTTGAAGATGAAAGAAATTTGATTGCAAGATTTTTTGAAATTTCAAAAGTGGGAGGGTGTTTGTTTCACAGAAATTTACAATGTTGATTATGAGATTCATTTTACGAAAAGCGATGACAAAGTGATTTTATATGTACTTGAGATTAAGCATAAAAATGGTTGGAAAAAGTTTGTTAGATTTGAGTATAGTGAATTTCATTATTTGAATCAAATGAGCAAGTAGTGTGAAATTAGATCTCATAAAGAAAGTGACTCAAATTCCTGTGATTTGAATGTGATTCAAGTCACACAAGTTAATTATCCGAATAATGTGTTAAGTATGTTTTGAATGAAACAAGTCATAGGCTACCAGGAAGTTTATGATTTGATTCATGCACAAATTGTGCTTTGAATCACACAGTTGAATGATTCGAATTAGATGTAATTTGTGATTCAAATCACAGACACCAAAATTTCATGTTTTCCTCTGTTTTGCTTGATTCAGGTCATGGATTATGAGTGATTCAAATCACACACAAAAAATCTTAAATTTTCAAGTTTTTCAAAATACTTTGAGATTTCACTTCCCACATGACTTGAATTGATATCACATATGGTTCTTATTTCACTAACTCAAGAAATTAACTTAAACCATCACGATCAATTCTCAAATATAACAATTTATTTATGTGTGCTAAAAACATATCATTTCAAAACTTGATTTAGTGAGGATGTGCAAGTATGAAGGAGACTCAATAAAAAAAAGTAAATGAAAATGAAAGTGATAAGACAAACAACAAAACTAGTGTATCAGGGTACTCCCCCTTAATGTATTAGGGGCATGCAACTACAAATTTAGTGTATCATACTTGCCAAGCGTCATTCGTCTTGGCTTTTGGTACCACTGGGAGGGGATAAGTATTTTTTCTGAACTGTCTTTAAAATGAAAAGGAAGTGTTCTAAGAATACATCAATGCTTTCACAATTGGGTGAGATTGGTACTTAGAAAAGCTCAAATTGGAATCTATCTTGACCATTGTAAAAGCTTTTGGGTATTCTAGTATGCTGGTCGAGAATATGCAGTCACTTGTATAGGAGGTGAAGAAGAAGGATGATGCTTTAGCCCTTGCACAAATATCATTAATCAATGTCAATGTCACTCTTACTAAGGAAAACAAGGCACTAAGTTTTTCCCATAAGAAGGTATAGGAGTTGGAGGTATCCTTGAAAGAGGCCCGAGAAGGACTAAAGAAGACTGACAAAACCTTCGGGGGATGCGTCTTGAAAATCTTTCCTTATTTAAGGAGTATGTGAAGTCGGTGGAAGACGCAATTTTTTCTGTGTACCTATCATTTGAAAATGCATAATAGAAAAGGGAACATTTTTATCCTATGGTGCATATTTTGTGAGAACAAGTTCGTCATGATCAAGAAATGGTGAATGAGGTGTCAGTCTGTGTTAGGGATATGCCGAATGAGTAATCTCTCTTTGTTATTTTTTTATATATCAGGGGTGTTCGTACTCAGTGTAACTTTAATGAATTCATGGTTCCTGATTGGAAGTATATATTTTAATTTCTATTACTAACCTTTTTTTTTTACCAATTTCAGCATTGTTTTAAGCTCCAAGTTTATTTCTCTAAGGGATATATTGTTTTTTGAGGTCGTAATGGATGTTTCATTGGACATCTATGTATATCTTGCCATACCAAGGGTCAATTCCTCTTCCCTGCCCCCAGGTGAAAACCTGGTTCGAAGTTAACATGATGCGGACTCACCTTTGCCTCTTGAGTTGCTTGCTAGCAAGATAAAGTGAGCTTTTAATCGCCATTTTATGGCATGTTGTCTTATTTATGCTCTTTCACTATGGGGTTTTGAATGCTTTAGTTATACGCTGGTGGAATTTGCAATAATACCCCTGACTTATTTACAGTGGGGTTTATATTGTTTTATTTGTATGTTTAGGCTATCTATACAACACATCGGCCTCTTGGTTTTTTTTTATGATCATAATGAAAATAGTTTTAGTATAATTTATTTTTGTTTACTAAAGGCAAGACATTTTATCCTGATGACGTATGCATTTTACATGTAATAAGAGGGGACACTATGGGCATTGATAGGGCACATAATAGTCCACTTCTACTTTCATCTAGAGTCTTTCCCTGTAGCTTTCAAGTTAGAATTATTCACTTTAATTGTTGGGGGCTTGACCACCACATCTGTTAAGTGTATGACGAGAGAGGTTGTGTTGCTTTCCATTTCCTTTTCTTTGTCCTACTTTTGATTGCATTGTAGAGCCTTGTGTATCCTTCATGCCCTAGATAGTTTTCCATATATTATCACCTAATATTCTTGGACATCATAATATTTTATTTTTAAATGGACCAGGGAAGCAATTGTGTCTAACGCTAATACAAAAGGCCTACCCAAAATATTGTTATATACACTTGTGCGTGGAACTACCAAAAGTTGTAGGTCAGCTGTTCTAGTATGTCTCCCTTCCCCTAGGGTGACCATCATGTCATTATATCCCTAGGGGAGGATTATGATGTCATTGAAAGCTTGCAGGTCTAATCCCTCATAAGGCCACAACTTCTTCTTTTTAACCCCTGTATTTTCAAAAAACTTCACGCATATGATGTCATATGAGTTTTGTTGTTAATGAGGATCATGGACACATCAAAACTGGCTAGGGTAGCATTTATAATCAAAGGAAAAATCTCGCTCGGGATCCCGCCTAATTTTTCAGTATCCTTAAATTTGAGGATATGTCTTTTTGGCTCTTCGTTCGAAGTCGTTCCTTCTTCTTTGTTTACAACCATTAGCTCAACGATTCTTTTCTTTATGGTTTCCTTGGACGGATTATTTTCTCTTGGAAGACCACCAGTAATGGATGTGATATACTGGTGTTTTCCTTTCAGGTTTTCTTCTTCTCTGTTGCTATTGTATTTTTCCCTGGCTCGAATTACAACCTCAATAGCTTTCTTAGGGGATGATTTCTCTTGGTGAGGGGATCGTTTCTTTCTTGGAGATTCTTATCGCCCCCTACATTATCTTCTTCTCTCGACCACCTTTTCAATCACCTTCCTGAGTATATTTGATAACTCACTCCTTCTTAATCAACTCTTCTATCACATCCTTTTGAAGGATGCACTCATTGGTGTTGTGGTCATGACTTTTGTGAAAATAAAAATATTTGGATTTATCCATCATGGACAATTTCCTTGTTGAGTAGAGGGTTCTTGATTCCGACTTCCTTAAAATTGGTAGTAGCAAACTCTCGCAAATTTTCCCCCGCGAAGGATTCAAATGAGTGTTGGCAAAAAACCTGGATCAGGGCCCGCTTTCCCTCGTCCTCTCTGTAGCAGCCGTTGTCTCTTTTTGGTTCTCGGACGTACCTAAAGTTACTTACTCCCCGACCCCTTTCCGCTCTTCTGTCAGGAGTTATTATTTATAAATGATATAGTATTTTTCCATATTCAATAAATCAATTAAATTATAGACTTCTTCGAGCCCTTACTTTTCCTTAACACATGTAATCCGACCTCCACCTCTTCTTGAATGTCTAACATTTTAATCTGCCATTCATGCCTCCTACTACCATTACCATTTTCATGAATTAAAATATGTACTCGCACAAGCTTTCCTTCGTTTTTTGTGTGACCTCACTGAATACGACCAAGGATGTGGGTTTCCGATTTCGAGCGGTGAATGAGTCGTACAAATTCTTCCACTAATCTACACTCTCATTTGGAAGGGTCTTAAACCACATCATTTCGGCTCACGTAAGGGACATTGCGAAGATCTTTCACTTCAATACTCATTGAGAGTGATAGTAATCTAGTATGTTATCTACATTGTCAATAAGTTCATATGGATCTCCAACTTTGTAGCTTTGAAGATTTATCTAAAGACCTCTAGTTTTTGTTGTCGAGGACGTGGACATACAACATGTTCTTCTTTTGGTCCAGAGTTAGAGCATATGTGACATCTCTTTCCCTTCACCAGGAATGGTGTACTAATAAACGATAAGGTTAGAAATATTTAGGAGGGATATGAATACCAATCTTTCCTTCATATTCCAATGGAAAAATCATATTTCCTCGACTCTAGTTGAGAGTTAGTGATCTTAGGGCCTCACCATGTGGCATAGTTGTACCAATGGGGACTGACTTTCATATCGTAGCTTGATTGCCCCAGGAGGCCTCCTCCCACACAAAGTTATTCCTCGGTGGAGCATGTTGCAGGTTCTTCTTGATTATAAGTATCCTTGATAACACGAAATCGTATATATATTTTGATGCATAATTCAACTAAAATTTAACCGTTTTCGATCCGATTTCGGGTTATTTCCGTGTTATTTGTCTGATGTTTTGCAGGTATTCAACGATCACGTCTAAACAAGGCAACATGAAGAAAAGAAGCAATCTCAGATGAAATATGGACGAAAAAAGAGTGAAAACATCATGAAAAGCGCAGAAGGCTGTTTTTGCTGATGTGACGACCGTCACAGCTCCATGACGGGCGTCACACGGGTGACGACCGTCACACCTTGTGACGACCGTCATGCAGGCAAAAATGCCCCACTTCAATTTCACGTAACAGAAGCAGTTCCAATTCCCACAGAGTGGACCACTACTCCCTGAATTATCTGCCTCAAAGTCCATCATCTTCAATGATAACCGTTAGAATTCCACTTCTATAAAAGGGGAAGAAGGGGACCTCAGAAAGGGAGCCGCATTCATACAACGAAGTGCTGCCAAATTTATTTCCAGAGCATACTTTCCAGTTCAATATTCTTATTTGTTTCTCTTTACCTTTTCCTGCATTCCATTTTCATTCTTCTGTAATTTCTACTTTTATTGTACGATCAATTTGGCATAAAGACCAGAATCCTGCCAACATCTGTGGAGGATCTGCCCAAAGGCCAATTGGAATATTTACAGGTTTCTCATTTCAATCGTAATTCCAGTTTTATTATAATGTAAATTATTAATTATTGTTCTTATTTATGCTTTATCTTTCCCAAATCCATGTCTAGCTAAACTTAGGTAATCGATATGTGGTAATAATTTGAATGGGATTTGATAACAACTGGTTGAAAAACTTTCTTTTCAAAAGTAATTTATGGTCTGAGTGTTTAAAAGTGATTTACTGAATAAACTTCGTCGCGAAAGCGAGAACTTATTTAAAAGTAGTTTTGCCACGAAAGTGGGAAATTAATTAAGATACGAACCAACAAGCGAAAGCTGCGGTAAGGTCAGATAGTAAACACTAGTCATTCATTTTAATAACAACGAAAGCACTTTAAAATGAATTAGAACTTAGAGATTTCCAAAAAATAATTTTAACCCCGAATGGGATACGAAAGTGTACGTTTGGCCCTTAGAATTATGATTAGCGTCAATAACCATCGTGAGGCGAGAGTCTTCAAATCACCATTTTCTGCTTAAATAAACTTTGAAAATTATTTCATACACCAGTAACTTGTCAAATCCCTGAAAAACACAACTACTGCATATCGATTCAATCATTTATAATCTAAGTAGCATTCTTAGTTCCCTATTAGTGACAATCTTATTCCCTTAAACATATTCTACCTAGCTAAACATAGTAACTCCCGAGAACACTAGTTTGATTACGAGTCCCTGTGGGATCGATATCTATTATTACTACGCGATAGACTGTGCACTTGCAGTTAGGTTGTATTAGACATAGAAAGTCGCGATCAAGTTTTTGGCGCCGTTGCCGGGGACCTGTTTAGTCAATAGTGTAACCTTCTGTTACGCCGTATAGACTAGGTTAACAATTTTCATTTTTCCTTTACTAGTTCTGTCGATTGTATGCCAAGTAATCGCCCGCAAGGCGATATCGTAAAACCTTCAGTCGCAGAACTAGAGCGCTTCTTACATTTAAGAAGTCGAATCATTGAGTACCAACTAAAACAACTCAAACATAACATTCCCGAACCTCTCACTCCCATTCCCAAATCCGAAGAAGAACCAACGATAGCTGAAGGACCTCCAAACAAAACGCTGAAGGCATACGCTACACCCTCTCAGATGGAGCCTAGAAGTAGCATTGCTGCCCCAGCTATTACCCGAAATGATTTTGAGCTGAAATCATCATTGCTGTCAGTTGTACAACAAAACCAATTCTCAGGAAACGCAACTGAGGATCCGAACGAACATCTAACGAAGTTTGCACAATATGCGGACACAGTGAAAGCAAATGGAGTAAATCCAGACGCGATAAGACTTCGTCTTTTCCCATTCTCTCTTAGAGACAGAGCGTGGACATGGTTGCAATCGTTACCGTCCAACTCCATTACGACGTGGGAGCAATTGAAGAATGTCTTCTTAGCGAGATATTTTCCGCCAAGTAAAACTGCTATGCTTAGAGCTCAAATCAACGGATTTCGACAAAAAGATACTGAATCTCTTTACGAAGCATGGGAACGATTCAAAGATATGATGAGAACATGTCCTTACCACGGTCTAGAAGACTGGGTGACAATCCATACTTTCTATAATGGGCTTCTATACAATACTAGATTGACAATAGACGCTGTCGCGGGCGGTGCACTTATGGATAAGCCATACGATGAAGCCTATCAATTAATCGAAAACATGTCACAAAACCATTGCCAATGGGGAGGTGAACGCACTCCAACAGAGAAAACCACAGCGAAAGGTGGGATGTACGAGATCAGCAGCCTTGAAAAGTTCAACGCTAAAGTAGATGCTCTAGCACAGAAGATAGATAGTCTGACCGTTAACCCCACTGCAACTGTCGCTGCAGTAACTCCAAATTGCGAGTTATGCGGAAGCACCACTCATAATGCACCCGAATGCCCATTGCTAGCCGGAATCCCACCAGACCAGGTAAATTATGCTCAAGGAAATCCCTACGCAAATACCTATAACCCAGGTTGGAGAAATCATCCAAACGTTTCTTACAAAAGCGAAAATGCATTGCAAATGCCTACTGCTCCACCAGGATATCAAAAACCAACTGCTCAGAATGCACCTAGGAAATCAAACCTCGAATTGATGCTGGAAAAATTCATAGCTACTCAAGCTCAAACAAACAAAGAATTCCTGAATCAAAACATACACACTAGCGAGCAAATTAAACAGTTGACAGGAAAAGTAGACGCTTTAGCCACCCACAACAAAATGTTAGAAACACAGATATCACAAGTGGCTCAACAGCAAGCCTCTGCAGCCGCACCTGCTGGCACATTTCCTGGACAACCCGAACAGAATCCAAAAGGCCAAGCAAATGCTGTAATACTAAGAAGTGGAAAAGAATTGGACGAACCGATCGATCCGAGGACCGAAAACTCAGCCATGCAACAAAAACCAACTGAACAAGCAGAAAAGGAATCCGAGTTAGAGAAGAAGGAAGACAACGAGAAGGAGGATACCGCAAGTGAAAAAACTCAATCACCTCCAGCGCCATATAAACCACCTATTCCTTACCCTCAAAGACTAATAAACTCCAAAACTTCAGGACAGTTTAAGAAATTTGTAGAGCTCCTTAAACAGCTGAATATTACTACTCCTTTTACAGAAGCGATAACTCAAATGCCGTCATACACTAAATTTCTCAAAGAAATCCTGTCGAATAAGAGAAAGATCGAGGATAATGAAACAGTTACACTTACTGCAGAGTGTAGCGCTATTATTCAAAACCGCATGCCTCCTAAGTTAAAAGACCCAGGTAGTTTCTCCATACCCTGCGTTATAGGAAAGTTCGTAATAGACAAAGATCTATGCGGTTTAGGAGCCAGTATCAGTGTTATGCCCTCATCTATATGAAAAAAGCTGAATATGGGAGACCTCAGACCAACCAAAATGCCCGTGCAATTAGCTGACCGATCAGTAAAATACCCCGTCGGAATACTGGAAAACGTTCTAGTGCGCATAGGACAATTCTACATTCCAACCGACTTCATAATCATGGACATCAAGGAGGACACTGTAACCCCAATTATCCTAGGAAGACTATTCCTAGCTACAGCCGGAGCTATTATAGACGTGAAGAAAGGAAGGCTAACATTCGAAGTAGGAGAAGAAAAGATAGAGTTCATTCTCACTAAGTTCTTACAAGCACCAGCCATAGACGATACCTGCTATTTAGTAGACGAAATTGACGAATGCATAAGAGAACTTGAAAATGAAGAGACCACGTATTTAGAAATAATAAAGATTCAAATACCCGATATTTCTGAAGACGATAATTGGCGTAAACCGTATAAAGACGACAGCCTAAGCGAAAGCTTAGCACTGACCCCAAACCATATGCCAGGTCCGAAGAACCCATCTTTAGAACTTAAAACACTACCCAAAAACCTTAGATATGAATTTCTAGACGATGAACTAAAAAGACCAGTGATAGTCAACGCCGACTTAGGGCAACCAGAAACCGAAAAGCTATTAGAAGTCCTAAAGAAGTACCCCACCGCGTTAGGCTATAACATAAGCGATCTAAAAGGTATAAGCCCTTCGATCTGTATGCATCGAATTACAATAGAGGAAGACTCTAAAACCTCTCGAGAGCATCAGAGGAGACTGAACCCCATCCTGAGCACTGTAGTCAGAGATGAAGTAAAGAAATTGCTAGATGCAGGAATCATCTATCCGATCTCCGATAGTGAATGGGTCAACCCAGTTCATGACGTACCGAAGAAAGGAGGAGTCACAGTAGTTAAAAACGAAAAAGGCGAATCAATAACAAAAAGAGTCGTGACTGGAAGCAGGATGTGCATTGATTATAGAAAGCTTAACAAGGCTACGCGCAAAGATCATTTCCCGTTACCCTTCGTAGACCAAATGTTGGAAAGATTAGCCAAACATTCATATTTCTGCTATCTAGATGGTTACTCAGGATTTTTCCAAATTCCCATCCATCCTGATGACCAAGAAAAGACTACATTCACCTGTCCTTATGGTACTTTTGCTTACCGCCGAATGTCGTTCGGACTCTGTAATGCTCCAGCAACCTTCCAAAGATGCATGATGGCAATCTTTGCAGATTTCATAGACAACATCATGAAAGTATTTATGGACGATTTCTCGGTATGTGGACAAAGTTTCGAAGGATGCCTACAAAACTTAGAAATGGTATTAGAACGTTGTGTAAAAGTAAACCTCGTCCTAAATTGGGAAAAATGCCATTTTATGGTCCGACAAGGAATAGTTCTAGGACATGTCATATTAGATAGAGGAATTGAAGTAGACAAAGCTAAAATAGAGATTATAAAAGATCTCCAACCTCCAAAATCCGTACGAGAAATACAGAGTTTTCTAGGACATGCCGGTTTCTACAAAAGATTTATAAAAGATTTTTCGAAAATCACAAAACCTCTGACCGGCCTGTTGATGAAAGATGTTGAGTTCGTCTTCGACGACGACTGTCTAAAAGCATTCGAAACATTAAAATCGGCCCTTATCACCGCACCAATCATGCAACCACCCGATTGGCGACTACCGTTCGAAATCATGTGCGATGCGAGTGATTATGCCGTAGGCGCAGTTCTAGGACAAAGAAAGGACAAGAAACTCCATGCCATCTATTATGCCAGTAGAACCTTAGATCCTGCCCAAATGAACTACGCTACCATAGAAAAGGAACTTCTAGCAGTTATATTTGCGCTTGACAAATTCCGTTCTTACTTAGTAGGAGCAAAAATCATCATATACACAGATCATGCTGCCATAAGGTACCTAATAAGCAAAAAGGATGCCAAACCAAGACCATTGAGATGGATCCTGTTATTACAAGAGTTTGACTTAGAAATCAAAGATAAGAAAGGAACCGAGAACGTTGTTGCAGATCACTTATCCCGAATAGAAGGCATCAGACACGAACCAGTACCGATAAATGACGATTCCCCGTAAGAACGTCTGATAGCCAAATTAGAAAGTGACATACCCAACTCAATCTCGGAAGATCCAGAATTTGAAAAAGCCGTAGAAGCCGTCTATGCCCAAGTCACATTACCTTGGTACGCTGACATCGTTAATTATCTCGCTGCGGGCGTGCTTCCACCGGATCTCACTTATCAGCAAAAGAAGAAATTCTTCCACGATCTGAAACACTATTATTGGGACGAACCTCTACTCTTCAAGAGAGGGGCCGACAACATATACCGTCGCTGTGTCCTAGAGGAAGAAATAGAAAATATCATTTCCCAATGCCATTCAGCACCATACGGTGGTCATGCTAGTACATCCAAGACGTGCGCTAAGATTCTTCAAGCCGGCTTATTCTGGCCTAACCTCTGGAAAGACGTTCACATCGCTGTGCTAAAATGTGATCGATGCCAACGAACTGGCAACATCTCACGACGCGATGAAATGCCTCAGAAAGGAATCTTAGAGGTAGAAATCTTTGACGTATGGGGAATAGATTTCATGGGACCATTCCCGTCTTCTTTTGGTAATAACTACATACTCGTCGTTGTAGACTACGTGTCTAAATGGATAGAAGCCATAGCTGCTCCAACAAACGATGCACGAGTAGTAATCAAACTCTTCAAAAACACAATCTTTCCTAGATTCGGTTTACCAAGACTCGTCATTAGTGACGGCGGATCTCACTTCATATCGCGAATATTTGATAAACTCCTCTCTAAATATGGAGTCCGACACCGAGTAGCTACACCTTATCATCCGCAAACTAGCGGACAAGTAGAGGTCTCGAACAGAGAAATAAAACAGATATTGGAAAAGACTGTCGCTACCTCAAGGAAAGATTGGTCGTCAAAGCTACAAGAAGCTTTATGGGCTTATAGGACCGCTTTTAAGACACCAATAGGTACTACACCCTACAAATTAGTTTACGGTAAATCCTGCCATCTCCCTGTAGAGTTAGAGCATAAGGCCTTCTGGGCCATTAAGACACTCAACTTCAACTACACCGAGGCAGGAGAAAAGCGAATCTTGAACTTACACGAGTTGGAAGAACTTTGATTAGACGCTTACGAAAATGCCCGTATCTACAAAGAACGAACTAAAAAGTGGCATGATAAATGTTCAGTCAGAAAAAAATTCAGTGTGGGAGACATCGTATTACTATTTAATTCAAGATTAAAACTCTTCCCAGGTAAACTAAAATCTAGGTGGTCTGGACCTTATGAAGTGACTAAAGTACTCCAGAGTGGAGCTGTAGAAATTACCGATAAGATGAATGCACCGTTTATCATAAACGGGCAACGTCTAAAACATTATAATAAGAACGAAACCAGCCCTCAAGTTTGCAGTATAACACTGCTTGAGCTTCTAGCTCAAACACCCGAATAACTTCTCACCAAGCTATCGTCAGGCTTTAGACGTTAAAAACAGCGCTTACTGGGAGGCAACCCAATTTCCCTCGTTATTGTATTTCATTTTTATTAAAAAATTTTGCTTTGAAAATCCAACAAAAATTCAAAAATTATAATTATTATTACTTTCTACTTTCGTATATTTTCATATTTTTATTCTATTTTATTTTTTCTCTTTTCTCTTTTGTTTCTACCGCTTTTTGTTTTCAAAAATCCTGACTTCAAACTCCTGTTTTAAACTTTTCAGGATTTTTAAAGTCTTCAAAACATTCCTTCTGTTTTCTCCGAATTACCTGCGAGTATGGCCGAGTACGACTTCACAAAGGTTCATTTTCGAGGACTAGCTCAAAAGGCAAGATTTGCAGCACTAACCGAAAGAGAATTCGCCTTAACGCTGTATTATGATAAGGTTACCATGGATAAACTAGGAATCACAGATAGCATTCAATACCTGTTCAATCAACTGGGTTGGGAGAACACTGCTCTAAAAACACGTTTTGCTACCTATAAGGATCTTACCTATGAATTCCTTAGTTCTTTCAGATACATACCCAACTATGGTTTTGGATCCAACACAGAGCTGATTACCTTCCGAATTTTTGGAATGGACCAAACCCATAGCCGGATGTCACTAGCTAACCTCCTAGGATTTCCTAGCGGACCACATGTGTTCATCAGTGCAGAAGATGACGATATTGATTTTCAACTCGATCAATTCTGGGGTAGAATCACAGGCGACTATCACCCTGAACCAGACAGAATGTACAATGATGATATTCATAACCCAGCCTTCAGATACTTCCATAAGATACTAGCTCACACCTTGTTTGGGAAAGAAGAAAATATTACTACAATATCTAAAGAGGAGTTATTCATCATGTTCTGTGCTTCTCAGGGACGTACAGTAAATGCAGTGCCTTTCATGATGAGATCTTTCAAACGCCTCACGCAGGAACCACAGATACCTATCCTTATAGGAGGCCTCGTGACAATGATTGCCCATGAGCTTGGCCTTAGATTCCACTTAAATGCCAGCATTCGTTTTGGCACCATCCGACCCATGAATATACAATTCTGCTTTAACAGGCGCATTTTAGGAACTATGGGACCTGGACCGTATGAGTACCTCATTAACGAAAAACCAGTACAGCTATTCACACTGCCTGATCATCTGATGACAAGTATCCACAACAAGGACAATTGGCTCTATGAATTGGATGAGCCTATGGGACCTCCTTCACCACAGTCAACACCACAGAACTATATGTATGATAGTGACCACATCTCTGAGGCACACGACTATATGTATTATGAGGATGCTGTGTCCGAAGCTGAAGTAGACCCTACGACTCCTCCGCACTACAACACCTATCCTGAGCCTATCCCTGAGGAGACCACCGACAAAATGGATACCGTTTTACTCCGATTGGACGACGTTGATGCAGCTCTGACTAATGTAAAAGCTGACATCGCAGGCATGCACAACGAACTGGTAGGCTTCATGGATTTAGTCTGCGACCAACTCGACTACTACGCACGAAAATTCGATGAGTTGAAAACACGAAAAGACTAGATACTAGTTTTTAGCAGTAGATTCAGTTTAGTTCAGTTTAAGTTTTGTTTCGTTTAACCATTTGGACTTTTTTCGCATTGTTAATTTCTTTATGTACTACATACAATCATTTCAATTTTATGTTATTTCAATTCTAGTTTTATTCAATTATATTGTTTTTGCATTATTCGTTGTTTGTCGGCTGCTATATTACATTGTCGTATCAATACTAAGCCTAAAAGTCACTGCAAGAACGCCCTCAGAGCAAAATTCTGCGTTCTGCAGATTTTGCTGCTGTGACGACCGTCACAGGACCCTGACGAGCGTCACGCGGGTGACGACCGTCACACATATGTAACGACCGTCACGCATTCAAAAACTGCTATCTGATATAACAGGGTGTGTGTTCTCTCCCACAACCCTCATTTCAACTTCCAATCATCAAAACTCCTACCCCACTACGAATTTTCGTTCTCCCCACATTGCACCATATATTTCAACTCCAATCTCAACTTCCAACCACACTTCTATCAGTTCTTCCCACTCTGCAGAAAAACCCCAATCTTCAGAACCCTCTCAATCTTCCAACAATGGCAAGAAATGCAGAAACCCCAGATATCAGCAACATTATCTTCAGCGAAGGTGACTTAGGCGAGAGACAGCGAGCAAACTACATCGCATTCCATCAGAGGTCGCTCCAGCCGACTCATTATCCACACATTCCGTCACTTACGGAGCTCGGACTCCTTGAAGGCGTAACCTGGATGCTTCAAAGAGCAGGCATCTGGAACCTCTGCACCAATCCACTGCCAACATACGAACAACTCACGCTCGAGTTCTTGAGTTCGTTTACTTACGCAACATCCAGCGGCGACCTCAACCAACATTCCGGTGCCGCATGCTTCCGGATGCTCGGCACCAACTATCAGGTGAACCAAAATCATATTGCCAGCATCCTACAGCTACCACGAGGTGACAATGCCCACCGCCGTATCACCGATCAGTTCCAGCACGAAGCTTTTGCGCTGTGGTACCAGTTGACCGGCATCAATGCCGATGGTTGGGACTCTCTGCACGCCACGCATATTCATAACCCAACCATCAGGTACTTTCACAGAGCCTTGAGCAACACAATTTTCTCCAGAGACAGCAATCATAAGGTGAACTCGAAAGAGCTCTTCTTCCTCCATTGCGTCTTCAACAACGAGCCTGTCAACGCCGCTCTGTTCTTGCTGGCTCACATTCAGGCCAACTGCAACCGTGGCTCGAAGCCATTCTACTTTGGCGGGATTGTCACTGCCATTGCACTTGGGCTGAACCTTGGCGACCGCCTCCAGCACCTCCATTCCATCCCCTCGGTGTTCCTTGACACCGACCACTGCAGAGCCTCTCATCTTATCCGCTCCAAAGCTGACGGCAAGTACCATCCGGTAGTGCATGGCAAGACCGTCTGAAGCATCATCCTTCCGTCCCGCACCCGGACACACCCAGAGGATCGTACCAACTGGTTATTTGACCTCACTGCCCCTCCTGTTGCCGCTGTTCCTACTCAGGACCACGCCCAAGGTTCTGACGATGAAATCCAAGCTGAGTTGGACAGGTCCGAGCAGCCAGAGGCATCGTAGCCTCCTCCTCCAGAAAGTACATCATCTCGCCGCCGCCGCCACCATCCAGTGCCAGATTACACAGAAGAGGACCTCCGCCGCTCTCTAGACCAGCAGGCACAGATACTCGCGATGCTGCAGCAGCAAAATCAGCGAGCTGACCAGTTCGAAGCTTGGCACCAAACTCAAATGCAACAACTTCAGACCGGCCAAGCTACCATTACTGAGAACCTGGCGAATCTGACTTTGCAGGTCGAAGGACTCCGGGACACCGTCTACCACACCGGCGCTATGAGTTATGAGGACAGAGTAGCCCTTTCCAGAGCCAGAGGACGCCAGCGCGGACGTGACCGAGGCAGCAGACGTGATTAGTTATCATTTTTTTCCTTATTTGTTTACTATATTTCAGTTATTTGTACTTTCATTTCAGTTGTATCTCCCTCTCGCATGCTTCAAAAATCAGTGGGGACACTGATTGAGATAGTGTGGGAGCGGAGCCTTTATTTCCATTCCACTGTACTCTGAATTTCGTAATTTCTATTTAAACATTTTCTATTTTTAGCAAATAAAGCTCGTCTATATATACTCTTTCCGTTACGCAAACATCCCCACATTATTCAACGTAAACAAAAATTTTCGCTCGTTCCTCAAAAGCAAAAGCACCACGAGAATGCACCCGAGTTCAAAACAAGTTTTGAAACTCCGAGGAAACGACAGTTCTAACAAAACCAGTACCGTCCTGACACCTTAGATCTCCGGTTTATGCGAGTCGGTTTCACTACCTACGCGTACCAAAGTCTCAAGTGTCTACGCAAACTCAACCCCAAGTAGTTTATACTAGCAGTCAGCACCATCCTAAAACACTTCTAAGCGAGCGACCGATGCAAATAAGTGTATGATCTCCAAAAAGATGAAAAATCATGAAAGGAGAGCTAAATAGCCCAAAAATATAAGATACATTTCCTTCTAAGTTAGGTGCTCCTCACCCGAGCATTTAGCCCAACGACACGAAAACTCATTGAAAAATCAATGACATAAGCTTATGATCAATGAAGAAGATCAAAAACAAGAAATGAGATCATATTCACTAACAGGTCGACTTGCCATGAAAGTGTACGGACAACGGGCTTAATGTGATTGCGCTAGAACAAACAGGGTGAACTTGCCGCGAGAACCTTGACACCAAGCTACAGTAGCATGACTGGGACCGATTTGCATAAAAAGGAGACCTCCGAAGACTTGTAGTCCAGTGTCGTCATGATACTCGTCTTGTTCTTACCAAGAATCCCGGTTTTTCCCAACTCTGCGAACGAAGAAGCTGCCTCGTGCTTGCCGACCTTTTCATGTTTTACTTGAGGACAAGCAAAGATTCAAACTTAGGGGAGTTTGATAACACGAAATCGTATATATATTTTGATGCATAATTCAACTAAAGTTTAACCGTTTTCGATCCGATTTCGGGTTATTTCCGTGTTATTTGTCTGATGTTTTGCAGGTATTCAACGATCACGTTTAAACAAGGCAACATGAAGAAAAGAAGCAATCTCAGATGAAATATGGACGAAAAAAGAGTGAAAACATCATGAAAAGCGCAGAAGGTTGTTTTTGCTGATGTGACGACCGTCACAGCTCCATGACGGGCGTCACACGGGTGACGACCGTCACACCTTGTGACGACCGTCATGCAGGCAAAAATGCCCCACTTCAATTTCACGTAACAGAAGCAGTTCCAATTCCCACAGAGTGGACCACTACTCCCTGAATTATCTGCCTCAAAGTCCATCATCTTCAATGATAACCGTTAGAATTCCACTTCTATAAAAGGGGAAGAAGGGGACCTCAGAAAGGGAGTCGCATTCATACAACGAAGTGCTGCCAAATTTATTTCCAGAGCATACTTTCCAGTTCAATATTCTTATTTGTTTCTCTTTACCTTTTCCTGCATTCCATTTTCATTCTTCTGTAATTTCTACTTTTATTGTACGATCAATTTGGCATAAAGACCAGAATCCTGCCAACATCTGTGGAGGATCTGCCCAAAGGTCAATTGGAATATTTACAGGTTTCTCATTTCAATCGTAATTCCAGTTTTATTATAATGCAAATTATTATTTATTGTTCTTATTTATGCTTTATCTTTCCCAAATCCATGTCTAGCTAAACTTAGGTAATCGATATGTGGTAATAATTTGAATGGGATTTGATAACAACTGGTTGAAAAACTTTCTTTTCAAAAGTAATTTATGGTCTGAGTGTTTAAAAGTGATTTACTGAATAAACTTCGTCGCGAAAGCGAGAACCTATTTAAAAGTAGTTTTGCCACGAAAGTGGAAAATTAATTAAGATACGAACCAACAAGCGAAAGCTGCGGTAAGGTCAGATAGTAAACACTAGTCATTCATTTTAATAACAACGAAAGCACTCTAAAATGAATTAGAACTTAGAGATTTCCAAAAAATAATTTTAACCCCGAATGGGATACGAAAGTGTACGTTTGGCCCTTAGAATTATGATTAGCGTCAATAACCATCGTGAGGCGAGAGTCTTCAAATCACCTTTTTCTGCTTAAATAAACTTTGAAAATTATTTCATACACCAGTAACTTGTCAAATCCCTGAAAAACACAACTACTGCATATCGATTCAATCATTTATAATCTAAGTAGCATTCTTAGTTCCCTATTAGTGACAATCTTATTCCCTTAAACATATTCTACCTAGCTAAACATAGTAACTCCCGAGAACACTAGTTTGATTACGAGTCCCTGTGGGATCGATATCTATTATTACTACGCGATAGACTGTGCACTTGCAGTTAGGTTGTATTAGACATAGAAAGTCGCGATCAATCATATATGCCAATAATTGTGAATTTTGCTAATGTACCAAGTTATAGATGGCATTCAACAAGTTTGTGGCTCCCTGGACTCCAAGATTTACTTGTAGCAGCTGAAGTTTTAAGTGCATTTTTGTCCGGGTATAACATGTTGTGCATGAGGTCGATGTGATGGTTCTCCTTGACAAGGTTGTTGTATAGGTCCAAAGAATGAGAGATATTGGAACGCTCTTTGACCAACTTTTTGGAGGAACATGATATTGTTTTGTAGGGCCAGATGAAGATGCCACCAAAACTGGACCGCCTTCCACTAAAATAGGGGAAGACGGGGTGGGGGGTTCGGCAGCTTCAACGGCAACTCCAACAATTTTGTATGTCACCATGCTCGATGAAATTTATAATAGATATATCTAATGAGGAGATTGATGTATTGGGGTGCATATTTATCTGCTTATGATCAGAGTGAAAGTCAACCTTTTTCTTAATCTTTTGAACATTTTGTCATAGGTCTTGCAGACGATCCAAAACAAATTCATTTAATAACTAATATATTTTGACTATTTAATAAACTAAATATATAGTAATTATTCAAAACAAATTTAAAATAAATTTCAATCACATTAGTCATATTTTGTGGAACAGAAATCACAGCTAATTTAAATTTATAATGCAAAAGTAGCAAAATATTGACCATGAAGTCTCCTTTCTAAATTAACTTATATATCACTACCATTTGGTTTCATCTCAATCTTGCAAGTTCAATTAATTGAAAGGCTGGTCAAAAGAACACTTGATGTAATAAATGATTATTCCATCGTTCGATTCTTGTTTGTCTGAACCTCAAAAATAACGTATATGTGTTTTGTGGTACTGAAATCTATCTTTTACATATTCTTCTAATTTTAAAAACGACACTTCTTTTCCTCAAAAACAAAGTGTCGCTTGTTTAAACATTTTACACCTGGTTTTATATTTAAAGAGAATATTACTATTTTCATTCGTAAAAATAGTATCTCTAACAAAATGAAATGAATTAAAATTGATTTCATTAATGACTAATGTTTTCATAAATTTATTTTTAAGACACCGAGTTAACTTTACGATTTTATCATAGATTTTTTTGTTGATTGTAAAAAATATATAATCCCTATTATTTAATAAAAAAAATTGTAATTTATTATATAAATATAAAAGTGTGTGTGTGGTGTGGGGAATAAATTTCAATATACTTAACGATTAAGGATCCATGGAAAATGACGCGTAAGAGAAAGCTTGAGGAATACAAAAGAAGAGAGATAGTAGGAGTGTATGTAATAAGAGAGATTCTGGTTTCTATCATGGCTGAGATAAAGAGGTCTCCATTCACCCCACTCTAAAAGAAAAAGGAAAAAGTGTGTCTAGGAATTGAAGGATGTCATTTTTCATTTGTGGGAATATTTGTGCTCTTGTGGACGAGGATCTTCTATCTTCTCTATGCTATAGTGGCACATATACATCCAAACCTCTAGATCCAAAAGTTTTTTGGACTATTAATCAACAAAGTTTCTTTTTTTTTTCTTGAAGTTGGAAATTATTTGAGAAAAGTTATAACTTTAATCAATAAAGTAGTTTTTTATTAACCTATTTGATGTTAACCGTTATTAATTCTAAATATGTAACTAATAAGTCTATTAAATTTGAGTATTGCATCTATAGTGTTATATATAAAAATACAAATTTTATTTAAAAAATGTAAGAAATTAATTTCATAAAATAATTGTTGTTATATTTAAAATATATCTTAAATCAAATAATAATACTAAGTATGTAAATAATAATAATAATAATAATAATAATAATAATAATAATAATAATAATAATAATAATAATAATAATAATTTTAAACATGTACACTTAATTAAGAGTGAATATAGGTGAAGTTGAATAATAAAAACATATAGGGTTTAGTCTACATCGCATTCATATTACTCTTTTTCTATATTTTACAAAAAAAATGTCCAAAGTTAAGATTTTTTTTATAAATATGTTTTATTAAAAATATTTTAGAGTGTCATTCAATAAAAATATATTATTTTGTCGTGTTATATAATTAGTTTAAAATTTTTAATATGACGAGATGCATGGTTGTTATTGGTTGATAATATAAAAAAAATTATACTGTTAATGCATATTTTTTTCTTATTTAAATAAATAAATACAATATTAAATTTTGTGTGTTTGTGTTAAAACATGGATAAACACTTGATTGGTCATAAGTACAACTAAAATTCATTTAGACACGGACCAACATGAAAAGTTTAAGAAAAAGAAAATATTTAAAAATTATATATTTTGAAATATTTAAATAATAGATATTTTTATGAGTGTGTGTGCCTGAACAAATTTTGTATGAGTTTGTGTTTAGTATTTCTCTAAAAACATTTTTTTTAGAGAAAATATTTCTTTATTAATTTAAATTTAGGCTTAATATCCTTTTTAGTTTCTTACCTACATCTCGGGGGTCTATGTTGGTCCTCTTTTTTTAAAACGTCTAAATTAGTCTTTTACGTTGTCAAACAAATTCAAATTAGTACTTTCTATCAAATTCTGCTAGACAGCATTAGTTTCCATGACGTGACAGCTAATGTGGAATGTCCACTCAGCATCTTCTTCTTCATTGATGCTGAAACACATAACACACTTTCAATTTACCCCCAAATTGAAACCTAACGTGAATTTTCCATCATAATCCCCAAATTAAAACCTAATTCGTGTCAATTTTTGCAATAATAATGAGTTCTGGGCGCAGATCATCATCATCATCATCGAAAAACAGAAGTGATTCGCATGTCTTTAGCATCTCGAATCTTCCATGGAAGCCTTTTTGTCGCTGTGGAGACATTGTTGTACTTCGAAGGGCAAGAATTGTCAACAATTATGGAAAACTTTTTTGGGGTTGTCAACGTTTTAAGGTAAACTTTAGTCGAATCTCTCTTGGCTGAAATATTGTTGAAATGTCTATTTACTACATTGCAATATTCTTTCTTAATCTCATCAGAGATATAGTAATGATGGTTGTGGATTCTTTGAATGGTTCTATGAAGAAGTAAGAGATGGAAAGGAACAAATCATGATGAAGCAACAAAGTAAGATAGAAGAACTAACTCAAGAGATGGAGGAAGCCAAAAATTAAGTTGAAGAGTTCAGGCTCAAGAGTCTGAAGCTAGAAGATGATTTAAAGAACACCATTAAGTGGAAAACTTTTGGAAGTTTTTGTTCTATGTTGTGTTATTTGTTTTAGTATTCGAGTTGTTGTAAAAGTTGGATGTTTATTGTTGTCAATGTTATGTTCTATATTGTGTTTATTATTGTGTTATGTAAAAGTTGATCATATCAGTTCAAACTTGCATTATTGAATCTTTAATATTTTATGAATGTTATATGAATATTTTGACATTATTTTGTTACATTATTTAGTTGCACCAGTTGAATGTTGAATGATAAAACATAATTAGAATTGCATGTTGAATGATAAAACTGAATTGTAATTAAATGTTGAAGTTGAGAAACTCCACTTCATTAAACATTGTTCAAAATAACAGACACTTGTTACATAAACTTGATACTTGACATAAACCTTGTCTCAAAACATACATAACATAAATCTTGTCTCAAAACATACATGACATAAACCTTGCATAAACATTGTCTCATAACACACATGTTCTCAAAACATACATGACACCAACCATGTTCACAAAACATAAATTACATATAATTCATTCAAATCCAGACATTGTTAAAACCCTTTCATTAGATTGTTTCTTTTTGTTGGAGTGGTCCTCCTAGTTGTAGGTCCCACTGCATTTTGTGATGCATTAAGTCTGGTAGTTGGACCCTTTGTAACAGATGACCGAGTAGGCTTAGTAACATGTAACTTTTTTGGCCTCCCACCTTGCTGAGATGAATGATTTATTTGAGATGGTTGTGTTGCACCCTTTGTAGCAGTTGTCTGAGTATGCTTACTAACAGGTAACTTATTTGACCTCCCACCTTGCTGAGATGACTGAGTTGTTTGAGATGTTTGTGTTGCACCCTTTGTAGCAATTGACTGAGCTGGTTTCCTAATATGTAACTTATTTGGCCTCTCTTATTATTGTAATGCATGAGTTGTCTGAGATGCTTGTGTTGCACTGGCTTGAGTTGTTTGTGCTGGTGGATGAGATGTTTGTATTACATTTGCTTGAGTAGTTTGAGTTGGTGGGTAAGATGCTTGTGTGGCACTTGCTTGAGTTGTTTGAGTTGATGGCTGAGTCCTCTTAAAAGTTGATTTATTGTGTCCAGTTTGTCTACACATCTAAGTACTATGTTTTGACCCATAAATTGGTTTCGTTAACAAGATGAATGATAGACTCATAAACAGATTGATACCTTGACTTCTTATAAATGTCTGGGATGTAATCATCAACCCTTAGACTTCTACTCTTCATTGCAGAAATTGCATGAACGCAAGGGAGAGCTGTTAGTTGCCACTTTCTGCATGAACATTCATGCTCCTTTAAGTTGACATAATATATATCACCTTGACTCTCAATGTTTCTGACTTCAAAGATGAAATTAGATGACATCCTACAAAAATGTTAAGAAATTCAGAAATTACATGAACACAAAAAATTCAAAAACTCACATATTGCATTAACAGAAAATTTACCTTACTATCCAGTAGTTTGTGAAATTGCATGTTTCTCCACTTTCTCCTTAATGTTTGGAAAAACATCCTCATCACTTAAATGTGGGAATCTCACCCTATTAGCTGCCAATTTTCCCATGTTGTAGCCCCTTATTTCTTCTAGCATGGTCACCAATGGCTTTGCTCTTGACTCTACAATCACACTATTGAATGCCTATGACATGTTATTCAATACATAATCACACTTTGAAGTTGTCCTGAAAAAGGATTTGCTCCAAAATATGGGTGGAGTTTGCATCATGTGCTTGTAAGCCTCTTCATGTAACTGTCTCATTCCTCTCATCTCCCTTTCTCATGCTTGTGGCTAGGTAGCCCTGACAGCCTTCCAAATGATCTCTTTCAACATTTTTCCAGGACACTTCTTCCTAAAATTGTTGTATAAGTGTCTTACATAAAATCTATGTTCAACGTTGGGTAGTAATTCATCCATTGCAGGAAGAAGACCCTGCAAAATTAAACTAAATAATAGTCACTAAATACATTTATTAGGTACATCATACTTTAACTGAATGTGAAGAAAATAGGTTGGTACCTTTTGCTGATCAGAAATGAATGTATAGGTTCTACATTTTTCTCTACCTCCTAGATCATCAATAAAGAGTTCCAAAAACCATGTCTAGCTGTGAACATACAGTGCAGGTAATGAAATACAATGAAAATATGAACACACAGTGAATACATAAATACATTGTTCAAAATGACCTTGCCACCTTCGTAAAGGACGATGCACCATCGTATTCTTCAATGGATTCGTCGTACTATCGTCGTTCTCTTTTCTTCCTCTGTTAGGGTTCCTATTTCAGCATTTTTTAGAATGAAAAAATTATATGGGAATATAATGTGAGTTACAATGCCACCTATGCAGTATTTTTAGTGATCATGCCACCTAAACTAGGCTTTGATGCCACATACGCAACATCTTACCGCGTCACTAACATTTCTAACAGAAAGGACAAATGTGGTTCCCTTTTAATAACGTAAGGGACCAATTTGAACGTTTTAAAAGAAAGAGGACCAAAATGGACCCAAAGGTATAGGTAAGGGACCAAAAAGGATATTAAGCCTTAAACTTATTAGCTTTACATTGTGTTGTTTTTTTGCTTTTACATTGTTGTGTTTCTTTTTCCGATTTTTTGGTGTATTACTTATATGTTGTTGTAGTTTATGTCCGCAACCCTTTTATTTTGTTTATTTTATTTTTTATTTGTAAAAAACTTACATTAATATTTGAAATAACTAAATATATTTAAACACATACCATATTATTTATTGGTGAGACCTAAGTTACCTTATCAAAAACATGGATAAATTATCCATTTTACTTGTACAAATAAGATTTTGCAACATTTGTTCTTTTTAAAATGATTTTTACTATTATTTTAGTAATATTATTGAAGATTAAATCAATAAAAAAATGAAAATATATGAGATAAAATTGTAAATGAACGAACATAATAAAAAACAAAACATAAGAAAAAATAGTGAAAAGAAGAAAAAAAAAATTTTTTTGAACAATTTTTTCTTATGAATAATATAGCATCACACTTCTTCTGATGTTTAATATTATTTATAAAAATTAAAATGAGTTATTTATGTTTAATTGATATCACATAAGTAATTTACCTTTCATTTATGTTAGAATGGAAAAATTCGAATCAAACTATGATGTTTGAATTTGGTTGTTTTTAATTCGGACAAAACTCGAATTCAACCAATGAAATATGATGTTAATTGATAAGGGTAAATGGTTTTCAAAATTTTACCTTCGAGTTCGTCTTTTCAAACCAACCATAGTTAATTCGTATAATTTATATCATCGTTATCATGGAAACTCGTATAAAGTATTCAACTTTAACCATAAAAAATGAAATGTAATGTGTGAGATTCACAATCTATACGGAGAAATGAAAAAGTTAGGAATTTGATATTATTATGAAAAATGAGTTAATATAAAATAGATTTTTTTTATAATTTTTTTTTGCACATTTATTTCTAATATATCCAATAAATCCAGTCGAAATCAATCATTTGTTTCTCGGTTTGATTCAGTTTGAGATTTATCGCAAAAATGTGAAAATTCAATCTAAATCAATTCATACATTTTTAATTGATTTATGCATTAGATTCTCTCGAAACCTAATCAAATTTGGCTCGCGA